>PHFE01000005.1:16550-32559 GCA_002796755.1 Paracorniculantispora psalliotae | reverse complement strand
TAAACTCGTCGCGCTCGGCTCTGTGGCGGACGAGGTGGCGAATCCCTGTTTACCAGTGCCGGTGTTCGAGCCAGTATTGGAGTCACCACCAGAGTGTTGACCACCCCCTGAAGCTTTTCCGCCCTTGGATGCAATCTCCTGGACCTCCTCCTTAGGGCTAAAATGCGGTTAGTAGTGCCACTTTGCTATATTGACTGCGCTGACGAACCGGTTGGCAAAATTTCCGGGGTTATTGTCGGCCATGGTACTTTATGCTTTTTATTTGAAAGGTATAGTGTCAAGAATCTTAACCAGCGCACTGTGTCAGTTTTACTGTGAAACAACATGTTGATAAAATGAATTGAGGCTGTTCTTATACTTTTCTGTATTCTATATCCAGGGACCATCGCTGGCTACTACCATCATAGTGAGGTACTCCTGAGGCGACCGCTGCTGCTGAGACACATGCCTCCCAGCGCTCGGCAGCCGCCAACCCACCCGTGCGCCCCGACCATCCGCTCGACATACTCAGCAGCCCATCTCTGCTACGACCGAATAGGCGACTGCCCACACTAGAGGAAACAGAGGATCCCTTCTCTAGTGCAAAACCAATCCAACCAAGCGAAACAGGACATATCATCACTGCCGATCGAAGAAACCAAATCGACAAGAGCATGGCTACAGCGCTGCAGAAGCGCTACGATGATGAGATGGAAGTATACGCTCTTTTTATCGGAGCTTTCCAAAGCGCCAGCAAACGTGTCAACGGCGAGACGCAGACTGCATTGATAAATGCAGCCCTCGAGAACCTCCCGAAAGTCTGGACCCCCCTTGTTACCAAGAACGTTCTGCCAACGGCCCCAACTGCTAGCATAGAGACGGCGAGTCGCCCAACCTATGCCAAGATTGCTTCTACCCCTGCTGTAAAAGCCCCGGAGGCATCCAGACAGCGCCTGACTAAACCAGGTTGTCGCGTACTGATTCGCATGCCCGACCATGCAGCAAACAAACTTTCCAGCTACAGCATCAAGAAGCACTTGCTAGACAGCCTAACTCTCAACCCAATGAGTCTGCTCGATGCGAGACGCATCCCAACCGGCTGGGCGTTATTCCCAGACTCCATGGAAACAAAGGACCTTATCTTATCATCGCAAGATAAGTGGCTCACTGCACTGAAGGCGTCAAAAGCCGACAAGAAAGAGACGTGGTATACCTATGTCGTAGAAAACACCCCCAGACATCTACAAGATTTAGCGGGCAAGTCAGTGGCAGCCATGGCAGCTGCCCATGATGAAATTCTCGCCCAGACGGGCCTCGTGCCCGTGGACTACCACATTCGCAGAAAAGATGATGGCACCACACCATCAACTGTACTAGTAGTTTCCTTTAATCAGAAACCCTCTAGAACCTGGCGCCTTTTTGGTACCAGCAGCCCAGCACGCCTAATAAGACAGAAGAAGCACCGAAACCAAATACAACGCTGGCAACCTGCGCGGGACTGCGCACCCGCAGTGCGGTGTAAAACGCCACCACAGACAAACGCCAACGCTAAACCCGCCCCAAGTACAACAGGACTTCCTACGACAGAAGTACTGGACGGGCCGCTCCCACCAGCACTCGTTACACCAGTGACCATAGATTTTGTCGCCACAACCGACAGAACAAAGATATTCCATGCACGAGAAGGCATGCATCCTGACGATACGGAGAGACGCAACTACTTGTATTCGCCAAAGCACAAAAGACCTGCGCAAGCCAGCAGGCGTCCGGTTACGCTCCCAAATCAACCAATCTACCTCAGATCTCATGCGAAAGCTCAGGATGCACCTCTTACAGCCTCGAAAACAACCTCTACTAGCAATGCAGCGACCTTACCGCGTACTGCTAGCTGAGTACTATTCCCTTTCTCCTTTCTACCATATTTGGGCATTAAGTTGCCGTTGACAAAAAGGCTCCTGCTGGTCCCCGTATAAAGACCAGGCGACAACAGTTGTCGGCGCGATGCGTCCCAGGATGCAGCAATTCGCTGCAGCTGTGGACGCATCGCGCCAACATCATCGTGATCCCGCTGATCCCGCTGACGGGTATCGATACCGACAGATAGATGCCACTGGGCGCGAAACTGCTATCTAGGGGAGATTACATTGGCGTGCAATCCCACAGAGTTAAAAGCATTGCACTACGGGCTTCAGGGCTCTAGAGTTTGTTAGTCTCTTTTCTAGCTTACAGGGGGGTTAGGCCAATGTATATTGATGAAGCTAGTTAGCACGTCTAAAGTCTACACTTGGACGCCGACAGACGTTAATAAACTGAACTGAACTGAACTGAAGGTTCGTTCCCTTATCCAGTCCAACCCCTACACCCAGGACGCAAGATTCTCGCTCTACAGCAAAGAGACGACCGTCACATTCCTGGTGCAGAATCCAATGTATGGTGTAGATCCTAATTATGCGCCCTATGCTCCTCGCAAAACAGCCCAATCCATCCCGGCCACCCATATGCCTGCCGGCTGCGCGTTTGCGCCTGACCTGTCTTCCCGGTGACGTTGCGCTGCGCTGCGGATCTTGTTGCACCGGTCGCACTGGCGGCAGGGTTATGCTTGCAGCGTCCGATTGCGCGAGCTGCGAGCCTCTGCAGAGAGCAACATTTGCCAAGAGAATCGGCTCCAGGGGAAGCCTGGCTGGGTTTAAAGCTCCCTTTGAGTTTACGGCACTTTCTATGAAAATCTGTAGGTGTTCAACAATACAGAATTGCAGAACATGATTGGTAGTCTCTCAGCCTGGAGCGGAGACAAGCTTCATGCGCATGGTACTGTAAAGTGCCAGGTAATTCGACCCTGGTGTAGGTGAAACCTCAGCGCTTCCATACTTTTGGCGGCCAATTTCCCATCTGCAGGACGGCTTGGTACTCACTCATGATTTGTTACGCCCGGGTGGCCTCCGGCCAATAGGGCTCGCTAGCTATGCTTAGGTACATATTTGCTTTTCCCCTGACCTTTCCGTTCGCTTCCATACTTGTTGTCCCCCTGGTCGCCTTGCCACTTCTTTCGCCTCGCCCAGCCGCCTTCACTTTGTTTATCATCGATAACTAGCTAGCTTGAGGATTATTTCCCAAGTGTTCGGAGTCCTATCTTCAGCAACCGAAGCGTTGCTAATCAATTTATCGTGACTGTGGTTTCGTGGTATGTTGAAAGCCTATCGTGGCCATTTGCTTATTAGTCGTCAAAACGACCTGTCCCGATTGTAAACTGTATCTTGGCTCAGGCTTGCTACTGGTTGATCAGAGCTGGTCTGTAGAGCCTCAGCGAAGGGCTTTTGGGGCGTCTGGGGCTGCTGAATAGGTTCCATGGTGATGTTGCTCGGGTGAGATTGCAAAAAGGAAAAACTGGTTAAGAATGTACAGATATACAGCAGATCGTCAAAACATTCTACAACGAAACGCGGGGCATGGCGGCGTTATAAGCTACGAGAGAACAGCAGAATCCCATACGTCATATCCCTCTGATTGGTAGATTTCGCGGCGCTGTTTGCCGAACACGCTCGCCGAAACAGCCTCAGAAAAATGATATACCACAATATGATATCCACCTAGAGCCAATCCAGAAAATGGCGTCGCGCATGGTTGTCATAGGTAGTATCCAAACTGCGGCAGCCTTTATTTGTCTCCCTACACCGCCAATATCCGCGGTTGTTGCCAACTTCTCTTTTTCTAATCGCTCGTTGACATCAGCAATCTCCCCATTATCGACTTGGTCCGCAAACGCTCACATCGGCTATGGTCCCAAGCTCATATACACATGCCCCGCCAGCCGCTCCTACAAGTACCGCTATCTTGAGCGGTGGGCAACAGCCTCAAACAAACATTGCGTCAACTGTCGCACCCGTGGTGTGTGTTTCTGTGGCAATTGTAATAATTATCGGAATACGAGTGTTCATAGGACGCTCCACGATACGCCTTCGCTTCGGCCCTCGTTCGCCACCCACAGTGTCGCCGCAGTGCCGCCGCTCCGCGCTCACTGACCATCTCCTCAATTTGATGGACCCCTTCAAATACAAATCCGACTCGTCTTCGCCATCGTGCAGTGAGCACGCCTCAATCAGCAGTCCTGTGGCGATAGACTTGGCAAATGTGAGCGACCAGGTGCCCAAGTGCAGCATTTGCCTTGAAAATTTCACGTCTGGGGTCATGGTCCGCAAGCTCTCTTGTGGCCATTTCTTTCATCAGCAATGCGTTGATTTATGGCTTCTAGAGCACTCAGACACCTGCCCTCTTTGGTAAGCATACGAAATGCCATATTGAATGCTGTAGAGGCTCACCAAGAAAACAGTCGCGTCAATATTACGGCGACGGCCGCAGCGGTCAAGGACCTACAGGCTGTGCCACAAAGGCCGTCTGGGGCGCTATGCGCTGGAACGTTACCGAGCAACGCGCAGTTTAACACTGTTAGCCAGGTACAGATGCTGGACTTGGCGAGACTGCCAAGCGTCCTTTCGCCTAGACTGGGGACAACGTGGGAAGCTACCCTTCCTCAGGCAATTGTTCCAGCTGTTCCGGGAAGATCCATTCGGCAGCCAGCGCAATATTGAACCGGATGTTTTGGATCATCGCAGTTGTCACTAACGGCAACATCGTCGCAGAAACCTTTCAAAACATCAATGCGTTCGGATGGCAAGAGTGGGAGAAACAATGTCTTATATATTTCGTAGCAAGCCAGTCTGGTGCGACCGCAGCGAGTCAGACTCGCAGGCGCAGCTCTGGAAATCACATTTAAGAAGTCTTTTACAAGTCATCAAGCTGAGCTCCGAAATCTGAGCTCCACAGAATTTGATGAAAGAATCATTCGGTACGCATTATCCTACAAGCAGCGCTCTCTAGCTACCAGTAGGTTTGTCTAGTCAATCGCCGGCCTTGCAGCCTATATTTCAGGGCAAAGCACACACCACTGAACATACTATAGTGCTATAAATATGGTCCAACAGAGCAAAATAAGTTCTAAATTCGACAAAACGTTCTAGTAGAGCTGGTGGCACTTATTGCTATTTTTCTATATTGAATGCACGACATTGTAAGTAGTGAGAGCTAATAGAAGAGAGAGCACGGTTAGAGCGACGGGTTATTTTTCTACCCGCCTGCCCGGCTAGAGGAAATTGGCTAGCGATTGACCCCTGTCTAGCCCAATACATGTGGCGTCCACTGGAGGAGCGGTCCGGAGATTATGACTGGCTGGAATCGACGACAAGTGGTCTAGAACCATGCAACCTGTAGACCCGATGACGTTCGGTCATAGCGGTTCATGTAGGGACACAACTGGAGCCTAGTGGATAGAATGGGCATGATGGGGAAAACTGCTGGTGCAGGGCGTGCGTAGGTTTTTGAGGCTGGCCATTCGGAGACCACGGAGGCCAATTTTACGGCTGATTATCTCCGGGGCTGCAACAAGTGCCAGGTAACGCAAATGGTTGAGCTAGGCACTTCCGGCCGTCGATGCGCGGTACAATAATTTTGAACCATCTTAATATTAATCTATTGCCGACAACGCTGAGAAACTCGATCCGATGCAACGCTACCAAGTCCTAGCTTTCTATTACTATCATTCATTACGAGCATCAAACGATGTCGTGTAATCCTTCAATAGCACATTGTCTTCAAATTGCTCCGCAAGCCGCTCTACTGTGGCAGAGCTTGGCTCAGATAGCGCCAGGCTCAGATCTGCCATGAATGTTGCGCGAATTGGCCCTAAGAACTGTCCAGGATGTCTTCTCTCCAGGTCATTTAGAATGCGACGTGCTGTTCGACTTGACATATCGCTTTTCTCCATGGCCAAAGACAGAAGACCTTTGACGATGCATGTAGCAACACGCCAAGACCGGCCAAGGCTTTCATAGGCGTAAATGCAGATCAAAAGATCGGAATACCAATTTTTCACTTTATTGCCGCTGAGAATAGCATTGATAACATAGATTAAGGCAGTGTGCCAAAGAATTGTGTATCCTGACGATGTATAATTGAGACGATAGTTGGAAATGAGATGTTTAAGCTGTGCGACTGATGCCGCACAAACCGCGTCTGGTGTGATTGTTCTGTTCGAGAATGTCCGAAATCGCTGTTGTTTGTGTAAGGGTATCTGAGTGTGTGGACGAAAGATGTCAAGAATTACCGCATGGAACCAAAGACTAGTATTTGGGGTTAGCTGCGAAATGGCGAGTAGGCTCAATGGCCTGTTGTCCAAGTTCCCACGAACTTACTGCAGAACTTGTACGTGATGTGGATTCTGATGCCCCTGAGAAAGGCGCGAGGGCAGATTAGTACTCCAAGCGAGCAGCTCACGAAACTTGAACTCTGCAAAGGCGAATCCGCCGCTGAACTCTAGAGGTCGCTTATCATCGACGCAGTACGCCAAACTGACTTCGTGTACAATGTTCCAGAAGCGACAGATATGAGGGAATGTATCCCCCATGTATTTCGGTGCAGGTGACTTCGGTTCGTTTGAAGAGGTTGTAGGAGATATGTCAACTGATGGTTTATGCTCTGGGATTGCAATGCGCGGTGGGTGTCTGAGACCGCTTAAGCCACTTAAGCCCGGCTGACGATAAAACAAAGACATGAGCCTTCACGGATGAATAAGAGTTAACCAACAATTCAGGTAGCGAGGGAATATACGCGGGTAACTCAACGTGATCCAGTTAAAGATGCCCCATGCAGCATGCATCCGCGCTCTCGTGGCATCATCGGCTATATCAACGGTTTCATCAGTCTCTGCTGATTTGTCATCCCCATCAACGCCAAATAAACCCATGCGCACGCCCATATCCGATACTTCGGATGCGTATGTTAGAAGGGCATGGTTTCTTCCCTGACCAAGGTAACCGAGACATAAGAACTCTGCGCCCGCAGCATTTAGAACGGAATCACGTTCGTTAGCACGCTCAATATTCCATAGCCCTTCCGCTTCTTTACAGAAGCTCATGGAAAGTTCGTTTGTTCGGGCGTCGATGCAACTGTACATTTGCTAAGCAGCCAGTCAGAGTAGGGTTCAAAAACAGCAGAGGCGGGAAGTAGCATACACTTGCCCAATACAATAACGCATTAACCAATAATGAAGAACAGTACAATGTTCGTTTCGAAACCAAATCCGAGATAAACAAATCTGGATCAAAGTGTCCTAGAAGCGGGTGGTCGGTCTCCAAGTATAGCGAAATGCATTTAGCAGCCATATCGTCATCTATAGGGACGTCTGTCCAGTATCGAATATCCAATTGCTGTAGACGACTGTCACATAAGTTTGGCGGGGTCGATTGCCGATGGACCCCAGTCAGGTCTTCCAGCCTGGCTGGTGGGGGCCCTGAGAGGTTGTATGCTAGTTCGTACGGTCGCTCTGACGAGGCGCGAGGATCCTCTCCGAATAACGAATCTCTGTATGGACATTCTTTCAGTGAGCTATCTACACAGGCATAGTCTTAGGCTCTACTGGATGGACTCACAAGGAAGATATTGAATCTTCTGTCATCGAGTCAGATTGGCTACCGATCGGCCGTCTTTCAGCCTCTGTGGAAGTAAAACGGCCTATGGTCGGATAGGCTATTGGATTCTGTAGCTCGAATTCGAGAGGCTCAGACACATCGTTGTCTGTTGCAGCCGATGTAGACGCTGTCGCCGATTCGCTTTCGGCCCTCGCTTCATCTCTCAACGTCGAAAGAATTATCGGTCCATTGGTTTCGGTGCTTAAAAGTCTCAGGGTGCGTAGAGCTTCCGATGCAGGGATGGTATTCAGTATTTGCACGACTTCAATCAGGACGTTTCTCGATTCGTGGGATAGGTCGGATATATCTCTGTATGTACACTGGCTAGTTGAACCCAAGCAGTTTGTACAGACAGGGCGTTGGCCATCGCACTGCGATCCTAGGTTAGAAAGGAAACCGTTCACTGGAGGCCAGGACTGCCAACAGAGGCCACAGCAGTAAGACATACTCGGGTTTTTTTTCGTCGACAGGTTTCGCACGCAACAGAAACTCCGATACGACGCTTCTTGGGTATGGGAGCTCCTTGAAAGCCCTGGGCTGTAGGGTTGTTCTCAGTTGGACGAAAAGCGGGAAGAAGAGGAACAAAACGTCGGTCCATTTTTTTTTGGGCTTTTTACCTATCGCGAATAAGGGAAGAGGTGTAAATAATCCGACAGACCTATCGTGAACGTTGTAAGATCCTCAAGCAGCCGCACGGCAGAAAGCCTGCTATAATCGTGTCACAAGAAACCACCACCACCCTAAAAAAGTGGGATGACCACAATGTGATGAAACAAGTGACATGGAGTACTCCTCCGGCAGCATTCTATTGGCTGTCAGCAAAGGCGGTCACTAGGCTAGTCGAGCCTCGGAGTGGTACTCCGTGGCCAGCTACTGGCTGCCATAGTTTGTGGCATGTGGAGACCCATTAACTAATGAGCGAGAGATCTCCATTTCCAGCTGGCAGCTCAACTGAGATCTCAGCAACTCAGGTCTGCCGTTTGGCCCAGTATGCCGCATCCTGACAAGCTAAGTCTGATAAGGCAAGCAGCTAGATTTTTTAAGGCTCAGCTAAATAGCATCCCAGGCAGCGCAGAACTTGTAAACACATATCTCGCCACCATTGTGAGTATTGCCTAGCCTTGTTTCTTTTCCTTTAGGACTTGTTTGGCTCATTCTCACGTCATGGCTGTACCCCACAGTGCCCAATTGCTTTCCATGGTCCGCCAGTAAAGATTAACGGAGCAAAACGGCCGCCTAGCTTTTCTAAGCCGCAGCACCGTAAAATGGCTGGATGGCCTGTTCCTGCTCAGTTATATATACTGTGTGGCTTTCCTAGAAATCTTCTTTTACCACCTCCTCTTAGGATATTAAGACTAGCTAAGATAAAATTGCTTCTGTAAGACCTGTCTTGTAAGTTACTATCAGTAGGGAGCGGGTTGAGAAATTAGAATCGCAGAACGGCGGGGCGAGCACTGCTTCACTAGTGTCATTTGCTTTTCGCCATGGTGAGGAAGTGGCACAGAGAAAAGCGAAACACATGTCCTCTTTTTTTCTTTTTTTACTTCCTAAAATAATAGTTGGCAGCTGTTCTAGGCAGCAGCTGTGTAAGTATTCACTCGCGACACCCATTTCGGTTTGGGTTGGTAGAGTGTCCCACGTAGGATGGTCTCCTCAAGGGACGAGTCGGATATACGGTCATTGGAGAGACTGCAGCGTAACTTTGAGCAACAACAGTGGGTTTCCACCATTCTCAAGCAGGACTCATAACTCCTCGTTTGAGACCTGTTGTATGTTTTACCCTGCATGAGTGGCAAATTGAGCCTGGTCTCGGGTCGGGTAACATATGTTCCGGGTCAGTGGCCCGGAACACGTACTTGCCCCTTTAAAATGGCGGTCTACATTTCTTTGATGCAAGCGACTCTGAGACCTCTAACTCTTTATACTCGTAAGAATACTTAAAACTATGCTTGTCCATGTTTATCTGGTCTCGCATAGTACGTGGTAAGTAATGAAGAAGCAAGCAAGGAAGTGTGTTACATGTGAACGTGGCGAAGCCTAGGAGTAAGCACTTGGCTAAAGGCTGCCACTCTCAAACGGGTCATGTGTGACACAATCTTACTTACGTCCTAGTATTTTTAATTATGGAAAGTCTCAAGTAGGAGGTCTTTCTCCTATTTGTCCCTGCCTTTGCCCTCTTGGCAAAATGTCTCGGAGGTGACGGATTACTAGCGTCAGGCATTTTACAACTGCTGCAATAGCTTGAGCTAGTATCAGCTATAATACGAGTCTTCTCTCCATAAAATTACTTCAACGGTCTGTTAGTGTTTCCTCCTATCTTCCTTTTTTAACCCGTCCTATTAAAAATCTGAATATAACAGCTTCAAACCTTGACTATTTCTTTCTACAATTTTACAACACGATGCTCTGCAAGATGTCGTTTCTAGCTACGGTGGTCTCAGGCGCCGCTGTTGTCCGCCAAACTGGAGGTAGCTGCAATTCAGGCAGCCTCCAGTGCTGTAATTCCATCCAGTCCTCTAGCTCGGACAATTCTGGCACACTTCTCTCTGGTCTTGTTCCAGTCAATCTTCAGGGCCTAGTCGGAAATCTGGGTTTGGACTGTACGTTCCCTCTTTTTTTGCAGGGGAAGCCCTTTGCCGCATGATTCTAATACAGCTACTTACATACGTGGCAGGCAGCCCTATCAACGTGCTTGGTGTTGGCAGCTCTGGATGCAACCAGCAGACGGCATGCTGCAGCGGTGATTCATACGTAATTGCCCCTCACACCAAGAACGTTAATACTCTATTTGAACGGTCTGTACTAATTAAAACATAGGGAACGGTGACATTGTCATGCAACCCCATCAATCTCAATTTCTAGCTCAGGCGTGCTTCCAACCTTGAGCTTTGCAAGGGTAGGTAGTTTGTCCGGGTCTGGTGGCAGTAAGACTCCTTTCTTCAATTCTTTGTACATTCGGGAGTTCATATCTGCCAAATCTATTGAGTTCATGCCATTTCTATACCCCCCTGACAGGTTTGCGCATTATGGCCAACCTGCTTGCATATATTTTACCTTGTTGGTATCCCGTACATCTCAATACAATGGTGCCCGATACACCATCATTGCCTTCTTTTCTGTAGTGGAACTCACAAGAAGACCTGCTCCCTCTGTTACAAATCTATGCAGCCATTGAGGGCTATCGGTTTATTATTCGAAGATGTTACATTGATATTTAACATAATACTGGCTCTGCTTCGAAGTGAAGTAGTGGTAAAGAATTGTCTGTCTCAAGGCAGACCATCCTTTTCTTCTTCCATACCTGCCCCTTTACTCCTGCGGTGAGGCTGCTTTAGACCTCGGGAACCTCAGAAGTGCTAGCCTTGGAACCCAGAGAAAACAGGCGGATTTGCTTCGCATCTGTCTCTCCATCACGCAACAGGAGTCCAATTTCGCCAGGATGCCTCCAGTGAAGCCAAGAAAGAACAACAAACATCAGTAGTGCGTCAAAGACATATAAAAATGCCTCGTTGGAGAGTAGATAGCCATCATTGCCTTCAGCGTACTCGATAACGCGAAAAAGAGATCGTATGATGATTAGTGCGCTTGCCACGTAGAGCGTGGTGAGATAGCTTTTCCAATGGATGTTCGACTGTCCGGACCGGTTCGTGGGGCATAGCACTAAGCGACGATGGAAGAGTCCTGCCACTACGACGAAGAAACCAAACCACAAGAGCTGGAGTACAAGGCCGGCGATGATGACATTGTCTCCCATATTTGCCATAGATTTATCGTCTTTGGCTGTGGCCACAATCCCACCTCCTAGAACACACTATTAGCATTGTAACGCGACGATTCGCGCTTTTGGGGTTGTACCTACCTCCAGCCAGAAGAAGGAAACACACGACATCGCCGGCAACAAACATTGTAGTAAGCCAGCGACGTCCTATAACAGAGTGTTGTTCACCGTCCACCAAGAGGATAATTCGACCGATAATCATGTAGATGGAAGCGGCGAATAGCGCGGGAGCAAGCAACAGAAACATACTTTGAATAAGATATGGTCCTAGAGCCCAACAGCCCGGATTTTGGGACGCGGAGGCGGCTCGACCAATAAATCCTATAAACTCAACTTCAGCGAAAATTAGCCACACACAGTCCAGCAAACAAAGAGCAAAGCGAGAAGATTCGTACAAAGGCATCCAACCACCAATGGTAGCAAGTACCAGGTCCGCGTTTTCCACATCTGGAACATGTGCAGAGCAGTAGAGGCAAGAAACAATATGCAGAAAATGACGGCAGCTGGCAAAGACGGAACATAACGGTAAAAGGCAAAGATTGCATCCCGCCAGTTCGGATCACAAGAGTCGCTCATAATGAAGAAAGTCGGTAGAAAATCGGAGATTCGCGCAGTCGATGTGCGAGGAAGCGGATATTGTGTAAAGGGCGAGGGAGTTGGGAAACCAAGAATGTGATAACGGAGGTCTACGATGGTTTAAATACCCGTGCTGCAAGTGACCGAGAAGCATCCTTTATGGAATTATTAATCTGCTTAGCCATCTCCGAACACTGTTCACAGCTTGGTCAGTGGTCCTTGGTGTGGCGGTCAACCCTGTTGGCCGAGTCGCGGCCTCTAAACGTGTATTCAGAGCTCGATTATTTGTCAGTTTCAGGCAATGGGGCGCAAGAGGTTATGGATCGGGCGCTCGGGCGCTCCTGTGGAGGAGGCCACGCCAAATCTTTAACCTTCGGTTGCCCCACTGCTACATGCTCCGCGGAATCGGTAATAGGTGACTGTTACTTTAATCCCGTCCATGCTGCTCAGTGAAAATCGCTTCTGAGCTACGTGTTTGGCTCGTACGCGGAGCTTAGGTGTACCGAAAGCCAAACAACCGCCTTTTTGACTCAACACTACTGCATGCCTACTTTGGCATCTCTCAGCTCTTTCCGCCTAGGTATGTAGAGACCGTTGAGTCCACGATTCATGGAACAACGGATAACGCGATGGGCTTCACATTACGTATGGCCTCGAGACACAGCCCGACGCGTCATTGCGCTTGCCGATATGCAATGTGACTATGATTGACTCTGAATGTTTTATCCAAATAGCGCTAGTGGGTTTTACCAGCCAGGCTTACTTTTGTGCTCCGTCCTGTACCCATACCCACCTCGGCAGCCCCGTATTCTCCCAACGGCCAATAGATTGCTCCTCTGTACGTGTAAATGCCACAGCCTCAATTACGGACCGTCGTCCTTGGGAGGCAGGCTTACAGCATGTCAAAATCATCTTGCCCATACAACTTGGCAAATAGCCACGCTAGGACTGGTGCGAGTACATCGTCAGTGAACTTAGCAATATAGTTATACTTATTCTCGTTCAATGCGGGAGTGCCTCGTTACCTACAAGCAAGGTGGTGGGGGATGTTCTCCTGTCTGCCGCAAAAGTGGACCTTTATAAAGTATTTTATGTCTTCGCGCTTTCTGGTTTACCACTACATGCCGTGTATTCGACCGTTCATCTCGTTCCGACTTGCCCTTCTTGGATTATTGGCAGATACCCTAAACAACGCAGCGGGATGGTACCAGACACGCTGCTATCGATGGACCCTAAGCAATCCAGACGTAATCATCGTCCTTTAAAGCGCGCCATAGGCAGTGCTCACAATCGCAAACTCTCTATGGGTGATTCGCCTGCGGCGAGCCGTCAGAAGCGCGTATGGAACGTTTGTGAGAGGTGTCGTACGACAAAGACAAAATGCAGCGGCGAGTTCCCCCGTACGAGATGCGAAAGCGGAGGCCATGTTTGCACTGTGGGGGCGAGAAGGACGTGTCATTACAAGCAGTTTCCATCCGCATACGTCGAGGCGCTTGAAAATACACAGCTTGCTCTGGTTGATACGATACACACTCTTTATTCCATGGTCCGCAATGCTCAGCCGTGCTAGAGCTTGGGCTTGACGCTTTCAAGTGCCGGAAAATCGCTGCACGGTCCAGGCTAGCAATCACCAAGCTTTGTCTTGGCCAGAGCAAAATTTTACTAGTTGCATCGACTTACCCCCGGTTTCCAATGGCAATGCTGTTGAGCAGTCGTTGGCAAGACCCACGTTCACTACCCGGGACACTTCGTTGCGAGGCTGTGCCACAATTGACGCTCATGAAATGATGTGCTGGAGCAACGCCATGATGTTTGATGAGGACCCTGAAGTTGTTAATCGATTTTTGTACTAATTTTAACGTATTGTTAATACACAAGACGGCTACATTTGCCTTTGTCCACTGACTCAACGCCAGATTTTGATGCTGGTTGACGATTGTATTTACAGAGGAGCGCCCCACACTATCAGGCCCCGCAGAGAGGCCCATAAAATGAACACCAGCAGAGGGGACATTTGAATCTTCGCCCGCTGGTTTGGCTACCATCTCTCTCGGGCGCAAGACTACAGCCTTACCAACATGCGTCGCGCTCACAAAAAGTCTCGACATGGTTGCAATGAGTGTAAAGTGCGCCATATTAGATGCGACCAAGGCCGCCCAACCTGTATCAACTGCCGCACTGGAGAGAGAAAATGCTCGTTCCTCGCCTTAAGAGTACAGCGGCCATCCTGCGCTCCGAACGTGTCCGCCTCAGAGTCGCTTCCATCGCCAACACCGTCGTTGCGTCTGCCCCCGCCGGCTACTACATCACTGGCATCTTCGGATGAATTGCCGAGTCATTTATTTACGTTACAACACCTCAGTCTGCTACACCACCTCGAGTCTGGCATGTTCGATGATTTCCACATGGGCAGCGGCCAGGCCATGTACGAAACAGTCATCCAGCGTGCTTTGCAGGCGCCGTTTCTTATGGATCAAGTACTTGCAGTCTCGGCAGCGCATTTGAGCACCGTACAGCCAGGTCTCGCGGCATACCACCGAAACCAAGCCACTCAACTCCAAACTCGCGCTTTAAGTCGACTAAACAAAAGCCAAATGGACATTTCTAGCCGCCCCAGATTAGATATGTTCCTATATACATCTTTTCTTGGCCTCCACGCCATGTTTGATGCTCTCCGGCATCGGAATCTAGAGCAAATGCTAGATCATTTCGTCAGTTATCTTGCTATTCATCGGGGCGTGGTTGCGTTTGCGCACCTCTCGTGGGATGAAATACAACCCTTGCTAGATCTTATTGTTGGTGACCGCACCATCTTCGATAAGATACCGCGTAGCAGTGGAAGAGATGGGGTTTGTGCCCCGTTGGTGCGCCTCGTTGACGGAAGTGTTCTTGCCACTGCAGACAAAGAGACGTGCCGCACTGCTATTGCGAGCCTACAGTGGGCATTTGACTTATCCCATGCGGCGCCAGAGGCGCCCACCAAGGTACATTTTGTGACGGCGTGTGCGACCCAACTTCCAGCCACGTTTCTTGACTTGTTACGGAAGCGAACAGCCGAAGCTTTGGTAATACTAGCATATTTTGCGGTTTTAGTCCATCAATCAAGACACTTTTGGATCTTTGGCGGGTCAGGCCAATTCTTGGTCCGTACCATTACTGTTTATCTTGGGTCGTCTTGGGCAGATGCTTTGACCTGGCCGAACGAACATGCAGATTTATGTTAACCAGGTATTTACAATTTTAGCTTATTAATATTTAGTTTTCATGAAATAATCAAGATTTAAAGCTGCATTGTTCCTGGTCAATTGCGTAGTCGTTACATCGTGGCCTTGTCTGCCCAGTTCCCCCAGAATCTGCTCGTTGGTTCAATGTGATAGGATCCTCGCCAGCCTCAACTACAGCCAATTCTGCCACAGCCTGAAACGCATTAAATACGCTTCTAAAATATATAATATTAATATTAGTGTAATTGCAGTAATAATGCGAGCATTTCATTACCGAGTAAGAGTTTTCATTCTGTTATGTTCCAACGGTGACGTACATCGAGTGCGTGAGAACTGTCCGGCCCAAGCACGTACCCCTTCATGTTGGCTCGGCCGTGCTCCCGGGCGGAAAAAGAGGGGGTACAAGAGATACAAGACGTCCTTAGCTTTCCACCACCGAGAGCGTCACCACAAGGGCCTGTTAGGTTCTCTGACCTCTAACTGGCGACGACGTCACTGCCGAATCGCAAAGAGGTTGCTTAGTGGAGGGCAGTAACGGCCACGGTGCTCCCGAGGGTCTGTGTCACAACACAGGCACCTTCTGACAACAGCAACTGTATCCCAGTACAGCTGAATTGTCCCTGTACAGCTGAATACATTCGCCATCAGGAGGCCTCTCAATTTGACTATATTAGAAGTCATTAGGACCATCTTCTGGATAGAGAATCAAGTACTACACGCTGTCTTTGGATGTATCTACCTGACCACTTCCCGACTGTGACATGTGCAGACAAAAGTTAAGTGCGCTGTGGCAGTCGGGCAAAACAGCAGACCTGCTTATTTGGATACAATGTAGCGATATCAACTCTGCTATGTGGATATATCGATATGGATATATATCGATATGGATATAAGTCTACGGCCGTTAGATGGATATCCATCTTGATATCCAG
>PHFE01000005.1:0-16305 GCA_002796755.1 Paracorniculantispora psalliotae | reverse complement strand
TATCCCCACACATAATTAGATAGCGAAGTACTACAGCGCTTTCACCTAGCGTGCTTCCCTTCCAACAGGTCAACACCGCCTTGAGCCACCATTGCCCAAGTGGCAAACAGTCACCCATGTGCTGGCTGACAGTTAACACCAGGACGGCGGAACCTCAATACTGGAGTGAAGGTTTTGCACCCGACGCTTCTGAACAGCACTACGGCCGGGCTAGTTCGGATGCCATGATGTGCACACTTGATTTCGCAGTCGCGTTCTGTCCACGCGCATTACGCGACGAATTGAATGTCTCACAGCCTACCCCTGAGCACCGTCCATGCATAGAGTTAAGATACTAGCCTCTCAGGGCCTCCAATACGAGATTTATCTGGCAAGGCACAAAACGACACAGAATCGCGACACAGCTATTTTTCCGAGAACTTTTACTCACGGCATCATCCGAAGCCTCTTCGACGTCGGCGGCACACAGAGGCCAAGAATCTGCTAGATTAGAACAACGCCACATTCTTATAGACTGCTATAAATAGATGTGGGTTATCTGGATATCAACGTTGCTAAAATGGCTATGTGGCCATATGGATATCAACGTGGCTAAAATGGCTATGTGGCTATATGGATATCAATCTGGATATATCGATATCCATATAGTGTCGCGAGCTTATCTGGATATCGATATAAGGGCTTGAATTTTGGTGGATATCGATATAGACAGGTCTGCAAAACAGGCTGGGAGGATTGTTTTGACGAGCCTATTCTATGCTTTTAATCACAACGTGCGATGGCGCAGCAATTGAGATACACATGGCTTAATAGGTGTAAATTTGACGCTGTTGTGCCCTTGCTGTCAGACGGCCGCTGCGGAAGCTGGCTAATGAGCTATGCTCTGTCGAAATTAGGAACACTTTAGCTGTAACTGCACTCGAATCCTGACTTTTTTTCCTTGCCGCTCTAGTTGGGAAGGCTAGTGGGGAAAGGTTGCGGGTCGGGCCAGGGATGTCTGTTTTGAGGTGCCGTTACACTAATATCGGCTGCGAATAGTACACAGGGTTTACAAATAAAATAGAGCGAAAACATAACTCAATAATAAAGCATATAGTATCTTATTGTATTCAGTAGATATACAATATAGATATTGGACTGGAACCGCGCCAGTTCGCCTCAGCTACTCTCATGCCAGTGTTGTGTTGTTACGACTGGTTAAGATAGAGAAATCTTAACTTATAGACGCAGGACTTCTTTGAGGCGCTTGATGAACTCAAATTGAGTACTTCGGAAATCGTCTGTGATGTAGCCATTGTCAGCTTGTGATTTAAACCACAGCAGAGTGCGATTATTGTTCCATGTTGGCCAATCTGCAAGTCCATGCTGACCATCGCTCGCATTTGGGTCCAAGTTGTACAGGAAATTGAGGTAGTATTTTCTGGTAGTTAATGTAGGATTCGTTCGTGGGATACCGTAGAAAATTTGAAGTAAATCTGTCGCGTGCGTTGTGCCGAAAGTTGGCAGAGCGTGCGCGTACGAAGATAAATACGACCACGATGGTACATCCGGATTTGCTTCAGCAGTCTTCTCCAGAAAACTGCGCCGGGCAAGTGTGAAGGTCACATCCCCCATGATCGCAGCCAAGCGCTTGAAAGTTGGGTAGAGGGTATCAAAGGACGGCGTGCGGTAAGGGCTTCCTTCACCATCATACGCTTCCACCAGCTCGCTCATCTGCTCTTTAGATGCAGTAGGGAAGAACACGCTTGAGAAGTAGTCGACCAAGTCACTATTGGTATTAAGACTCTGTTGGACAGTAGAAAAAAGTGTGCCCTCATCCTCCTGGTCTCCGACGATCATCGGCACGGCGTGGTATTGTCCGGATGTTGCGAGTTCGTCCAAACTTTTTGTGATAATCCTTCCGTCCGGCCGTGGCGGGAAAGGTACAGCCGTGCCGTTGAACGACAGAAACCCGGGGAATGGCTTTGTCACAGCCCGGTAGAAGCTGTCAAAGTCAAGTTCTCGCAAACATACGAGTCTGTCTTGCGCACCATCACAGCCAGCTTCCCCGAGTGCTGTTTCGTATATTCTTTGTGCTTTGGGCGATGTGATGCTATTCGCGGCGATGCCCGTTCCGGAGTTCATGATGGCGCCTCGGAGGAGAGTCTTTCCGTTGTATGTCGCATTGCCGTCAAAGAGAGCCATTTGGGAGAATACCGAGTGTGCGCCAGCAGACTCTCCCCATATAGTAACCTTGTCAGGGTCACCACCGAAGCTCCGGATGTTGTCAGCAACCCATTCAAGGCCCATACGCTGATCGAGTAATCCAAGATTGGCGCTTCCGTCAAGCAGTACGTCAGCGCCGGGCAAAAAGCCAAAGCCGCCCAATCTGTAGTTGACAGCGACAAATATGAATGGGCGATTGAACACTATTCCATCTTTAATTAGGGATGACCCATCGTACTGATTAGTAGCGCCAAATGTGAAGCCACCCCCAAATATCCAAAAATAGCACTGGAAGGTTGTCACCCTCTGTGGTATTAGCAGGGCGCTGTACGGACACAGTCAGACAATCTTCATGGCCCTTAGAGAGATTCTGGAAGATAGGTAACTGCAAAAGCGTCGCGCCCACGCTAGAGAGGAGATTACCGTTCGCGGGGGAGAGTAGTAACTGCGGGCAAGAAGCAGCGACACCAGTAGCGTCTACTGTCTCGATGTTCTGACTTAGTCGCTGGGGCGGATGGAGACGCAGCGGCCTACAGAGGTCAAATTGTGCCTGAAAGTCTAACGCCACCATGCTCGGAAGCAAGGGAACCGAGCGAAGAACAAAACAAAATAAAATGCAATGAAATAAAACATCCATATTGATACAATACTACTACGACAACCGTACAGTTTTCATACTACGGAAAGCCAAAGGGAAGAGAGAATGGTCGTCGCAAACGGAAAGATGGGATGCTAGGCTTCTCCTACGCCACTACAAGGAAGTCGACAACACACCTGGTAGCAACGCCCAGCCCAACGGAGACTGTAATGAAGTTTCTTCACTAAAGAATTTTTGAGCACTTGGTTTTTGCTTTTATTTTATTATTATTATTATTATTATTATTATTACTTTAATAGAATGGCTTAGAATCACCTAGACGGACGTCTTTCATTCCTCCTAAAAGGAACGAAATATTTCCTCTCTGAGTTTCAGTACACTTGCACATCTCTGTTCTGTGTGCTTCCCATCTTGGGCATCGAAAGAGAAAATGCGCCACTGTTTCTCGTTCATGGCCACATTCACACTGCGTCAAGGATATTCCCTTTATTCTGTACAGCGCATTGTTCAATCTTGTCATGCCTGTCCTCATCTGGGATAGTGCACTGCGTTCTATCCATGGTCGGTTGTCGTAGAGCTGTCGAGTGAGAAGATAGAACACAGCCACAGCTTGGTCCACTTACACGGCGAATCAGCGCATTTGCTGGACACTCGCAAAGTCCTTCTAGCGAGAAAAAAATGAAGGTGATCAAATTTCGCTCTCCATGCTGCCCAGGACCTGTCGCCCACGGCTGGTATACGTGCCGGAGCGTGCTGGAGATGGTGCCACCCTCGCTGACGGGCGGTCCCCATATCGACCAGGTACGAACGGATCCGTGGTAGTGAATGTAACCAAATGGAGCGACGCAAAGCGGTTGCTTGACTCCGGATTATGCCTGTCTGACGATTAAAGGGTTGTCTGGAGAGGGAGAGTAGCCTTCCGCGTTATAAGGGGTTCCAAGAAGTCTATAAGGCGACAAGGGACCCCGTCCCACGCTCTCAGCATCCTACTCTCTTCTCCCATCCTCCAGCTATTGTGCTCCTTATCGCCTCGAGATAGGAGGAGTACCGACAAACCTATGCTTCCAAGCGTGAGCCCACCTGCGAACAACCCTATCCGCGGATGAAATCATGTCTGTGAAGGGAAAAAATAGTGCCGCCAGGTGCTTTCAAGGTATTCTCGCTGAGAAGCGAGCCGTGTTCGCCATTGGAGGCGTCATCAGCTCATCAGAGCCCACCAGTTTTTCTGGTCCAAAGAGTTTTATGCCCTCCCCGACGAAGAGGTCACTTCCCTCCGTTACAATTCGCTGGGAGGACTTGGCTGACAAGCCTACCTGCCACACTGTTTCTCTACCCGTTCTCGACGATGGTGGACAGAAAGAGTTTGCGGACCTGGTCCGTGAATATCACGAGGGTCGCGGTGTCAACGATTTCGTGGTGAATTTTAGCCCTTACGACTATGGTATACCAGATGCAATCGGCCGGCTCTTATACCCAGGCTACGACTCTATTAGTCCCCAGGAAGTGAAAGCTTCTCTGAGCTCGTTGGACGTAGGCCATCTCCCTCCCCGCTGCCAATCAAAAAGATGTCGAACTGTTGCTAACCGGAGCCGTGACCCTGAGAAAGTGAGCGGATTGTATGAATCATCGGGTAAAAAGTCAACAATGTAGGGCGAGTTAGTAGTGCCCTTGCCGGGATACTGGTGGCTGGTGACGGACTGGGTGACGCCTGACTGATCGAAGAGCTGTGTTATGTAGGGTACGCGGTTGGAAGCAGGCGGAGTCTGAGCTTCAATATCGCGCTCATGGGCTATTTTCCGAGATATTGTGTGCTGCGCCGGGGGCATCATATCTGCTATTGAGCGTAGTCGGTTGTTTTCACCGCAATTAAAATGCTTCTTGTGATGAGTTGGGTTTTAGGTATCGATTGCAAGTGTGCATGTCTGGCGCCAATGACTTCGACAGCTATTTTGGACCAGGCGCCTCATGAAGCTAGACGGACTTATAAATGGCTGTCGGGAAATCGGAACTGCCGAAAACTACTTTCTCAACGAGATCCGGGACAGGGAGGTATAACCAGAGAATCCGATAGAAAAAGCCACATGTTATAAAAACGCTATAAGAAGATGGCGACGCAATGAAGATGGCACTGGTCTTCGGAGGGCTATCCGGGAACAATCTAGTAATCAAGTCCGTCAGACATCACAATCGTAGAAGGTGTAAGACTGTGGGGGGGGCAGATTCAACCGTGCAACACTCCGTAATCACCTAATGCTACGCTGCCAAATCGGGCAATTACTGCTGATAATAAGGTTCATGCGATTTTCATGAATAAAGATACGCTCAATCAACTCCGCCGGTTCCGCCCTACCGTTAAACCAGGTGGAGACCGGAGAAAGAAACTGCGATTCCATAACCAATCATTTGGCTCCGCGCAAGTTCCTCTGCTACATTTGGGTGACGTGTCGACAAAGGCCGACGGCATTTAGACTGAAACCCGTACTGCGCTAGTGGCAGAAGTCAAACTCTGATTTTACTCTTCTTTGCACCTTTATCTTACGTGTTGCATAATAGCATAGGGAGAACTTGTCATTTGCTTGTTCCGCGGACACTTTTTAGGCCGCTGGTGATGTTGGATTGGTTCTCACATAGCCCTGTCACGTTATGTGAGGCAGTTAGCTGTCATTGATTCTGTTATTTTGAAAAGCTTGTCCTTCTAATCTGCCCGACGGGTTCACGTCATTTATCTAGGTTTGGAGAAGGCGTCCCAGCCACCTGACGAAGTCAGGGAGGCTGGCCAGCCTTCCAAACTCTGACATCCATGATTTTATGACATTCAGCAATTACGTCAAGTCTGCTTGTCCATTCAACAGAGGCAGAGTTATCCGACAAGCCCAACCCAAGGTTATCGGGCCGTTGCAGATAGATAGAACATACTAAGTCCCGCACTTTGGTGAGTGAGCATCTAAATTCGTCATACACACGCACAACCATCAATTACAAGTAATGTCTCAAAGGACCAACGGCAAGACAGAAGAAAAACTAAAACTCCCTTGTTCGTGTAGCGGTGCAGTGGAGACCCCGGTTTGAGTTGCAGCAATGGTTGCTTAAGCCTTGCATTCTTCCATTTACTGCTAGCCTACTGGATTACCTCGGTAAACAGCAAAGGATAAAGGCAACAAGAATAATGTTGCGGCTGTAGCATTCCTACCAACAATTGAAACGATTAGATACTGGCCATGCAGGGACAGCAGAACAGAGGTGCGGATGTGCCGGAGCTAGGCCACGCGCCAAAATTATAGCCAAGACGCCCCGGAACTATATATACGTAGCCATACACTGTTCTGAGTGTTGAATTTGGAGCAATGCATGCGCCAGAAATTTAATTTCAGCAATTCATGCAGCATAACATGTCAGTAGATATATCGGACAATACAGCCCCCACAACATATGTTCGAAGTTGACTTTGGTGGCAAAAGAGTCAATACCGTTGCATATGTATGTCGCGTACACGTATAACTAG
Source organism: Paracorniculantispora psalliotae (assembly GCA_002796755.1). Classification (NCBI taxonomy): domain Eukaryota; kingdom Fungi; phylum Ascomycota; class Sordariomycetes; order Hypocreales; family Cordycipitaceae; genus Paracorniculantispora; species Paracorniculantispora psalliotae. Next base: position 10,000 of record PHFE01000005.1, on the reverse strand, counting down.
AGCATACAGTATTTGTATCATTACATTTCAGGTGAATACTTGGGCAGAAACTTATTGTGTGCCATATGCGCTTGGCTCGGTTGGAATGGAGTGGATGAAGTGGTATGAGGTCCGCCGATGCGGCGTCGCCCAATGGAGAACCCTTTCAGCAGCATTTGGTAGAGTTTATGCGCACAGTGTGATGTATCTTTCGCACCCCGCAATCGAACAATAGTCCAAACTGTCAGGCTGGACACCGACAAGAAAAATCATTCTTTTACAAACTCTCCCCTGTAAGCATTCCCCCCTTTCGGTGCTGTTAGCAGCTTGTTAGAGCGGGGAATGGCTTATGGGCAATTTCACCACACATCTTGCCGGTGGGGCCTACCGTTGCCTTAACAGCATAATGGAAGAACTTTTGGAGAGTTTCATATTCCATTGCAAAGAGGCCTCGGACGGCAGAATCACGCGTTTTTCTCATGAAAACGCGTGAACAAACAGCTCTACTGTCGTTGAGTTCCAACGAGATCTCAGCGACACGATCCTTCTTCTTCCAACAACGCGACGACGCGCTGAAACCGACCACCGAGCCTCAAGAAACACCCACACATCACAGTCACAGTACAGCGAGGGAAGTCGTGCCCCCCTCCAAGTACGCCAAAATGATGGAAAATGGACGCGGTTCCCCATTGTTCCTGCCCGACAATAGTTTGCGGCATCGTAGCTCGAGAATTACGCGGCCGAGCACATGGTGCGAAGACGAAGAACGCAGAACGACATCGAACAAGCCAGACAACAGGATTAAACACGTTGCGAGAACACGGTTACCCTCCCTTAATGAGGCGCCGCTGTGCCAAAAGTAGTGACTACTGAACCTCATGAAAGACGAAAACATCACAGAACAGTACAATGAAGGGGGTTGCGTCCCTTTCGAGTACGCCCCAGGATGGAAAATGGACTTGGTCCGCCCATCGTTCCTGCCCGACAACCGTTTACGGTACAGAATCACGAGGAATACGCAACAGCGACGCGGAGTAGAGGGGACGGCGACGAACCCCCATCGACATGAAGCGACGGCATCCGACACCGCGCGACGGCCGAGATGGGGAGAACGACACATCGAACAAACATTGTCACACACTTCACTTCTAAACATCACATTTGAAGGAGTCTACAGAACACCAGTAACAACACCACACCCAGCTCAGAACGAATCTCTCGAAGCACTTCATTTACTGCAACACGCACAGCTAGCCTACACCTTAGCACACTATCGCTGCGAAAGACGCCCTTGCGACGTGTCCGACTGGTGATGGTGTCTATGGTACAATGAGCGAGCAACGCCCCCAGGAATCAGCGAGCATGCCCCTTACACTTCAAGCACTCTCATACATGAACATCTGCACTTTATGCAGCGCGCCCAAGACAACCAACTATCACGGTGGCAGCCAACGCTAGGCAGCCTAGCGATAGAAGTACAGACAAACAGAACGAATACAGGATGGGTCGTACGGATTAGGTTCCTGGTTCACATCCATGACCAGACGACACAACAGCGCAGACGAGTGATTACTGTCAAACAGAAGCAAAGGAAGGCTGGGAAGAGCCGGACAAGTCAAAGACACAGAACAAATTTGATAGCTGTAGATACAAACCAGGGAGAGGTCGCCCGCCAGGGGGCAGATAGGAGGACGAGACTCGATAGGTGAATGGCCTGTTGACGCAGGACAATTCATGGTGGGGTGGAAGTCAGACCTGAGAGCCGAAGGTGGGCGGCCTCGACCTTGTATTTAGAGCCGTTCGCTGCATAGCTGCCGGTAAAGGCGGCTGGGACAGTCTTTGAAGCAATCAATCAATCAGTCAGTCAGTCTGGACACCTCAGACTGGACTGTTAGTCAGTCTATTACCATCAGACCAAACTGCTCGCCGGTCGCTCATTGACGGACTGGACCAACGGTCTATCCGTAATTGTCAGACCAGACTGTTGGTCCGGCAGTTATTGCCAGACTGGACTGTCAGTCCGTCCGTCATCACCAGACCGGACTGCAGTCTGGACCAGGCTTGCAAACAAATAGATCAACTCAAATCAACGCTCGGATTTGATTTGAGTTGAATACCTTTGCCGCCCATCTGATTTATCTGCATTGGGTTTATCCTGGATTTGATTTGATTTGCCCATTTGGATAATGCCGCTCCTCTCCCAAGTTGATGTGATTGTGCTGCTCCCCTAGATTTGAGTTCATTTATTTGTTTGCAAGCCTGCTCATACCCAGTACATCGCACGCGCGTTAGAGTAAGTAACAAAGCATCAAATACACACGCCATCTTTGAATATATCTTCCTGGCCACCACCGACTGTGAGAACTCTTCTCTGGTATCCGCAGATTCCGGACCGGCTCCATATAACATTCACTCTCCGAACTGGCACATGAGTGCGTTGTAAGACATGTTCCAGGCCAGCAAGAGGGGTCTAATAGGTGCAGCGCCGAACGGTCAGGGTATCATCTGTGGACTACGCGTGGCGCAAGCATATGTTCCGCGCGATAAAACTTCCTGCGCCACGGCCGATACAATTCGGAGAATGGTTCTCACCACGAACTCATGGCGGCAGATGGTGCAGTAAACGTGGACGCTGAAGTCGACAGAAGGACAAGCCAAGGAACACAAAGTGAAGAAGCGAACGACAAGTTCTGGTAAATGTAACCAAGGGAGCTGAAGAAACTCTTTTTTAAGAAATTATATTACTGTTATATGCGAAACCAGCTTCAGGTCACTCTCTCTCTGTTAATACTAGCGTGCGCTGCAACAGCTAAGAATGGGCGGCAGTAGCGCTAATTTACTGGCCCACAGGCCTATCCGTTAGCGTGTCGACCTGGAAACGTCCACTAATACCACCAATTCTTAGCTGTTACAGCGCACGCTAATTGTAAAAGACAGAGAGTGTGACCTGAAGCTGGTTTTGCACATGAGAATACCGGTAATATTGATATTATAACAAAACAAAAAAAAAGTAGAATATAGGTGCCGCTACAGCATGGTTGCGTGGCCGGTTTGCTGCGCGATCGGACGAGCGCAACTTACAGGCATACAACCGTCACAGGTGTCGCTAGTGCTTTTAGTGAGTTTTAGCTGCAAGGTGGGGAACGCATAACCGCTATTTCTGGCTCTTTAGGCAGCAGGCAAAACCAGCACCCACTAAAATCGCTCTGTAGCTAAACCCGCGACACCCATTTCGGTTTCTTTGGTAACATCACCCACTCCCTTTCATAGCCAGTCATAGATACACCCTGAATTTTCTGCTGGCAAGTGACTTTCTTGTACGCACAGCCTCTTCGCCCCTCAGCTTCACCATGCCGAGACCCAAAAGCAAACGGCGTGTACACAATCAGCACCGTGCCGCCGCCTTCGGGCTGCGTGGGGCGGTCCAGGCTTATCCTCTATGGCAAAAAATATAATTCAGGCCCATGGGTAAATTACATGTGTGTGTGTGTGTGTGTGTGTGTAGAGACTCTGACCAGCCTGGACGTTTACATTTGCGATCGTTGTCGATAGGGATGATATAATCAAGCTTGCCCCTGACTACCGAAGTCACTGTCCATGAGGCTTCTTCAAACCAAGTGACTTGTGAAGCGTAACTAGCCTCTCAGTTTGCCACAAACAGCTGAGATGCAGCGAGGCACAGAAAAAACGTTGGGTTGGCCGTTGGACAAGAGGCAGCTGGGCCGTGCTGCGAGGGAGCGCGTCATGCCCTCAAACGAGCCAGCCGTGGCCAGGTGTGGTGTCCACCAATACTATGTAGAGATCAGAATAAGATAAACAAAAAAATGTCAGGCAGGCGTATGGCCTCTCAGCAGAATCGGCCACTGTCTATCATTTTCTGTCATCAGTGTGCGGATGCTGAACGTGGACTACTCTGAATCGACTTCCGAAGGCTGCGAAACAGCCCCGTGAAAGCTAATTGGCCTACCGCGACACCCATCCGGCCAGCTTGGTACGCTGTATGGCCGCGAACGGACCTGCTGCCCGAGGACCCATTTTGAATGGCCCTTCGCGCGCTAGCTTCCACGCCACGACACGTACACAAGCACCCAGCCGTGGAAGCCTGCCGGGACACCACCAAGGACCATCTGACAAACCAAGCGGTGGCCATCCGAGATTGCTAACATGCTCACAGGCAGTACTTCTGTTGCGTTCGACAACCTGCCTGAACCGAGCGGAGAACGAGCATGGTGGAGCGGACAGGACGGGGAAACACGGAAAGGGTGCTTGATTGGCCAGCCGACTAAGGGAAACACGTTCCCGAAAGCTCTACACAGCGAAGCACCAGACGGCCATGGCGGGTGGGAATCAAATATTGGTGATAGACGGTGTCATGAACACAGCAATGTATCATGTATTGGAAATGTTGATCTATTACTTGGCTATTTTCTATCTGCTTGCCAACCCTTCGACGCAGACGCCTCCTACCGACTGCCAGGGCAGCAAGTGTGGGGGAGTCGAAATGCACGAAAGAAGGGCTGGCCGAGCTTCACTTGGCACGCAGAGAATGGCGAGTCTCTGCGAGTTCCCAGCGGACACCACGTGGAGGTGGAAGCTCATTGTCCACCAACGCAAAAGCAGGAACGGAGATGGTAAGCTCCTGTTTTCCCACGTCAAAAAGTGACTGGGCTCGCCCTGGCATGAAGCTACAGGACGAACCCAGACAGACAGGAGCTACTGCACCCGTCCTGGCATGAGCTACAGAGACGAGCTACCCCCTCCCTGGCATGAGCTACAGAAGAGAGGAATACTGAATCCGCCTGGCATGAGCTACAGAACGGACCCAGGCAGGAGCAACTGGGTAGCAGCTACTGCACCCGTCCTGGCATGAGCTACAGAGACGAGCTGCCCCCTCCCTGGCATGAGCTACAGAAGAGAGGAACACTGAATCCGCCTGGCATGAGCTACAGAACGGACCCAGGCAGAAGCAACTGGGTAGCAGCTAGATCTCTCCACGAGGAAATGCGCACCACCGCATTTGTCAAGAAGCTCGGTGATGTCGTCTTCCATGCTGCGCGCCATCTCGAAGGCTGTGTTGGTGGCCACAGACACGGCGGCCAGGTCGAATTCGCCAGAGAAACACGCAGCGGCGTCGCGGTCGGGGTTGCAAGATGTGTACTCGGTCCACAGCGCGCGGATCTCGGCGCGGAGGTCGGCGTAGTCATTGAGAAGTACGGTGAGAGCAAAGATGGTGTCTAGGATAGAGTCCGCCTGCTCAGCCATATAAGTTGCTTTTGCGAGGGCAGGAGCAGGCTGCGGCACGTCTGGAGCATTCTCAAACTTGGTCGATGGGTAGTAAACTTTGAGCGCGGAGAAGATGCTGTTGACAATGTTCTTCTCGGTGGCAGGCGTCGCCCTGCTGCCCTCCATGCTGGTGCCATTGTGGCTGCTCGTCGCTTTCAACGTTGCCGTCATGACTTTGAGCGTCGGCGCGAGAGTTGCCTGAACCTTTTCCAGCTGCTCGACGAAAAACGAATGTGTGGCGTCCGACTTGGGGCTAATATTGACCCCTTCTGACGCCAGCAGCTCTGCAAATGACTTGCGTACCGAAATCACGCGGCTCAGAGCATCTGCAAAGCACGCTGGGATGTATATGGCGCTACCGAGACCGGCGATGAAGGCGGCTAGCGTCCCGAACTCCTTGACCTTGATAATGTGTGCCGTCTTGGTTGCGGTAGCTCGGGTGGTTGGCAGGCGCGGGCACTAGCATCTTGTCTCCTTCGATTCCTTTGGCCTGCTTGCGTGCCTTTCCCTTCAGTCTGCCTGTCGTTGCAGCAGGGTTGGCCGCAGCCGACGACGCACCATCACGGTAGCCGTGTTCGTGGGCCGTGGTGGCGAGCCACGAGGCGACGACATCGGTATCGGCCTTGTACTTATGGTAAATGCCCTCGAGCGGCTTGGACAGCATTGTCAATAGATATCAGATATTTGATATGGTATGCTGCGCCAATCTCTCCAGCAGAAAGCGGTCAGGTGGGGTTGCGTTGCCCTGGGCTTTGATCGGACAAGCTTCGGGTCTGCGGTGCTGGGCTCCGAGTAGGAGGCATACCTGGGCAAAATAACTAGTTATAACCATGGTTTTTGGTTATAACCAGAACCATACCGAGAATATGGTTATATGGTTATAACCATATTGCTCCATGAGTATGGTTATAACCATATATAACCATCTTGGCGCCTTGGCATGTCTTGGCAATATTCTGAGCAAAAAAAATTCTTCAAAGCTTAAGTCCAAGGCAAGTTGCAACGCTGTAATAACTATAGATGCCTAGCTTCGGCATGTCATCCGACATCTCGTCAAGCCGTGCTTCTAGCTCCCCTATATCGTCTACCCCTACGACACCACTGCATTTCGATGTTGTGATAAAGGCGGAGTATGTCGATAAACTAAATACAGCGCTGAAATCGGGGATCCAGCGTCGAAAGTTGTTTACATGTACCAGGTGCAAGTCGTGGTCGACACATCATCGGACAAATGCTGTCAAGCATGTACTTTCTCTCCATCCGCTCTCTGGAGCTTCATCCCGGTCTTCTACGCCCACGTCAGCAACACAGCGACATATCTCATCTATGTTTACACCTGTGATTTCCCAAAACGGCCTTCGCAATAGCTTTAACCAGTAAGTATATCGGGAAGCTATAATCAGCTTGCTCACTCGACGTCGCATGCCTTTCTCGGCTGTTGAGTGGAGCGAGATGAAAGATCTCGCGCTGGCCTGTAACCCGGCTATTGAGGATCTCCTCATTACGTCTCGCCGAACCGCCGTCCGGCTTATTGCATCTAATTATGAGCTATATAAAGGACAGATAAAGGAAGGCCTTGCTACTAGTGCCAGCCCTATCCACATATCATCAGATCTATGGACATCGCCACATCGACATTCATTGCTGGCTGTATGTGCACAGTGGGTAGATGCAGAGGGCCAGCTACAGAAGGCCCTACTGGGATTACCAGAATGCCGTTATTCCCACAGTGGCGAGAAGCAGGCCAGCTTAATTCTTCGGGTCATTGAAGAATTCGACATTCAGTCGAACCTAGGATGGCATACCAGCGACAATGCGACCTCGAATAACACCTGTTTGGAGGTGATGCAGTCTCGCTTATTGACTGAGCATCAGATCCAGTTTAACGCCAGACAACGTCGCATCAGATGTATAGGCCATATTATCCATCTCTCGCTCCAGGCATTCTTCCTAGCGTCATCGCGGGAAGCTCTTCTTGCCGCCTTGGAATCTGCAGCTGATGTCTCCGGGGAAGAACTGATAGCACGCTTTTCAGGTATCTTTGACTCCCAGAAGAACAAACAGCAAGCAGATTATACGCTATCAAGTGAGCGGTATAGGAGCAAGGCTGGCCACGAGCATGCTTACTGCCCAGATGGCCTGGATGGCCTTGGAACTGGCAACAATGAGTTCTCTGGCATCCAGGGCTTGACTCCCCTCCGCAAGCTGCATGAACTAGCCGTCTGGCTTCGGAGCTCGTCTCTTCACGCGGATATTTGGGATGACAGCGTCGGTCTTCGGCTTGGTATTGACAACAGAACCCTGTGGTCCTCCTGGTATCTAGTCATAGACAGAGCTATCATAAAGCAAGGCGAGATCAAGGCTTTTATGACGGATCATGAAGCAGTTCTAGGCAATAATCGCCTTAACGCTTAGGACTAGGATTTCCTTAACAAGACCCGCACATTCCTCCAACCATTTGCTTCCACAACGCTCTATGCAGAAGGGGAGAAGTCATCAATATCGCAGTCACTGCCTCTAATGGATACTCTCCTTGCCCATTACGAGAGAAACAAAGTGTACTACTCCCAAGAAGACCATCGAGATCCCCGTATGATTCGGGCTATTGAAATGGGCTGGTTTGTGCTGAATAAGTACACAATCTTACTGACGAGACGCCAGTCTATGCTGCGGCTCTTCTTCTTGATCCTTCCTGTCGAGCGGCATATATCCGGAAGAACTGGCCAACTTTATGGGTGGAACCCGCTATTGCGGCCGCGAACGAGCTATGGGAGTCGAGCTTCAGCGTGACGCGGGTCGAATCGGACGGGGTTACACCGTCGCCGGCACCTCCACTGGCAATGACCCCCCGACAACGTGGGGCTGAGCTAGACTTGCTTATGAAGGATATGGAGGTCATCACAGCCGACATAAGCGGTGATGATGACTTCCGCGCCTTCATTGAGCTGCCGACTTTCCGGATAGACTGCAGTCCCCTTGACTGGTGGTCTCGTAGCGAGCAATAGTCGCGCTATCCTCGGCTACATCGCATGGCCATAACTCTGTTGTCCATTCCAGCAGAATCATCGGAGCCTGAGAGGGCATTTTCTGGGTCTAGAAGGTCTTGTTCATAGGACAGGCTTAGTCTGTCTTGCCACAATATCCAGAGAATTGAATGTATTGGCAGTTGGATACGAGAAGGCCATATTAAGCCTTCCAAGCTGAGTGGAATGGGCCTGCCAATGGAGGCATCGGTGATGGATGAAGACGACGATATAGATGGCCAGATATTAGATGCAACTGAGTGGGTTTAGATCACATGATGCCGCCTTGCCAATTATGGTTACAATATGGTTATGTGGTTATAACCAGTTATGGTTCTGAGATTGATGGTTATTCGTGGTTATGGTTACGGCTCCCCAAATAACCATATTTAACCATATGCCCAGGTATGGCTCGAGCTGGCCTTCGTTTGCGACCGTTCAGCCTCGCGCCTCATGACGGAATTGATGTGCTGCTGCACTGGCTGTCCGCCAGCTGGCCGGGTGGTTAAACCGTCATGCTCGACAATCCAATATCGCCGCTTTTTGCCCACTGACCAACTTTGCAAGTACACGTATTCAATATGATCATCGGACTGATGGTGGCTTGATCCAAGGCTCTGGGCAGGGCAGGCGCCCTTACCATGTTGGGGATCATGTTTTCGGATGAGTTGAACGTCTGCTGTTCGAGTGTCACATTTGCGACAGATGTAGCCGTTGTATAGCCTGAGCGAGGGATGCGCGGTCAATCCGTCCTGGAGTGGTGTCAACTTCTCCGGGTTGTGGAGAATAATTTTACGGAGCAGTCTGGTCAACTCAACTCTTGCTGCTATTGGAATGCCGTGGTAGGATGCCAAATGCGTGCTTGGCTGCCCACCTTCAACGGCAATTGCCCGCCTGCATTTCTCATGGCAGCAAATCAAGGCACCGCTGTTACGATCGACAAGCAAGCCCAATGGTGTGAGGTACTCGAAAATGTCATGGTAGCTCATAATATCGGGATTTCACGCCGGAGCCGCACAATAGTAGAGATGGTAGCAGAATGGCAAATCACGGCTAAGTTGCGCGTACTTTTATTTGCGTGCACGGACAGAAAGTGTATGATCATTAGGAATCCTAGATTTGGCTCAAAAAGGCAAGACCCTTGTAGGCTAGTGGGGTTCTGAGCAACACTAACTTTTCGGCGATTTTTTAGGGGCATTGGTGCAGTAGGCAAAATCCTTGAGCGCCTGCATCACTTTGAAAAGTTTTAATATATGGTATTATACCAAACTTGAGACTAAACAGGGTTAACACAGGACTAATAATAAGACACCGCAGTCGCCGTTGCAGTGTGACTTTATGATATCTTTAGAACTTCAAACGCGTGCACAATCGCCCTTCACATGCCAAATATCTCCATCTGCAGCGCGAAACACATCATGCAAATGTGGGACCGCATGTGAAAGCCCCAACAGAATCGGCTTCGCATTTCGTTCAACAAATGTGCTTTATTGAACCAACTTTGCTCGCTGCACGCGCCACCAAATTTATTAACACCTTTAAAGCCTTGGAAGCCCAAGTACTCGGCGTCATGGATTACCACGCAGTTTTATCAGATAATTATACATTATTCTTTTGAGATTACAACAACGCCGAGCATTCGCGCCGCCTCAGTCCCATTATCCACCATGATAGGAACGTCGCTATGGGATTACATCTTCATTCGGACGTGCATA
>PHFE01000055.1:2934416-3046782 GCA_002796755.1 Paracorniculantispora psalliotae | reverse complement strand
GACCTGCCCCGGTAACGGCAACGGCAATGGCAACGGCAACGGCAATGGCAATGGCAATGGTAACGGCTCTGGCTCCGGCTCCGGCTCCGGCTCTGGCTCCGGCTCTGGCTCTGGCTCTGGCTCCGGCTCTGGCTCCGGATCTGGCTCTGGCTCTGGCTCTGGCTCCGGCAGCGGTAACAACGTCCCTCCCGTTATTACCAACGGCGGTAACCTCATGGCTCCTGCTGGTGCCCTGGCTCTTGCCATCGCTGCCCTCGTCATGTAAACGACCTTTCTTCACGTTCATGACTAGTACGATCTCTCAACTTTGTCTCTTTGGCAAATGCCCCTGTTACGAGCAAAATGTACGATCTAGTATTATCTTAACATTCTAATATATAGTATTTATTCAATTTACCGCAGTATAGCGAGCTTTTTTATCGTTATCTTTTGCACATGTCCTTTAATCTTAAGCGCGTCCTCCTTTTGGCATGGTCAATCGCAAATTTGGCGATGCTGCCATCCGTAAACAGATGTCCCGTGACGATCCTCGTAGCCTTACGAACTGGTCAAGGCCCTCGCCCAGAAGACGTATTTTTACACGAGACAGGTATTACCGTTGTCACTATTTCCCACGCCTGCACCTGCCCCATTATTGTCCACCTTGGCGTTAGTGGCCGTATTCAAATCAGGCTGGGGAAAGGCTGAACCGACTGGGCCAGAACCTTACGAGAATGTCCCCGCCCGCCCACACGCCGCACCGCTCTGTGGCGTCTGCCCGCTGCCAATGGTTGTTGCGAGAGCCTGACTGCCAAGTCCAAATTCATACCAGAATGCGGAGTATGGACAAGGTTTTGACAGGTCTCGCTGTCACTGTGTAAGGTACCACGGGCTGCGCGGTCATTTGGCCCATTACAGGTGGCTGGCCCATTGTAGCTCTTGTAGCTCCGCTCTGGCTGAGCTCAAGTTGCGGGGAGGAAATGGGACGGAACGGCCATCGCTCGTACGGGCGCGCGGGGTGTAACATTGGCTGAAAGACCCAAGACAGTTCGCACGCGACGGGTCTGCTCGGTGCGCGACGATTCCAACGCGAGGGTTCTCCCCCCCAAGCCCGCAGTATTTCAAGTTGTATCTTCTTCAATTCATCTGCAGAGTTCAGTCCAGCCGGATTTTGCGACATCAACAGTCTCTCTCGCCATGACTCTGCTCCGCTCTCTGGGCCTCGTTGCTCTCGCCTCCCAGGCGCCGTTGCTAGCGCAGGCTCAGCAATGGGGCAAACATGCAATGCTCCAAAGGTCATTGGAAGCAGGCACCTGGGCGCTGGAAACCAGGGACATGTTTGAAATCAAAACTTGCGACGCGTGCCAGGTTAGTTGTCCATGAGCTGCCGGATGCCACTGTCCCTAACCGTTGTCACAGAATCTTATCAGTGTAATCAAGGGGCTGGTTGCAGACAGCGACGAGCCGCTCGTGTCGGTCGGAAAACAGCTGTGTCTAGCTGCCACTGTGAGAATCCTCTTTGTTGCTTGAATTGTCCTCTTCTAATGGTTCTTAGTCATACGACGAAGATTTCTGTGCCGGTACCGTCGAGCGCGAGGCTCCCGCCCTTGCCGAGCTTGCGCGAAACGTGCAGCCAAACTCCACAGCCGCTATTCAATTCTGCATTACCTTTCTTGGCGTTTGCGATTATCCCAAAGTTGACGAATGGAAAGTCCCGTTCCCGTCAAAGCCATTCTGCGATGCACAGGTCCCCGCGCCCAGCAAGAAGAAGCCTCTCAAAGTGGTTCATTACAGCGACATTCACGTTGACCCACTCTACGTCGCGGGCTCCAGCACCGAATGCAAGAAAGCAATCTGCTGCAGGTATGCCAAAAATCCGATCGCTTTTCCAGGATTTTCTCTTGGCTCTGGAAATTTCTAACTTGAGAATAGACCCTTTACCAAAGATGATGAACCGGGCAATGCGAAATCCCCTGCAGGGCCCTATGGCGACCACAACTGCGGCGTGCCTGTATCGCTGGAGCTGAGCATGTACAATGCGATCGAGAAAATGTTTCCGGATCAAGCATTTTCAATCTTTACAGGCGATATTGTCGATCACATGCTCTCCAATACGAGCAAACCATATAATCTGAACGAGAGTAAGTCGAGGAAACAAAGACCCTCCCTCTCGTAAGCTCCCCACTAACCGGTCTGCAGTTGACGATGCGTACAGCAAGATGAACGACAGCTTCAAGCTAGTGTATGGAACCATTGGCAACCACGAAGCCCATCCCGTCAACATATTCGAGCCGAAATCGATCGGAAACGCAACTCAGTGGGTTTATGACGCTGTGGCAAAGAAATGGGCGCCATGGATCGGAGATGCTGCGAAGCAGGAGGTTCTTGACATTGGTGCCTATTCCACCAAGTATCCCAACGGCAACCTCCGCGTCATCTCTCTGAACACAAACATGTATTATCGATTCAATTTTGCGTTGTATCAGCAAAAGATGCTGCAAGATCCGAATGGCCAGCTGGAATGGCTCGTCAAGGAGCTTGACAAGGCGGAGAAGGCGGGCGAGAATGTGTACATCATCGGCCACATGCCCATGGGTAGCTCCGATGCTCTGGCCGACCAAGCCAATTATTTTGATCAGATTGTCCAACGCTACTCGACAACCATTCGTGGTCTATTTTTTGGACACACCCACGACGATCATTTTGAAGTCAGCTACTCTGACTACTCGAAGCGCGACGCGTTGCATGCAACGGCCATGTCCTACATCTGCCCTTCGCTTGTGCCAACGTCCGGCATGCCCGCCTTCCGGGTCTACGACGTCGACCCCGACACTTTTGCCGTTCTCGATGCCGTCACCTACATGGCTGACATGGACGACCCAGAATTCCAAAAATCTGGTCCCGTGTGGAAGAAGTACTACTCCGCCAAGGAGTCCTACGGGTCGTTGCTGTCGCCGCCCGTTGCTTCCGAGGCCGAGCTGACGCCTTCCTTCTGGCACAATGTCACAGCCGCCTTTGAGAGCAACACCACCCTGTTTGACGAGTACGTCTCCCGCAAGAGCCGTGGCTGGATCAAGAAGAAGTGCGAAGGCGACTGCAAAAGGGAGGAGATTTGCCAGCTGCGTGCCGGCCGCAGCGAGGACAACTGCTACAAGATCAAGCCCGGTGCAAACTTTTCCAAGAGACAGGTCGGCGTGGAACGACCCAAGCGCGCGAATTGCGACAACCCAGTCATGCCCGACATGTTGCGACTGCTTGCCTCACGACAGGATCTGCTTGAAGATCTTCAGGCGAGATTCATTGCTCGAGGTGCAACGATTCAGCCCTGGAAGCATGTTGAGTCACCTCTTCGCTCACGCTCAGCTCTCCGGCCTTATCCCAGAGACGCAGATGCACAATGTGTTGAGCGTGGCTCTGCCACCTCCAGCGGCACCGCGACCTCGCCCACAGCAACGAAGTCACCCAAGTCATCCGCCGTCACACTGCAAGTTTCAAGTGCCATCTCGTTCGTCGCCGCCATGGCCGTGGCAATTACGTTTTGGTAAGAGCTGACGTCATCGTGCAATATATGCGGACGGCGTGAATTAATGTTGTTAATAATACGGACCACGTGGAGGAATGTGTACAAGTAGATGTTATCAGTATTGTTATTCTTAGAAATGCAATTAATTCTGCTAAATTATTTACATGTATTTGGGGTAAAGCTGTGCGCTTCCCGGCGCAGACAAGCGCTTGGAATATGTTTGGTTGTAGCCAGAATAACGGCCCAGGCTAGGGGGCAGGTCGCCCACCGCAGTACCCCAGGAGCTCTCGTTCTTTCCTAGAGTGAGAACGAGCTCCTTACCCTCGGTGAAAAATGAGTGGTCAATCCAATTCTTGGTGTACGGCTTGCCATCAAGAGTAGCACTCTGGATGTAAATGTTGTTGTACGAGGGGTCAAAGTTGACGTTGCGGATCTTGGCCGTCTTGCCAGTAACGGGGTGCTTGATGGAGACGCTGGGGAAGTACGGGGGTGTGATGAGATATACATCCTGTCCCGGGTTGGGGAAGAGACCCATCATGCTGAAAGCGACAAAGGAGCCCATGGCACCACTGTCGTCGTTGCCGGGAAGGCCGGGAGGAGTCGGCTCGAAGAAACGGGGAATGTAAAAGTGGCTGCGCTTGGCGGAGAGCGCCGGGCGACCTGCATAATGATATTGGAAGACTGTGAGGAATGCCGGCTCATTTCCAATATAGGTGATGCCCTGGTCATGGAGGTAGTCAAGGCGGCGACAGAACGCGTCCGGGCCGCCGTAGAGGGTGACAAGGAGGGCCTGGTCGTGTGGAACAAAGCTAGTATAGGAATTAGTGTTGTTCATTGAGAAAGATTTGGCCTGCAACTTACAATCCGTATTCCCAGATACTGCTCTCAAAGGTCTCAGGGCCACTGTTCTGGAGTGAGCACACGCTCTTGTCGTCCAGGTTGCTACACTTGAGCGGGTCCTGGTAGCCCCAGGTCTGGTTCAGGTACTTGGGTTGGAAGAATCCGGTGAAGCCGGTATTCGTACCGTTGTCAAAGGCGGACTTCTGGTCGGCGCGGTACAGGTTCTCCCAGTTGCGGCTAGACGAGATGTACTTCTGCTGTTCGTCCTTCTTGCCGAGGCCTCCAGCGATCTGCGAAATGGCAAAATCGTTGTAGGCATACTCGAGCGTGCGGCTCAGACTGCGCGTGAGCGTGCCGAAACCCTTGTAGTCAAAGTCCTGGACGGGGACGTAGCCAAGCTCCTTCCAGGAATCAATGCCACCACGTCCATGGCAGCACCAGTCGAATGGTTCGACCTCAGCATCCTTTTTGACAGCCTCGTAGCCCTTGTCCCAGTCAATGCCATCCTTGATGCCCTTCAGAAAAGCGTCCGCTAAGACATTGTCGGCGTTGGAGCCACCTTGAGTGTATCCGCGGCTGAGACTCATGCGACAGTCAGGCAGCCACCCATCATTTTCGTACGTAGAGATGAGCGAACGAATCATCTGTGAAACCGCAGCAGGGTCCAGGATGGTGAGGAAGGGAAGCTGCGAACGGAATAGATCCCAGATACAGTAGAACGAGTCAAAGTATGGCTCTCCATCGTTCCACAGGGGGTTCTCGCCAGTGAAGTTCTGAGGATTGACCATGGTACGGTAGATGCCGGAGTAAAAATTCTTGACAAGAGATTCATCCACGCCGTCAGTCTCAACCTTGATGTTGATCATCTTGGATTTCCATGCATCTTTAGCTTCTCGTGCATGCTTGCTGAAGTCAAAGTTGGGGATTTCATTTTCGGCATTGGAGCACGCTTGATCCTCGCTCATGAAGCTAACACCGACACGCGCATAGACAGGAGTATGGTTGTCGGCGAAGCGGACAAAGGCACCACCGGGCAGGGGGTAGCCGTTGATGGAGCGCGAAATCTTGAGGTCGTGAACGGCAGTGCTCGCGCGACTGTCGACAAAGATGCCAGAGTCGGCAATCTTGGGACCCTTGAAATCGGTGCAGAAGTAGGCTTTGTACATGCCCTGCGAGAAGCTGGAGACGAAGAGAGCGTGGCCCTTGATACGGCCAGTGTTGGGATCCACGCTGATGGTGCCATTATCTTGGCGCGAGTTGGACAAGTCTGTCAGATCCTGCAGAATGAGAGGTTTGTCACCGTCCTTGGCGCCGCTGAAGGTGAACTTGAACAGAGCGGCATGGTGAGTGGCTGTCATCTCCACTTGGGGGCCGCTGTCGAGCGTAATGCCAAAATAGCCCGGCTTAGCGACGACACTCTCGTTCTTAAAAGTGCCATGTTGCGCGCGGTTCTTTTTGGGAAAGTCGCACAAGTTGACATCATTGTTTCCGCAGGCGTTGTACGGGAACAGCGGGAAGTTGCCGAGAGACGGCGAGCCTCCAGTGCCTGAGTCGTGGAGCACGCTGAAGCCAGTGACGGGCGAGCCGTCTAAGGTGAAGCCACCCTGGTTGCTGCCACTATTGGTGTCGGCGACAGCCTTGGCCATGCCATAGGGGATAGTGGCGCCCGGGAAGACATTGCCTCCGTTGCTGGCACCAATCAGCTGGTCGACGTAGTCGATGGGGTCATAGTGGACATCGCGAGAGGTAGCGGCCGCTCTCGCGACAACGGCCAGGGCCAGGAACTTGAGTGCAGGCGCCATTTCTTCAATGGAGAGAAAAAAAAAACGTCTTGCAGATCAGGAATACAAGTGCAATCCTGGAGAGGCCATGGGCAGCAACGCGGGGATGCGCCAGTTAATATACCAACAAGAAGAACGGGACATTGCGTCGCGGCGATGCTACTTTGGAAGAGGGCAACTCTAGAATGTCTCTACCACTAATGCTGTCTCATCGCCAGCGGTAGATTGGCGTGCCGCTACGCGCATTTAGTAGCGTTGCACTACCCATCTTTTTGTCGATCATGATACCTCGCACGCGACGTGCGAATGGCACCCCGATAGTGAAGAATGTGCCATCGCGCCATCACGTGGAAATCCTTTTCCTGGTCACGGTACCAACCTGTGTCCAACTTGAATGCAGATGCCGCTGAGGGGAATTTGCTTTGCGTCTACCATAGAAACGTTTTTTCTGTCTTTGTCTCTTGAAATGGACAATGAGGTAATCCCTGTCTTTGGGACGCGCTCAAGTCTAGTCTAATTAAACTTGAACGCGTCGTGCATCACGGCGCGTCCTCATTTCCGAATCGCTGACCAGCGACGTCGTGGCACCTCGCCCCTTCGGGCGAAAACTCCTGTCGCTAATCAGGGGTATCATGCCCAAAATGGATAGCAATAGGGCTTCGGTCCGATTTTCGACGCGGGGAAAGCTTGGAAAGGTGAGCACATCTTCAGACCAAGGGACACCAAGGTAAACTAGAGGACGCTAGGAATGCGGCCGAGCCAAGGTCATGAGGAAGTACAAATCGTCAGTAGCATTACCTCCGGACAGTTTTAGCCCTCCTTCCGAAAGGAGAAGGAGGTTTTCGTAGTGGCGTTTTATTCCAAGGTGTGATGCGCAATAATGGCCGTCACTAATTATAGTCGCAGCAACTATTGCATCGCGGTGTAGCACTGCAGACGGGGTAAAAGCTGCCGGCAACGACGTTCCCGTCCTGATGAGCGAAGTAAAGGAAGCCGAACCAACATAATTACAGGACTACACAACCACCGCATAATTACAAGTTGTGCAATGCGCTCCACTCCCACAGAAACGGTTTTATCGATGGTGGTAGTCAATATACAGGGTAGGGAGTGTCATGCTTGAGAAGGCGGGGGCGGCACAGAAAATGTCGTGAAACAAGCCTGGTTCTGCTACCAGAATGTTGTGCATCGAATAAATAGCGTCTTGGTCTGTGTGCCTGACAGAAAACGGCCATTTGTCATTCATGGCGCATCTGGAGTGGCTGCGATTTCCTCCCAAGCGTCTTGGCAAGGAACACGGAGGGGGCCACGGGATGCGCCGATGGCAATGAGGGTCGATCTCGCATGACGGATTCTGTTTATGCTCAAATGACGACTTCAAAAGGGCTCATCTACTCGATACGAAGCACCCATGGGTCGGATGATAGCTTCGTGGACGGAATAGTGAGATGGTGAGTAGCAAGGGGAGCGACTACAAAGTTTACTTCCACAGACGGCAGCCTGAACGCTCCACCCCGTATTGTGCTCCAACTTCCCAAACCCAGCAGCTAGCAAGATAGTGATGGTCGACTGTGGGGGTCGAAAGGGGGCATCCTGGTCCCCCGCATCATTCGTCTCCATCGTCCCCGTCCTTCATGATTCCAGAGCAGAGCCGCTGAATTCCCGAGTTTGCTACCCGAAAAAGTCATTATTCTGGGGTTAAGAAACGGAGTTTATCAACGCCTCGCCACGTCCTCAATTGTCCGACGTGGCTTGCCTATCAACGAATGCCAGCGCTGGCTCGGAAGCCTCTTCCCGCCGCGCGCGTCAGCCACAGTTATTTGGTGTTTACAGCTGCGCCGATGCGATGAAGCCATGTCCGATGACGGGGGTAAGAAGGAGAAAAAACAGGGATGCAGGAAGAGCCTCGGCCGAGAGAAAGTGGTCTTGCTTTTCTATTGGTCGGGAAACCCTGTTCACAGCCTGACGAGAGCATGCCGCTCTGCACATCGTGGCCAACGCCCCAGACGGCGAACCCAATTATAGCGTAGCCTTTTTACCCCAGAATCTTGAGCACGGCTCACCACCCCCCCGCCCGCAAGCACCATCCTGAGCCTGTTTTGCCCTTCGACTTTTGCTTTTCGCCCCAACTCCAGCTGCGCCCCCCCACACTCGCTCCTCTCCAGGTGGTGTCAACGAAACGAATTCGTCGCAGGTGCGGGCGGTCAACGCCGCTCGTCTCCCCCAGGATGGCATCTCACTGGCGGAGTTGACGCACTCTCCAGCCATTATTTGTGACTGAGTGGATTAGCCTCTCCGCACCGTCCCATCAATAGAACCGGCCTCGAACCGGCACGAATCTGCCGCTCTTCTCTGCGTGTTTTTTGCTTCTCTCGTCCAACGGTCGTTCGACGCCAGCCCCTCCAGCGGTCGGCCGCGGGTGAAACCAAATCTCCGGGAATGGAATAGCTCAAGGCGAAGGAGTATATATGAAGGGGATCCCCTCGAACAACCTAATGATTATGGTTGTTTAGCAGCTGCTGCCTGGACCCTCATCTCAATTATTGTTGCAGAGTCAGCCAGCAACAATGTCGTCTGCCGACCTTACTCGTCTCCACACCCATGACTGTGAGTGACATGCTGAAGTTGAATTAGGCTCGTTGTTCCAGTACTGACTCTCATGTGCCTTGTAGTAGAACTCGGTGTAACAGAGGCGATCCAAAAACAAGTCTCCCGTCACGTCGTCGCACCGAAGCCTATTTCCCAGCGCCGTCTCGACTTTGAGCGCCGCCGCCCGCGATGGGTGCGCGAGTGCCTCGCTGAGGCCACTGGCGTCTTCTTTTACGTTTTCCCCGGTATCGCCGCTGTGGCCAGTTTCACGCTGAACCTGTCAAACCCGGTCGGCGTGGCTGCGTTTGGTAGCCTGTTCCAAATTGGCTGGGCCTTTGGCTTTGGTATTGCCTTTGCCATCATCTGCTGCGCCCCTACCTCTGGCGGCCACTTCAACCCATGTATCACAATTGCTTTCTGGTTCTGGCAGGGGTTCCCGCTGAAAAAGGTTCCTCAGTACATCATCAGTCAGATATTCGGCGCCTTTATAGCGGGTTTGCTGGTTATGGGCATGTACTGGCCGGAGATTCAGGAAATGAAAGAAGCACTTCTCGCCGCCGGCAAGCCTTTGGTGGCCAACGGCGCACCTGCTAGCATCCTCTGCTCTTTCCCCAACCCGAACCAAACGAACCTTGGCTTTGTGTTCATGACTGAATTTTTCGTCGATGCGTTCCTCGCTCTCGTCATTTGGGCATGCATCGACCCGACGAACCCGTTCATCTCACCAGCCAGTGCCCCGTTCGTCATTGGCGTCGCATACGCCTCTATGGTCTGGGGCTTTGCAGACATCACAATCAGCACCAACATGGCTCGTGACTTGGGCACACGCATGGTGGCAGCGATCTTCTTTGGCAGAGAGGCGTTCACTTACATGACATACGCACCCATCAGCATCTTGGTCAGCATACCAGCAACACTGGTCGGCACGGGATACTACGAGTTCTTGATGCGCGACAGCTTGCTCACGATTCACAAGGGCCATGCTGCTTTTGAATCGGGCAATGAAGGGCTCATGCGTCACCTGAGCAGGACGACAGCTGGGCCGGGGGATGAGAGCGATACTTCGAAGCCTAGCAAGCACTAGGTAGCCCGAGCGTTGCATGAACGAAGCTGAGGCTCAGCTATGATTTTGGGTACGGAGGTGGAGCGGCAGACATTGATATGCCGGCGTATGACTGTTGCCGAGGAACTTTTGCTTATATCCTTTTTTTTATCGCTATCAAAATGAGACCATTGTTAAGTTCTTACCGCTTTAGTCTAATTCGCCTGTGTCCTTTTGCAGCTGATGTGTAATGTAATATACGAAATACGAAATGGGGCGTCTGGAGGCTAGTTCGTTGTGAAATGAAGGTCGAGGCTGAGCTAGGCTTAAGGATACTCCGCGGTGGTGGTAAGGGTCAGATTGGGAGGGCTATAAGTAAGTGTGATGAGAAGCAACGATTCAAACATTGCCATTGTATTTCTTTGAACGAATTTTGACGTACATCATGGTTGTTCTTCACCAACTGGTGTCCATTGCTTGTTGGGCCGCCACAGTGATTGCCAATACAGGTAGCCACCTTGGCGCCGCCCAGTTGCAAAACCCTAGTTATTTCACCAATACCAGACACGCTGAAACCAAACTGCGCCGCGAAAATGAAGAACCTCATAGATTTCTGACGAATGCCACGAGGAGTGAGTTTCAAATGTTCTGAACATTCCTTTCATATCTGACATATGCACAGAGTATGCTGTCGACGGGAAAGCCTTGCCAGAGGTGGACTTTGACGCTGGCGAGTCGTACGCTGGCCTTATGCCGATCTCGCCAAATTCCTCCGACGATGGTGACCTATTCTTCTGGTTCTACCCTACCGTCAACAAAGAACACATGGAGTCTAAAGAAATTGTGATTTGGCTGAATGGCGGGGTATGTTTAACCCCAGTTTAACTGCTTTCTTTTCTAGCTGACCCCAGCAGCCGGGCTGTTCGTCTCTTTACGGCGCGTTTCAAGAAAACGGACCAGTGCTATGGGAAATTGGGACAAAGAAACCCATCAAAAACCCGTGGAGCTGGCACCTTCTCACCAACGTGGTGTGGGTTGAGCAGCCCGTTGAGGTTGGCTTCTCGCGCGGCAAAGTCGGCGACCCGCTCGATGAGGACCACAACGCCCAGCAGTTTATACGATTCTGGCGCAACTTTGTCGATACATTTGGACTCCATGGTTGGAAGGTGTACATTGCAGCTGAGTCGTACGGTGGCACCTATGGGCCCTACATTGCTAGCCACATGATTGACGCCCACGACACGTCCTACTTTGACATGAAGGGCCTGATCATCTACAACGGTCTGATTCATGACTCCACGCAAATCGTGCAAAGGAATGTCGCCGTGGCAGACTATGTCCAGCAACGCCGTGAGTTCTTCCCTCTGACCCAGCACCAGTTCGACATCTTGCAATCCAAGTCGAAGGAACTCGGCTTCACCAGCTGGCTCTGCCAAAACCTCAGGTTTCCGCCGACGGGCCCTGCACCGCAGCTCCCCCCCGGAGTCACACGCGCCGAGAACGGATCGCTCACCATCGACCCCGACCACGCTGGCTTCTATCTCGAGTACCTCTGGGAGCCCATGGTGCAGCTCAATCCGTGCTACAACCTGCATCAGGTCGGCGAGCTCTGTCCGAACGGCTACAACCCACTGGGAGCAAACCCATACTTCAACCGCACCGACGTCAAGGCGGCGCTCCACGCGCCAGCCGACCGAAGCTGGAGGAAGTGCGCCGCGCCGTACGGCGTCGACATCGACCCCAACACGGTCAAGCCGGCGCCGGACCAGTACCACCTCCCCAACGTGATTGAGCACACCAAAAACGCCATCATCGTCCACGGGACGCTCGACATTATCCTCCCGCTCAACGGCGTGCTGCTGGGCATCCAGAACATGACGTGGGGTGGCCTCCAGGGCTTTCAGACGGCGCCGCGTGATCCGCTCTACGTGCCGCTCTACGGCTTCGAGCTCTTTTCTGAAAAGCCGTTCTACGCTTCCAAGCGGCCGGCCGGCGCAGGCGTGCTCGGCACCACGCACACGGAGCGTGGCCTTACCTTGGTCGCCACGCAGCTGGCAGGCCACGAGGGACCGGGCTACTCGCCGGGCTCGGCGCTGCGTGTGCTGGAGAAGCTTCTCGGGCGCATCAGGAGTCTGAGTGAGGTGTCTACTTACACCCTGCCGGAGCTGCGCAACATTACGCAGCTGAGCGAGCCACTTGGCTCTGGCACTGTGCGCATTGGTAGTCCTCGTTGCAGCGGCCAGTAGTGACCAAGTCGGGATCTCGCGACATTTGTAAATAGCTACAATTATGTAAAGTCACGCCTACATGTCGCTGTGTTGAGAATACAACAAACGCCAGTCACATTTACCATGTTCTTGCCCCGTGGTTTGCTTGCCGAATGGTTTCCGACCCTGGATTCTTTTTGTAGCGCTCACATATTTCGTGGCAGCCAACACTCGGGCCATTCTACTACAGACAGTTAATAATACAGGTTTAGTTCCCATTCCCAAACCAAGATCTACCGATAGTCCTCGAGGGCCGCCTCCACCTTTGCCCATGTGCTAGCGGGCAGCGCAGCCGTCACCCAGAGGTTTTCTCCGTGGTCTTTGCCAAGTAGGTAAATGCAATCCAAGCCAACTCCGAGTTTGCTGTTGATAATGTGGTAATAATAGCAGGTCATGGACCCGGGAGGGCGATCTCCAATAGTGTGTGGTTGCTCCAGCAGCGCTCCGCCAAAGTCGGCGCTGCGAATCCCGTCAGAGACACCCAAGTCGTTGCACACAACCGGGTGCGCATTTGAAGGTCCGAAAAATGGCATGAAAGAGCTGCCGCCCTGAGTCGAATTGCGATGCATTCGAAGCCAACTGAGGCACTGCTTCTGAGTCGTCTGCTCTTCTACATGGCGCGTGTGGTCTTGGACCAGGGGACCAAGCGGACCTCTGGCGATGGCGCCGGACAAGAAAGAGAACGTGTGCATTGTCATGTTGTGAGAATTGACACCGGCTTGTTTGAGCAATGAAGACACACCACGTGTAACATAAAGCATCCTGATCATGGTCACTGGCTTTGTGTTCGACGAACCCGACGCGGCAAGCCTGGTAAACCAGGCCAGGAGGGTTGTCGCTTCATCAGGTGATGCTGCGTTAGCAGCCGCCGTGGCGGTCTGCGAAACCTCCTGTTTACATGAATCGTGCAAGCGTTCCAAGGCACGTTTGGGGATGAATATAGACTTGACCACGCGCGACACTCGCAGGCTCAGGACAAAACGGATGATGAACATAAACAAATGCAGACCTGTGAGGCGATGGCTTTGAACAAGAAGCTCCTCTCGGGTGGAAGGGTCCTCCTGCGTTTCTATTTCAAGAAGTTCGTCTTGATTTGCGCCCGAATAGTGTGGTACCTGACTCTCGTTGCCGGAGAGTACGAGAGACCAGGCTTGTATGAGGTCCGTGTACCCTTGACAACCCATCACCGAGTGTGGCCACGAGAGGCTCACGAGCGTTGCGTCCTGAAAAGAGACAATGTGGAGCGACAGTTGAGGCAAGTCACGATCTACCATCTCGGCCAACGTTTTTGGAATGTCGCCCCGTATGCCAAGGTCAACGAGGTTGTATGGGTTTGGCTGTATTGATGTTTGATCTGTCGGGACCGGGAGTTTGCTGGCGAGCTCATGATCCTTGATCGGCATCATAGACAGGTCCTTGCGTGAGAATGTAACTGCTGGCCGTTTCGGAGAATATTCCCCGGGAACGTGAATCTCCAGCTTCCCGTCAGCCTGAGCCGCTTGTCAGCACGACGCCGCCACGATTCCGCATTGCATGTTTCTGTTGGGCCACCTACGTTGCGTCGGAGGCGTCCCCCGACCTTCTTCCAATCGCCAATCTCTAGCAGCCGCGTTAAACTCGAGTGCAGCTTTCCCGCATCCAGGACGCTGTCGAAGCGCATGGTGCAGACCATCAGCATCTTGGCAAAGTTGGCATCGTGGAGGTGCACTGGATAAACGATGTCCTCCGTAAACTGTGCAGGGTCGTACTCCGGCTGGCTCGGGCGCCACCATCGAGTGATAATTTCCATCACGTCCGTATTTTGAGCTTGTTGATAGGCTTCACGCGATCTTACTCCCAGCAGAATCGAAAACGTGGCGACACGGCTACGGTCGCTATATAAAGTGTTTGTTGTTCCCACTCCTCTCTACTAGCCAGGGGCATTGTTTTCAGATGCCTACCTATAAATGCGATCTCTGGAATTTCACCGAAAAGTTTAACTTTAATGTCCCACTCGTTGATGTCTCAATTGCGTTGCGTCAAGAATACGACCGCACGTCCGTCCACACTCGAGGCCCCACAATTTCCGCATAGCTGTTCAATGTCTTATTTTCCATCTTTTGACTGAATCGGATGCGTCTGTTTGGAATGGACGTTACTTTTAATTGCTCCTGTGGCGCTACCAGGCTATTTATGTTCAACCTCGACGTTTTTCCAACTCACAACACTCCTTGTCATTTGCATCTGAACAAAATGTCGACCTACCCAGTGCATCTGATTGATGCTTCCAAAGACTACCAAAAGCTATTTTTGGCCTACCTTCTTGTATTCAGAGACGTGCTTGACGGCCAAAAACTGGCGGATTCCTTGTCAGAGCTGCTAGAAATCGGTGACTGGAGAAAGCTTGGCGGTCGTCTCCGAAGAAATGTACGGCATCTCGACACCCCTGTTATCATGAAGGCGAAGACCCATAGCTGACATTTAGAGAATAGAAAGACGGTGCCTTGGAACTTCATGTGCCCGCACAATTCACGACCGCAGTGCCGGCCATTGGCTTTTCGCAAAAGGCATTCGACTGCAACGCCCAGGACCACCCACTTGGTAGAAAGCTGGCATATTTATCTCGTGATAACCTCACGAACAAGGTGCCTGCCGATATAGCAGCCTTTACCGGCGTTCCAGATATTCCCCGATCCGTGGAAGAGATAATGCGTCGAGATGGGCCGCAGATCTATCTACATGTCACGGTGTTTGCTGACACGACTGTCGTTTCTATAGCATGGCCGCATTACCTCATGGACGCGGTTGGCCTGCAGGCTCTGGTGCAGAACTGGTCCTTGATTGTTAATGGTAAATCGGAACACGTGGTGCCTCTACTTGGGACTCACGTTGATCCCATCACGGAAGCCGTGGACGCGGAGACCGAACCGAAAGAGGAGCTGCTTGTTGAAAAGCTCAGCCTCGGGCCAATCGCAGCGCTGATGGTTGGCCTGCGGCTCATTTGGGACTTGCTCTGGGCTCCCAAGCTGGAGGAGCGGCTGCTTGCCCTTTCACCAGAGACTATGGATCGGCTCTGCCAGCGTGCGCGACAGGATGTTGCGAAAGGGGAAGACCAAAACGCGTTTGTAAGCGAAGGTGATGTGCTCGTGGGCTGGGCCGCCCAGATGCTGTCGCGCGGGCAAACCAAGCCACGGCCCGTCACGGTGGTCGACATTGTCAACGCGCGATTCCGGCTGAGCGCTCTCCAGTCAAAGACAGCCGGCTGCTACGTCCATAACATGCTGCAGTTTGGCTACGTCTGCCTGCCTGCAAGTTGCGGCCGCGAGCCCCTCGGACAGGCAGCGCTCAGCCATCGGCGACAGCTTGCGGCGCAAATCACCGAGAAGCAGATGCTCGGCTACTTTCGCATGCAGCAGGCACAGATTGCTGCCAAGGGCAAGATGCGCACCATGTTTGGCGCAGCAGGCTCCACCCTCATGGCAGTCAACAATCTCAGCAAGATTGACATGTTTTACGCTGTCGACTTCTCCGGTGCCGTAATCCGTCGTGGGGCAACAGCCATCGTCACGACGGGATCGAGTGACACAAGCAGGCAGAGCCCGCCGGGCACGATTGTGTTTTATGAGCCTGTGCCCCTCCACAAGCAGCCTCCGCTGGTCAATTTCCTTCGTCTGATCGGGCGCGACCGCGAGGGCACATTCCTGCTCGAGGGCGTCTTCCGGCCCGACACATGGGCGGAGATCGTTGCTGACCTGGAGCAGCTGGAACATGAAAAGAAGGCGGAAGAGAGATGAACTGTGTGCTCGATGAGCAATACTCTGGGACGGTCGATGGGGCAACGTTGACTGTTGATGGTATCGCTGGCGGTCAGGCATCACATGCTGCCAAGGCACAGTCTTCATGCTTCATGAGCGTTTGCGACTGTGCAACAATGACAATGCGACTGGCAGAATTGAAGTCAGTCATCACCAGGACATGGACGAAACACTGGCGAATCTGAGCAACATGTGTCGCGATTTGGTTTGAAATGCCTCTCCCGGTCGCAATACCTACTAGAATATATCAATGATTATTTTGCTGTCAAACTCGGTAACTCCCTGACGGTGATCATGAAGAAAATCATTCAGGAGCCCATTGTAGCAAACCACTTGCCATGCCGTTTCAAAGACCGCGAGAGGTGACGTGGCAGAATCAAGGAAGATTCCTAGCCCATTTGAAAGATCGATCCCGAAATGTGCTCTACCCATTTCGGAGATGATGCGATCAACTCGCAGGCTCTAACCTCCCGGCAGTCCCAGCATGTGCACCGCCATGGAAGAGGCAGGGTCAACGGCGGACTTTCCGCGGAGTAGAGAGCCGTAGTATTAATAGCACAATGTACAGATATGTATCCTTTACAGGATTCACTGGCTCCTACCATATTTCTGCACCACAGCCCTCGGGACCCGGGGGGGCCGCCTGCGTCGATTTACTGCGACGCATGAACAGGCATAAACTCTGCCCGCGCACGAGAGTCGTCCATCAAGCATGAACATGTTAGCGGTCCAGCAAGAATGGTCCTGCTTAAGGAATTATCAGGGTGGACAGGCCAAATCCACTCCAACTGCCGGCTTAGCGGCGTCAAAGAGGACACAACATCGCTCCGACCACAACGGACGGCAGGTCCGCCCGATTATCCCTCCCCGCGATGCCTCCGCCTCGTTGACGCCGCAGAACCACGCGGCCCGTCATCATCGAGCGGAGCAGACACGACGCACCACCGGGGTCGGTCGACGCTGAAGGCACCGGTTTTTCCGCATGCACGACCTGGTCTTTTCTTTGTCCACCCATGTGTAATGGGCGCTACCGTGGAAGAAGAAAAACGGGTGGGCGGGACGGAGTTTTTGAAAAGCATGGATCGGTTGCGATTATTACTAAAAGCAGGGTGCAAAAGTCCGTGGCACAATGAGCTAGCGTGGGCGTTGCCGGACCGGGGTAACAAAGCTGGGGGACGGCGCTGATTCGCTGGGATACGTTTGACCGTGCCACTGCTTTCTGGGCGCAGTGTGGGAAAACGCACCCCGGAGCATCTCTCTCGGCCGGTCGTCATCAACAGCAGCATGTGAGCGTCGTCCTACCCGCGCTGGCAGGAATTACACAGTGTTTTGCGTGAGAGAGTAGTGAGGCGTCATGCAATAGCGCAGCGAGCATAACGCTGCAATAGCACAGCAAGCATAACACTGCAATGATCAGGCCATCATTTTTAGCGAGGAAGATGGGTTTTACTGGTGACGACAGACAGCCTTCTTCCTGCAAATGCGCGCCATCTGAATGGCTGGCCCTACGAGCCTCGATTTGCGGAGCACCACAGGCCAAAAAAAAAGGGTTTCTTAAAACTGCCTGTGAAAGAAGATGAGACGGCAGCCGCTGTCCAATGACATCGCGCACGTATGTCGTGTCTTTGTCACAGCCACCACCACCACCACCACCACCGCAACCCAGCACAGCAGCACGCCGCGCCAAGCAAAAACCTGATCCATCAACAACGCAGGCGAGCTCCTCCGCAGCGCCCGCTCACCCACGGATCGTCAAATGACGCGTAGTTTCCAATGCGGCCCCTCCCTCCCTCTCTCGGACTCGGGCAAGTCGGGTTCGGTGTCAACCAGTTTTTCCCCGCCCCCTGCCCATAACCCGCTCCGATGTGTTGCAGCATTTTAGTGCCGGAGGCTAAGGAAGGGGGGCGCACACGGACGGGCTAGTCGGTGCGCAGGAACTGACTCTTGTATATAACATGGACTGCCATAAATTTGAGTCTTTCTTTGTTTCTTGCTAATGAAACGAGTTTACGCCTATTTCGCTATACCCTTCGTTGAGCGAACCACGAAACTTTGAAGGCAGTTACCGTTCCCCAAAGCAGTAATCGACGACTTATACATCACCAACCACCGTCAACCAGCTACCACCACCACCACCACCATGGCGGTCCTGTCCGTCATTTCGGTCCCGGCGCTGCTCGTCTCGCTGCTCGTCGCCTTTGCGCTGCTGCGCGTGATTGAGCACCTGCGCGTCCGCCGCCAGGCCGCCCGTCTCGGCTGCCGCCCGCCGCCCAGGGGCTTCGGCCTCGAGCCCAGCGGCCTGGGCCTCATGCGGCAGAGCCTGCGCGCGCAGCGTGGTAAAGACGTGCCCAACTGGATCCGGGGCGAGTTTGCGCGTATGTCGGCGCGCGAGGGCCGACAGGTGGGCACGTTTACGATGCGCGCGCCCCTCTTCCGCGACGTGCTCTTCACGTGCGAGCCCGAGAACATCAAGACGATCCTGGCGACGAGCTTCAAGGACTTTAGCTTGGGCAACAACCGCATCGGCAACTTTAAGCCGCTGCTGGGCGACGGTATTGTACGTTTCCACGAGAGAGAGATGGGGGAAAAAAGAGATTGGGAAAAGGAAAAGGGCTAACATGGATGTTTAGTTTGCCTCGGATGGCAAGAAATGGGAGCACTCGCGCGCCATGCTCCGCCCGCAGTTTGTGCGCAGCCAGGTCAGCGACATTTCTCTTGAAGAGACACACGTGCAGAACCTCATGACGGTGCTCGACGGCAAAGTCGACACCGCCGCCGCCGGCTGGACGAGCCCCGTCGACCTGCAGCCGCTCTTCTTCCGCCTGACTCTCGATTCCGCCACCGAGTTCCTGTTTGGCGAGAGCGTCAACAGCCAGCTGCGCCGCGACGGCGAAGCCACGACCGACGCCGCCGCGTTTGCCACGTCCTTTGACGCCGCCCAGAACCAGCTCGCCGTGGCGAGCCGTTTCGGCAACAACTACTGGATCGGCCACACCAAAGCGTTCCGCGAGGACGTGCGCGTGTGCCACGACTTTATCGACTATTTCGTGCAAAAGGCCATGAACGCGCAACGCGACCCGTCCGAGAAGGACGCCGACGCGGAGCGCTATGT
Source organism: Paracorniculantispora psalliotae (assembly GCA_002796755.1). Classification (NCBI taxonomy): domain Eukaryota; kingdom Fungi; phylum Ascomycota; class Sordariomycetes; order Hypocreales; family Cordycipitaceae; genus Paracorniculantispora; species Paracorniculantispora psalliotae. The sequence goes on along the minus strand of PHFE01000055.1, from coordinate 3,027,855 downwards.
CTTTTTGGAGGCGATTGCGAAGGAGACGACCGATCCGGTCGAGGTGCGCTCGCAGCTGATCAACATCCTCCTCGCGGGGCGCGATACCACGGCGTCCACGCTCGGCTGGTTCTTCTACCTCATGGGCCAGCCGCGCTACCGCACCGTGTACCGCCGTCTGCGCGCGGCCGTCGTGGATGCGTTTGGCACGTACCGCGACCCGAAGCCGATTACGTTTGAGGGGCTCAAGAACGTGACCTACCTGCAGTGGTGCGTCAACGAGACGCTCCGCCTGTTCCCCATTGTGCCGATGAATGGCCGCTCGGCGGTGCGCGACACGATGCTGCCGCTGGGCGGCGGACCGGACGGACGTTCACCGATTCTGGTGAAGAAGGGGCAGGATATTGGATATTCCGTAAGTTGGTCCCTGGCTACCCACCCACATGACTCCCTGTCGTTCCTTTCACCTTTTCTTCCTTTTTCTATTAGAAGGTATACTGACTTCAACAGGTCCACGTCATGCATCACCGCACCGACCTCTGGGGCCCCGACGCCGACGAGTTCCGCCCGGAACGCTGGGAGAAGCGCCGGCCCGGGTGGGACTACCTACCGTTCAACGGCGGCCCGCGCATCTGCATCGGGCAGCAGTTTGCCCTCACGGAGATCACGTACGTGGTGGCGCGCATGCTGCAGCGCTTCGACGAGCTGGACGGGGCGGCGCTGCCGGGCGAGTCGCACGGCCTGGGGCTGACGAATTGCCCGGGCGAGGGCGTGACGATGCGCCTGCACTTTGCGGAATGAATCCGCGCTGTCTGATGTGGTAGATTGTACGATTTGGAGATTCTTCCGGGACGAGGGAGGGGTGGTTATTCTTTTGGTATATATTGGAACCGGCATCTTTTGTTTATTTTGGGAGGGATCTTGGCCGATATCTCGACTCTGTTTTTTATTTGGGCAGCCAGGTTGATCCGTCAACAAAGACGGGAAGTGCCCACATGCTACGACTCAATGAACGTTTGCAGCATTTAATATGATTCATCTACACTTGTGGCTCGGATATGAGGACGTGCGTGAATGACCGTGTATCTGAACGATCTTACCGACGTTGACTGACGTTCCACATTCGCCAACGGCAGTCCGGCCCGCTTGCACTAGCCCATTTGTAGGCATGTCTTGCGGAAACTTTTGATCTTGGAACCCGGCTCGGATGTGGCGTCTCGCATATCTGCCATGTGCACAAACGACGCTCCAACGTTGTTGTTGATCGACAGAGGTGACTGTATTTGAGCGAACGTTCAAAGCATTCGTATAGAATTGCTGGATAGCACGGAACAGAAGCTGACACATGAACTCTAATATATCCTGCTTTTCGCCATGCTGAGCTGCATAGGGCTTATCCCCACCCGCACGCCCCCTGCGGAGCCGCGATGGCTAGGTCTTACGAGGTTGCTGGCGACAGTGGGGGCGTGAGAGATCGCAGTTCGATCTTATGGTCAGAAAGGAATGGTGTCGTGGACGAGCGCGCGGCGGCATGTAACTTCGTGCAGGCAGTGGGTTGCAATAGGGCATAGTGCGCGGCGACGGCCCAGGGCTGACGGAAGCACTTGAAACAAGCTAGAAGGATTCCATGGGCTGTTTCGAGGTCAGAAAAAAAAAAGGGCTGAATATGCGGCTGCATGGAATGGATGCCTGTCAGATTAATTACGGAAGCAGAATGCAGGAAAGAAAAGACAGAGGATTAGGGGTGGCTTCGGAAGAGACGGATGGAAGAGGCTGCGCGGGATGGAGAGATGCTGATCTTGAAGCTATATCGGGCAGGATGACGGAGGGGCCGCAATATGGCAGCGTGCATGGGGAATACAGTCATTCACGTTTCAAGGTTGTGCGACGCATTTCTGGCAAGCCTGGAATGACTTTGAAGGCTTCTGAATTTTAGCTTGTCGCTTCAGATTTGTGTATCGAGATCACCGCTTGGGAAGTGCCAATGTAGGGTAGTGAAGCTTAAAACGAGGTTACTCGGCACAAAGCGCATGAATTCATGCTGCAGGCATAGTTCGTGTGGCAGCGACACCTACCGCTGGCGATTGGCCGTATTCCAGTCTTACCAGACGGATAGCTGCTTGCTTGTGTCGCGCCGGAAGTGGTTTCGTATTGCGTGACGGGTGCTGCCGACGGTGAAGGATAGCGGTGTCTATTCGCGTACAAGAAAATAAAGAGGCGAACTGTCATACAGACAGATACGGATACAAGGTGCCAAGATGCGGTGGGCATGTAAGCTCTCAGCTTACAGGGGGGATCGCTGGCTGGCTGAGCTGGGCGCCTGCAAGACATGACTAGAGGCACGGGGGTGCTTATGGGATGTGTAAGCAACGGGGAGCAGAGGGAAAAAATCAGAGTGGCAAGAAAATTGTAGAGAATTGACAGCCGTTATTGTTAGAAAGTGTATGAGTGAAAAAAGGAAGAATAAACAAAATTAAAGTGTCGTGTGAGTGACTGACAGAGTTTGGACCGCAGGGCGTGTCGTAGGAGGGTGGGACGGCATCGATCGGGCGGGCAATCGCCAAGCAGTCACGGACTGAGATGGTTGGAAGAAGAAATACAGTAAAAAATCAAAAGGAAAAAAAAACCTTGCTGTTGAAGTCGATGCGCATCGTGCTCCCACCGATGCTTCTTGAGAAGGGACAGAGGGACGAGCGAGTGTAGGCAGTGGACGGAGAGAGCAAAGTGGAAGCGTTGAAAGAAGGCAAGAAGAGCTTATGGAGGCAATTCTGAACACGAACGAATCAGATAACAGAAAAGAAAGAGAGAAAAAGGGCAGAACGGTGATTGGTAGGTTGACAGCCTTGTTGGCCAGTCTGGGTGCGGGCGTGCGAGAACCGGAGGTGGGAGGCGCGAGGCGGAAGGTGGAGGCGAGAGGCGGTGGAAGAGAACAAGGAAAATGGATGGGCCAATGAACAGGGAAATTGAAGAATACGGGAATGTCATGGTACACTGCAGCTTGCGACAAGATCCGTAGCTGGTGTAACTGCATTGATGATGACAGTCTTTGATTATGTGCTGCTATGAATCACCGTTCGATAACAGAGGTGTCAGCGTCAGATTGGCCCGTCTTTGGCTGCAGTCACCACAACTCCCTCAGCTTCCGCCAGAGAATTAATTAAAAGAGAATCATCATTGTGCCTCGGTATCGATCCAGAAACAAGGCTTTTTTGTCTGTCATCTACGCGGCGTCCGTGGCTGAGGCCAGCGGCCGAAATGTACTAGAGAGAGGAGGCTGGCGACAAGCTACGCTGAAAGAGGATAGCTGGATGCTGGTGGTGCCGCGATGCCGAGTGGCGGGAGTCGAAATTCTGGGGAAACAAGGCAATGCGCTGCGCCTTTTTTTACGGGCGCTAACTAATTGATAAACGAGTTATTGCGATTGATGGATTGAGAAGAGGCTGTACTGAGACAGGTGCGCGTCGTCGGTGCTTGTTGTAGAGCCCGTGGCAGGTCATACCTTAGTTAGCAAACCAGGGGCGTGGTGAAGCGTGCAGCGACCAGTTGTAGGGCTCGTTGGTAATAAACCTCATGCAAGATTTTCTGCTGCGCCCGCCGTCCATGATCATCAACCTCATTCTCACCTTTTTTCCTTTCCCTACAAGCCTATCCATCCACCCGCGCCGCAACGATTATGCCTTATCTGAGTATCCTTTCATCAATCCCATCGCAGAAGCCTGGCTCTCGTGCCGCAGCACAGCCGGACACATCGCACAGCCGGACAAATCGCTTATGCAGCTGCATTGTCGATCTGCCCCTCCCCGTCTTCGTTTGTGCCCACACCCCCCTCGTCGATTTTCTGACCTTTTGACACGGCGGCTTTGCTGTCATTGGATGCAGGCTGCAGCGTGTCAAAGACAACTGACTTGCCGTGAACCTTGCAAACGCACTAAGCCCAAAGCCAACGCAGCCCAGCGCGCGCCCACGCCTGGTCATCATCACCACACTTTGGTCGATTCCTGTAAGTGTAATCCCCTAGGCTGGTACTGGCAGGGGGGGATACAAAATAACAAGGATAGACCAGGTAGAACAGCCACTACCTTGAAGCATAACCACCTTCTAAATAATATAGATATTATATCAAGATAATTACTTAAAAATAAAACTAGTTGATTATTAAACTCTTTATCTATTGTTTAATGTATCTAGAACTTGGATTTATTTTTGAATATTTGTATATATTTATTATAGTGAATTGAAATAGTAGTGTTTATTTTTTGTGTATTGATGGCCCTCTTTTTCGTGCTGGGGTTTATTTTAGCGTATACATAGTAAAAGAGTACCTCGCCGGGGCGTTAAACTATCGTATCATACCCAGTAGTGCAAACGCACATCCCCTCCCCTCCCCCCACTTACTCATGCCGGCAGGTCGCGGCGCTAACAATCATCGCAGTGCTGCAGTGCTAGACAGGGTCTTGCCTGACTCTCATCCCCGTCTTTCGTTCTTCTTGGAGAATTAGGCGGCGTGCCATTCTACAGCAGGGCCGAGCAGTTGGACACTCCTTTTCTGCAAGAAGCGCCACCACAAACACATTCACACCCTCACCCCGACGCCCACACCACGACCCTGACCCTGGCTCCGTTGCGCACTTGCACTACTCCATGGCCCATCCACCATCCAACTAGCCTTGCCTAGTAGTATATAGAACAGGCCCGCCCTGTCATCTCAGACATGTAATATTGCACTCGACCGACCGGACCACTCGAGCTTGTCGTTTTTTACCTTTCATCACCAGCCCAACCTCGCTTCTGCTGTACACGATTGTCGCTGCCCATCACCGCGCAATCGCATCGACTCGCTACCGAAAAAAAAATCATCGCGACACACGTGCGAGCCCGTCGCTCATAGTCGCCTGCTCGCCTGCTCGTTCCCCCTGTCGCGCACAACCTACGCGCCAAACAGCAAGCACAACAGCCTCGTCGCCATGGCTTCCCCCCAATTAAGCGACGACAGTCGCAAAGACGACGCCGGCGTCATCGCAGAGCCTCTCACCTCGCCCGTTCGCACCACCTCGCGCACCTCCCCAGTCGACGTTGACGAGTTTGGCCACCTCACCGTCTGGCAGGCCATCCGGAAGTGGAACCGCCTCTTTTGGTACTCGCTCGCCATTTCCACCACCATTCTCATGTTTGGCTACGACTTTGTCGTTGTCGGCAACTCGTCTTCCATGCCTGCTTTCCAGTATGTTTACATTTGCCATTCACCACTTCCTGGCGGCTATGGCAGTCATAAACTGCACAGCATTCACAGAACTGTGCAGTCATGGCAGTCATGGCAACTCCATCACAACCCCCACAACAGCAGCAGCAGCAGCAGCAGCAGCAGCAGCAGCAGCAGCAGCAGCAGAAGCTAACATCACAGACACGACTTTGGCAAGCGCTTCGAAGACCACTGGATCATCCCCTCCCTCTGGCTCGGCCTCTGGACCTTCATCTCCCCCGGCGGCATGATGATTGGCTCCCTCTTCGTAGGCCACTTCCAGGACTGGTACGGCCGCAAGCCCTCCTTTACCGTCTCCTCCGTCCTCGCCATGGTCGCCGTCGCCATCTGCTTCTGCGCCCAGTACCCCGACGACATCCTCCACCGCCGCGGCACTTTCCTCGCCGGCAAGGGCGTCCAGGGCGTCTCCCTCGGCATGATCATGACCACCTGCCAGACCTACATCTCCGAGATTGCCCCGCCCAAGCTCCGCGGCCCGCTCCTCGCCTTCTTCCCCATCTTCACCCTCGTTGGCCAGCTCATCGGCGCCCTCGTCATCTACGGCCTCGTCTCCGCCCCCAAAGGCTACGCGACCGCGTTTGCCACACAGTGGGCGTTTGCGGCCATCGCCTTTGTTGTCTCCTTCATCATTCCCGAAAGCCCCATCTATCTCATCCGCAAGGGCCAGATTGAAAAGGCGCGCCGCTCCCAGCACCGCCTCGCCGGCCGCGACACCGACCCCGACGCCACCCTCGCCATCATCCAGCGTGATATCGAGCACGAGCGCCGCCAGAGCCCCGCCACCTTTACCGCCTGCTTCTCCAAGATCCAGCTGCGCCGCACCATGATTGTCCTCTTCACGTCCGTCCTCCCGCAAATGTTTGGCCTCACCCTCCTCTCCCAGGCCAGCTACTTTGGCCAGGTCGTCGGCATCCAGGCCGAGGTCAGTCTCGTGCTCCTCATTGCCGGCGTCATCGTCGGCTGCATCGCCAACATCATCTCCATGTGGACCATTGGCCGCTTCGGCCACCGTACCCTCTCTCTCGCCGGCCTCTCCGCCTGCGCCATCCTCTGGCTCGGCATGGGCATCGCCGGCAGCATATCCCGCAGCATGGCCGTCGCCTGGTACTGCACCGCCACCCTCATCCTCGTCACCGCCTGTGCCGGCCTCACCGTCTGGCCCGCCACCTATGCCATTGGCTCCGAGGCCTCGACCCTGCACCTCCGTGCCAAGGTCCAGGGCGCCAGCTGGCTGTTTTCGTCTGCCTTTACCGCGGGTTTCGGCCTCGGCCTGCCGTACATTTACAACCCCGACGCGGGTAACCTGCGCGCCATGGTCGGCTACGTCTTTGCCGCGTTCTGCTTCATCAGCCTCGCCATCACCTTTTTTTACGTACCCGAGATGAAGGGCCGCACCCCCTCGGAAATTGACCGCATGTTTGAGCTCAAGCTCAAGACGAGAGAATTTGTGCACTGGCGCGCCGATGGCTCGCTCAACGAAAAGTACAACTCTGCCTCGACGGCCGTGTAGGCTCGGCCAACATATGATTTATGATTAGCGATTGTATTTTAGCATATACCATATCTGTTTATATAAATGACATTTATACTGCATACTCTGACTCCCGTTCCTTTTCTTTTCTTTCTTTTTCTTTTCTTTTTTCCTCGCTTCGCTCGACGTGGGGCGTAAACGCAAAGCTGCTTGTGTATTGACCGAGAGAAAGCACCACGGGCCGAACGGATACTGTTCTGTTTATATAAATGAAATTTTAAAATTCGTACTCCTACTCACATGCCACCCTCTTTCTTTTTTCTTTTTTCTCCCTCGCTTCGCTCGACGTGGGGTGTAACACAGAGCTGGTTATGTGTTCTGGCTAAGAGACATTGTAAGTACAACAGAGGTTCCTTCGAGCGATAGCGAGGAGGTTGTGTTTACGGCCCCACGTCGAGCGAAGCGAGGAAAGAAAAAAGAGGAAGAGGAAATAGGATGTTAGGATAAAGAAAGATACAGAAAAAATCTAGATTAAAAGCTTGATGAAGGAAGCCATTACATTGCTGAGAGTACCGTAGTCCCTTTGCCAGTGTACGTCGATTGGGGCGACCATAGTATGCTTGTCTTTGCAGATGTTGTCAAGAATTACATCCAGAAGAGACAGTGAAAAAGAAATTGGCTTAAAAGTAACAATGGAAAACACATTGCTGCGTTTATTATTGCCCATTTTTATAAACGTACCCAACACGAGCCGCTTCTACTTACCTCTCTTCTCAACCACAGCCTGACCTGAGGTCACCAGCCACGCAGGGCAGGCCGAAGCGCGTTTTACCCCATCCATCACCCCAGAATCGGCCCCCCAGACTGCGCTAGACGGCAAAGAGCTGGGGATGTTTGGATTTCCGGGAAATGGGTGGTTGTAGGAGGCAATCGTGCCGTCTTTTTAATTAATACGCCCTGCCAAGATTGCTCCCAATGACGCTGTCTCGGAACTAGCCACGGGGCAAGTTTTGTTTATAAGGACTCGCAGCCTCGCTGTGCCAGCATCTCGTCTTGCGCTCTCCCACCGCCACATTAAAGCACCGATCGCGGAAAGGAAAGAAAGGATAAAATCGTGGCTTGGTAGACGCAAAAGTCTGCAAATCGGCATCACGGCCCGCTGCCTCGTCGCGTTTGTGCTGTTCGGCTACGACCAGGGCGTTTTCAGCGGCATCTTGCAAAATGAAGACTGGTTACGGCAGTTTGGGCACCCGAGCGATACAAAGACGGGCATTATCGTGTCGTGCTATAATCTGGGGTGTTTGTTGGGCTGTATTGGTGAGTTGAAAGAAATGAGGCGGTGAAGCTGGGAAGAAGAGGGGATGGGAGAAGAAGAGGGAAGAGGAGGGAAGAGCAGTGCTAATGGGGTATAATAGTGAATTTTGGGATTGGGGAGAAACTGGGCAGAATAAAGACGATATGGCTCGCCATGACGATTGTGATTATCGGCGCCACGCGCCACGTTGCAGGCTACGGCGTTTAAGGTCGCGCATCTCGTCATCGGTCGTGTAGTGACTGGTGTCGGCACCGGCCTCAAGACCTCTACCGTTCCTCCGTATGCCTCCCTCCACTCCCCGGCTTCATCTTCTCATGCACAGTCAAGCATGTACTGATCATCGCAGATACCAGGCGGAGCTCTGCGATCGCGCGTCCCGCGGGCGTCTCATCTCCGCCGAGGTGCTCTTCATTGGCGTCGGCATCGTCACCGCGTACTGGTTCGACTTCGGTATGACATTTGTCGGCGGGCCCGTTGCCTGGCGTCTGCCGCTCGCGTTCCAGATGCTCTTTGCCATTGGCGTCATTCTCCTCGTCTTTGCGCTGCCGGAATTGCCGCGGTGGCTGTTTACCCACGGCCGACACGACGAAGCAATGGCGGTGCTGTGCACGGTGCATAATAAAGACCCAAATGATAGGTATATTCAGGAAGAGAGACTGGCGATTCTGCATGCCATGGCGGTAGAGGCGGCCGAGGAGGAGCGAGGCTCGTGGATGGCGATTTTTGCAAAAGAAGAGGTCAGGACACGATATCGCGTGCTGCTGGCCTGGGGCATGCAGTTCATGAACCAGGTCGGCGGCATCAACCTCGTCGTGTATTTCATCCCCTCTGTGCTCGTACAAAATGTCGGCATGACGCCGCGCCTCGCGCAGATCCTCTCAACAGCATGTTCATCCTCGGCTCAATTCTGCCGTCCCTCGCGCTCGACCGCATGGGCCGCCGGCGTACCATGATGCTCGGCAGCTTCGGCCTCGGCGTGTGCATGCTGCTCCTCGCCGCGCTCCTCTCCCAAGCCCCTCAGGATGACATGTCACCCCGAGCGCACGGGTTCGCGTCCGCGTCTGTGGCGTTCTTCTTCCTGTACATGCTGGTTTTCGGGATGAGCGCGAATTGCGTGCCGTGGGTGTACGTGGCGGAGATTGTGCCGCTGCGTGCGAAGACGCGCGGGGCGGCGATGGGCGTGAGTTCGAACTGGCTGTGGAACTTTACGGTGGTGATGATTACGCACGTGATTATCAATAGGCTGCGGTGGAAGGCGTATCTGATCTTCACGGTGACGAATCTGCTGTTTGTGCCGCTGGTGTATTGGTATTACCCGGAGACGAGTAATATCAGGTTGGAGGACATTGATGCGATTTTCACGGCGGGCGGGAATCCGGTGACGGTGGCGCGGGACATGGCGCGGAGGATGAGGATAGACAAAGAGGAGGAGGGGAATGGGGATGTGGAGAGGAGAGGGAGCAGGGAAAAGGGCAAGGCGGGGATGGGCGAGACGGAGTTGGTTGAAAATCGCGATTCGAAATATAATATGAATTGAACTTTGGAAGAAGTTGAGGAACACAGGGCTGTAACAGGCAATACACATGCTACGCGTGTCACGAACCTCGTCACCGAGCTGAAAGTATTCTGGGGTGAGGCTTGTGGCGTCAATATGAGTGTCACCTGGCACGCCAACGCCGAGACCAGCCCAGGCCAGTCTGGTTTCATTGTGCAAGCCATAAAAATCAAAATCGCCGCAGAATATTGTTTCAACGGTCAAAGGTAGCAGCGCATCCAACTAGTGAGGGACTACTGCGCGCGGCCCGTACTGTTACCAAGCCACCGGTGCGCGCTCCATCGTGGAGCTGCCCCGCGGCAAAATGATGCGTCGATTCTGGGGAACCTGATGATGGCGGAGGTGATGACCAAGTCTGGGGTAGAATGAAGCCACACGCAAAGAATTCAGGATTGGGAATGTGGAGAGATAAATTCAAGATTAGAGTTCCGTTCTGGGGGTTGGGGTTGCGTGGGCGCAGCGCGGTTACGAGCCGCGATGGATGGCTGCGCGGTCCGGGGGCAGCTGCCAAAGGGTAGAATCATGGCTTGGTTGATAAGGTAGCGTATCAACAAGATGGTTACGAAAAAAGAACGCTAGTTGAAATTTGGGGCGGATAGCAATTGACTGAAGAGAAAGAGGAGAATGGGCGGAGCATCCCCACGGGGAGACCAGAGGGGCGATGGGGGATATGCTGCGATAAGGACGTGGATTCTATTTTATGAATTGACTTGGGTGAAGCAAATATGAGAGCAACCCAGACTCACATGAAAAAAAAGGCTGAAATGAGCAAGACGCCACGCGACCAGGCTCGGCAACGCCCTTTTTACTATCTGCAAGCCGTCTGAGTCGCTGCAGCAGGACGCAGGACGCCAGCCGGCCTGAGCTTGGGCTTACAGGGGCGCCACGCCCGTTGCAAGCCCACTAAACGTGGCAGGGCTCGTTAACTGAGCTGGTGGCCCCCCTACCTAGCTCCCTACCTAGCTCCCTACCTAGCTCCCTACCTAGCTTAAGATAGGCAGGGCTCCACCGGCAGATGCCGCTCACTTCCAATCCCATCTCGACTCTTATTTATGGCGCGTGCCCTGCCTGCCGACGCCTTGACACTCTTCTTCACGTCGGGTTTTTCATCTCGTCTCATCTGCCTTCATCTCGTCGGGTGTTGGTTCTTCTGCATTGACTCTGCGATTGTTGATTCTCGATACCGTCGTGCTGTCGGGCGACGTTTTGCGACTTTGAATGAACCGACCTTGACCTCACCACCACGACAGACACCAATCATCACACAATAACCGTCACCACCACCACCACCACCACCATGGACCGCCGCGCCTCCCACCAGCAGGCCGACCTGGCCCTCGCCAACCTCGGCTACAAGTCCGAGCTGCCGCGCAACCTCTCCATGCTGTCCGTCCTCGGCCTGTCCTTTGCCATCATGGCCGTCCCCTACGGCCTCTCCACCACCATGTCCTACTCGCTCGTCAACGGCCAGTCCGTCACCACCCTCTACGGCTGGGTCCTCGTCTCCATCATCTCGCTCTGCATCGCCGCCTCGCTCGCCGAGATCTGCGCCGTCTACCCGACCGCCGGCGGCGTCTACTACTGGAGCGCCATGCTGTCGGCCCCGCGCTGGGCGCCCATTGTGAGCTTCGTCGACGGCTGGCTGACGCTGGTCGGCAACTGGACCATTACCCTGTCGATTAATTTCGGCGGCGCGCAGCTCATCATTTCCGCCATTTACATGTTTGACGAGTCGTACGTGATTCAGGCGTGGCACACCGTGCTCGTCTTTTGGGCGATCATGCTCGTGTGCGCCCTCATCAACGCGTTTGGCTCGCGCTATCTGGATCTCATCAACAAGGTCTGCATCTACTGGACCGGCGCCAGCGTCATCATCATTCTCGTCACGCTGCTCACCATGGCCGACACGCGCAACTCGGGCAAATTCGTCTTCGCCCACTACGATAGCTCCGGCAGCGGTTGGCCCGCCGGCTGGTCGTTTTTCGTCGGTCTTTTACAACGTATGTACTTTCACACCCTCCCACATTTCATCCGTGTACTCTCATATTCGTCCATACTGACAAAAACCAGCCGCCTACGTCCTCACCGGCTACGGCATGGTCGCCTCCATGTGCGAAGAGGTCCAGAACCCCGAGCGCGAGGTCCCCAAGGCCATTGTCCTCTCCGTCGCCGCCGCCGGCGTCACCGGCCTCTTCTACCTGGTCCCGCTGCTCTTCGTCATCCCCGAAGTCTCGGCGCTCCTCGCAGAGGCCAACGAAAAGGCCGGCGGCCAGCCCATCGGCATCATCTTCAAGCACGCCACCGGCTCCGCGTCCGGCGGCTTCGGCCTGCTCTTCCTCGTCCTCGGCATCCTCATGTTTGCCGGCATCGGCTCCCTGACCGCCGCCTCCCGCTGCACCTACGCCTTTGCCCGCGACGGCGCCATCCCCGGCTACAAGCTCTGGCGCCGCGTCAGCAAGCGCTTCGACATGCCCATCTGGGCGCTCGTCCTGTCCACCGCCGTCATCAGCCTCCTCGGCTGCGTCTACTTTGGCTCCCCGACCGCCTTCAACAGCTTCACCGGCGTCGGCACCATCTGTCTCTCCGCCTCCTATGCCGTCCCCGTCCTCGTCAACCTCGCCCAGGGCCGCGTCGCCGTCAAGGACTCGCCCTACGCGCTCGGCCGCTGGGGCGTCTTCGTCAACGGCGTCTGCGCGGTATGGATCTTCTTCGCCATTGTCATCTTCTCCATGCCCAGCTCGCTCCCGGTGCAGGCCGATACCATGAACTACGCGTCGGTCGTGTTTGCCGGGTTTGCGGCGATTGCGGGACTGTGGTACCTGGTGCACGCCCGGCACAACTTTACGGGGCCGCCCGTGCTGCGCACCGATTCGGTCGGCGCGATGGATGGTGTGGCGCCGCACGATTCGAATACCGAAGAGTATGACAAGGAGGCCAAGTAATACATTTTTAATTCTATCAAATCAGCACATAGCAGTCAATTTATCATTTTCAAGTAATTCTTACCGCGATTCCAACCGTGATTGCTCTCTCCGTACTGCATACATCATCACACTGTCTGAACGAGTTACCACATGTTAATCTATCATTTCTTCGTTATTTACTACCAACAGACTTTGCTTCTGGGTATATACAAGCAGTCTCCTTTTCCCTTCGCCATCTATTTTATCCTAATTTCTGTCTTCTTTTGTTTTTTCATTTCGTGTATTTGTATCCTTTAGACCGAAATGGTACGGAAAATCGAAAACTCCTCACCCGTCGCCACCAGGCTGCCCGGAATCTGCGGGTGCCAGTGCAGCTCCTTGACGCCCTTGAGGTAGTGCACGAACAGCAGCTGCGGCGGCACGTCCTTGACGCCCGCCGTGTCCTTGCTCTCCTCGTCGTCCAGCTCCACCGCCAGATCCCACAGCGTGACGGTATTGTCCGCCGCCGCGACGGCGACGATCGAGTCGTCCGTCGGGTGCCACTCCACGCTCGTCACCTGCTCCTTGTGGAAGTCGAAGCTCGCAATCGGCTGCGGCGTCTCCGCCGCGACGCCCGCCTTCCACTGGCGCAGGTCCCACACGCCCCAGACGCCGTCGTCGGCGCCCGTGGTGAGGAGATGCGACGTCTGCCGCGACCACGAGAGGACGTTGACGTCGGTGCGCGAGACTTGCACCGTCAGCGCGGGGCTGCGCGACTTGCTGCGCACGTCCCAGATGCGCACGCTGCCGTCGGCCGAGCACGACGCGAAGACGGACTGCTCCGACGGCGACCACTGAATGTCCTCGACGCTCGACGTGTGGCCGGTAAACGGGCGGTTGTCCGTCACCCAGCCGCCGCCGTCGGTGCGCGTCGTCTGGTAAATCAGACCGTCGTTGTCGCCCGTCAACAGCTTGCCGTTGGGGTGGTGCGGCGACCAGTCCACGGCGTAACCTTCCGACTTGTGCGCGCGGATCGTCGACACGGGCTTGTTCTGCTGCGGCGTAATCGTCGTGCCGGGCGTGTCAAACGATTCCAGGTGCGGCGTGACGTCGTGGATGAAGACGTTGGTCGACTCCGTCATGGTCGCCGTCAGCGTCGTCGGCGCGCGGCCGGGCTCCGACGCGGGCACCTGGTGCGTGCGGATGCGGTTCGTCGTCGACGTCAGCGGGATGCTCTTGGATTCGAGAATCGGCTCCGCGTCCTCGTCCTCGTCGTCAGAGTCCGACTCGTCCCCGCCGTCCTTGTTCATCTTGGACAAGCCGGAGAACTTAATCACCAGCAGCTGGTTGTCGTTGGCCTTTTTGTAGTCGGCCTGCGTGCCCGTCACCGTGTACATGGTCGCCGGGTACGCCTTGCGGTTGTCGCCGAGCCCGTCCTTGACAATGTCAAACGACAGGCACGGCCACGGCGTCGTCAGGTTGTGCAGCATCTCGTACGTGGTCAGGTCGGGCGTCAGCACCTGGCCGGGCTCGAGCTTGTTGCGGCCCACGATAAAGGTGCCCTGGTCGACCTCCATGGCGGCGGCTAAAAAGTCAGCAATGGAAAACTCAGTCCATGTTCGGAAAGCATACCCTCGTCGGCTTCGCGCTCGGCATCTGGGCGGCCGTCCACGCCAGCCTCGACAATCTCGTCCTCGCTCTCAAATTCGTCCTCGTACTCGTCCTCAAAGTCGCCCATTTCCTTGTCGTCAATGTCCATCTTCTCGGGGCGGTCACCGCCCTTGAGGGGGGTGCCATCGTGCCCAATTTCAGCCGCACGCTTCGACATTTTGAATAATATTATATAAGTGTTTTGAAAGAGTTGGAGAAACAAGTCGCACCGAAATTTTGGTGGTGGTTCTTATCAGCTTATCCGTAAATATTTTTGCCCCGCCGTCGAAAAGTTTTGCTGTGACGACTCCCCGCAGATTGTGGCTGGTGCCTGTGGCTGATGCTGTGGCGGTGCAGCCTGACAATACCTTTTTGCTTACATGGGCAATTGTCTAAGGACATGAAGCGCATGAATAAAGAAATACTGGGAAATCATAACGTCAGAGGCGTTAAGATCGGGGCGTGTGATGAAGCCAACTTTCCTGAACTCGAAAGCTGAAGGTTTCATCAAACACCAGGCTCATCTCATACGCAAGATTTGTTCCCGCATCCATGCGACCACATAATTCTGCCATTTATCCGTGTAACAAATACAAAGCAAGAGGGAATACCGCCAACAGTTTCAACAGTATATAAGTCGGCTCTAAGCTCTATGGGAACGGCTTGTGCATGAAGCTAGAGGATCTCAGCCTGACTTACACGGTGTGATTAGATTTTCTGGCAATACCTGAAAAATATTGCCGTTAGTGGCATCAACACAGCTTTACGTCATCTTTTGTACCACAAAACTTACATTGTACAGGAAGCAGGGGCGCCAAGTAAGAACCCGAAAATCGTGGCGCAGCTATCGCGGCAGCTGGGGCAGATTTGCATCCCTGAGAGTTCCTGTCACGATAAAGTAACAAATTATACCACAAGAAATATCAACGTGCAGAACATATGTTCTCTATAAAGCTAGTGTGAATGGTTGTTACAGTTGGGTGCTGGCAGAAACGCCAGCTGATCACAGCCGACGATGCCGGCTGACGCAGACGGCAGACTTATTCCTGCACACAGACCCTTAATTCTGTAAATGGAGACATATTTCGGAGATCGGGCCCGATCCAACGCTGTTGTCAGTCGGAGCCTGAGCCGAGAATGAAACGTCCCAATTCGGCAATCACTGGGGGTGCAATAGCTGCAAGTAATCTGCCATTCTAATCTGCCGTACACAGGTGCACAAGCTGAGAATACAACTACACTGCTTAAACGAGAGATGCAATATCTTGTGCATAAATGCATATTGCCAAGCACCGGCTGGACAGCTGACTGGAGGCTGAGCTGTGCTCGTTATGCCTTACCCTGATGCAGTACAGTTGGGGACTGTACCTCCATGCAGTCAGCCACAGAAGCTGAGTTGGTGTTGCTAGCAGGATGACGTGTTAATTATGGGGCAGTGTGGCTAGAAGAAATAACCCAGCTTGTAATGCATGGGTTAAAAAAAAGTAGCCAATCGGAATTACATAGTACATACTCTGTTAGCTCTTAATTGAGCCGCTCTCATTCTTCAAGTGGCTTACTACGTCATAGCGCAGTAGCTTCCTTTCCCTGTATATATATATGCTGCCTCGCTTGCCACCATGACCAAATCTTAGCTGATACATCTCCACGGCCACTTACGTAGCACCTATGCCTCGAAACTACGATAACTAGCTCACCTGCCTCCTCAATCAGACACTATTACGAATATGGTAACACATCACCTTGCCGAGTAAGCTCTAGAATCAATGCGGCTCCTTCTTGGGCTAATAAACTGCAGTGAGGCTGCGTTGAATCACGCGATAACGGCCAATAAAAACCTCATTGCTTGTTTTGGTGCCTGGGGTGGCTGGCATGCCCCCTGTGGAATGACCAAGGATCAGTTTCAAACGTCTGTATACAACCCTTGGTGTACTGCCCAACGCCAAAAGCAAAGTTCATGGCTTAGAAGTTAACGAACCTAATATCTAGCATATCGGAAAACTATGCTTCTGTTTTTTTTGGCTTACTTGACACTGACAAGGGTGATACAACCCTTGCGGAAAAATACCATGTGAGAGATATACCTACCGCTATCTTCTTCAAGGATGGTAATGAAATTCGGCGGCACGTTGGCGCGACATCGAATGGTCAATGGAACGAGTGGATTCAGGCCGCTCTCTAGGGATAGAATTTGGCTCAATCAATCCACGGATATTTCGTATTTTGAACTGAAGGTGCTAGAAAACAATATTCTGCTACCACTTGGTGGTACCCGGGGTTCCATGATCACTCAGGCGCTGTCTTTATCGACCACATAGTTTGCCGCAGCCGCATCCGGGGCGATGCCATCCTCTTTATCCAGCTCTTCTATGCCCTGCTCAAATAGCTTTTGGCTCTTATCTATGATTAGGCGACGGGTCTTACGGATCCGTATTAGACGGTTTACTGTTTGAGAGAGTTGGGCCTGAAGTTGGACTATATGCTCACCTGTCTTCTTTTCATCTTCATCTAGCTTCCGCTGCGCGACTAGCAAACCCGAAACTAGGTTCCACTGCTATTAGTACTAGAACTATAAAGGAGAGGTATCGCGAAAAGAACTTACGAGGGGTGCTCTTCCGTACATAGCTACAAGAGAGTTTAGCAAGGTCGCACTCCGTACAACCAGTTTTGCCTTCGGCCGGTCGACAATGTTTGTCGCTCTCGAAACAATATGTGCACGGCATCTCTGTGTCTCGACTATTGAGAGTAATAAAAGCTCTAAGGGCGTCTTGCTCGCTGGACTTCTGAGAGCGATGCTTTTCTATGTAACCAGATATAATGTTAGTATATAATAATAAAAAGAGGAAGTTACTACATACTGTCCGCTGGATAGCTATAAGTGGAGTAGTGGGTTCGAGGAACCTCAGTCAATTAACGAGATAGCCTTGCTTCTTTCTGTTATACGATAGTTCTGCGTGGGGGTCCTTGGCCTTTATAGCCAGATTTGAGGTAAATACTAATAGAGAGCAAAGCGAGGATTGTGATGATTTATATCCTTGAGGCGTGACTGAGTTTGAGGTGGCTGAGTGATGATTAAATCTAATATAATGAGGTTCACTGGAGCGAGTGAGCGTCCATTGGTGGATGTGATACTGTGGATCCCGGCTCCTCACGGGCTCACTCGATCCAGTGAGCCGACCGAGCCAGTGACCCCCATTCGGCGCCGCCCCAAACCAACGTTGCAAATGCGTGCTAATTTCTTGACAGGCTATAAAATATTTCATCAAAATATTGAATTTTTTCTTCAGGATTATGGCGGCTCAATACAACAAAATATCAAGCCCCGAGCCATACCCGAGAGACATTCGCAGCCAAATCAACGGCGTTAACAGTACTATCGGACTTAGCGGTGTTTAATCTCGCCCTGCTTCCTCCTGGCATTTATCAATTCGCGTCAAGCTAATTAACGTAAATTAATATTTGGGTTAATATCCTGCTATCTCCGACAGTGGCTTGTAGATCTTTGCAGCCTTGTTGTGCTTGCCCGTCGTACATAAGGTGCGTTGACCGGAGGCGTCTTGGATTGTACGTGGAAACTCGGAAGAAATGAAAAATATTGGGCTATTCGCATAAGAGAAGTCAGCATGCCTTCTACACAGAATTCGCCAGACGGCGATACTGGTGGCGATGGTCGCGAAGCGATTGGACGGGAATCGCGTCAAGTTAACTCCGAAAAAGAAATGCTGGCCAGTGAGTCTGATAAACAAGAAACGTTGGCATCATTGACTTCGAAAGAAGAAAATGATGTGCCTTGTACAGAAGAAAAAGCAGTTGAAGAGCCGCCCAAAACTGCTATGGAATACCCAAAGGGCATCGAAGTCTTCTTCATTATGGCGGCGCTCATCTTCAGCATCACTCTCATTTCTTTAGATCAGGTGCGTTTTCCAAATTCTTCCAAACTGCCCCTTGGCGATAAAGACACGCCCACGCTCAGAGTGCTGACACGCTTAGACCATTGTCGCAACCGCCATTCCCAAAATCACGGACCAGTTCCACAGCCTCGACGACATCTCCTGGTACGGCTCTGCGTACTTTGTCACGCTCGGCGCCTTCCAGTCCACCTGGGGCAAAGTCTACAAGTACTTCCCCCTCAAGACCAGCTTCCTCGTCGCCATCTTCATCTTTGAGCTCGGCAGCCTGATTGCGGGCGTGGCGCCCAACTCGACGACGCTCATCGTGGGACGCGCCATCTCGGGCGTGGGCGCGTCGGGCATCGCGCCGGGCGTCTTTACGATCTCGGCGTTTGCGGCCGAACCGACCAAGAGAGCGACGTATATTGGGGTGATTGGCGCGACGTACGGCGTGGCGGCGGTCTGCGGGCCGCTTATTGGAGGTGGGCTCACGAAGGCAGCAACTTGGAGGTGGTAAGTCAAAGCCTTTTCTACTTTGTACTTTATTTCTTTCCTGCTACGGAAATGGACAAACCTGGTCACTATGCAGCGTGAAGAAAATGTCGCGTCTAACCTGCTTCAAGGTGCTTCTACATCAACCTTCCCGTGGGTGGCCTCGCCGCCGTCGTCATCTTCCTCACGTTCAAGACTCCGAAAGCGGCAAAGGTCGTCCAAGCGACGTTTAAAGAGAAGCTCCTCCATATGGACCCCATCGCAACGGTGCTGACCATGGGCGCGCTGATCTGCATCCTGCTCGCTCTCCAGTACGGCGGCGTCTCGCACGCCTGGAACTCGAGCCTCGTCATCGGCCTGCTCGTCGGCTTCGGCGTCCTCAGCGCAGCGCTCGTGGCCGCCGAGCTCTGGCAGGGCGAGCGCGCCATGCTGACGCCGCGCATCATGCGGCAGCGCGCCGTCTGGTCCAACGGCCTCTGGGGCTTCTTCATCACGGGCGCGTATTTCGTCACGCTCTACTACCTGCCCATCTACTTCCAGAGCATCGACAACGTCAGCCCCATCGCGTCGGGCGTGCGCAGCATCCCGCTCATTATCCTGTTTGGTATTTCCACGTTTGCGTCCGGCCGAGCGATTACGAAGACGGGCGTGGCGGCGCCGTACATGGTTGTCGGGTCGGTGATTGTGACCATTGCGGCTGGTCTGTTCTTTACGCTGGATATCGGAACGTCGACGGGGAAATGGATCGGATTCCAGATCTTGGCGGGCTTTGGATACGGCATCTCGTTCCAGGTCCCAGTCATCATCGGACAGGCGTTTGCGGCGCCAAGTGACATAGCTCCAACGACGGCAATTATTATCTGTACGCTATTTCCATGCCGGCCTCAGTCGAAATTCTTCCCATTCTTGTATTTTGAAGCTAATGTCATGTTCTCGCGCAGTCTATCGGTCTGTCGGCGGTACCCTTGCGTTGGCGGCCGCGCAATCTGGCTTCGTCAATCAGCTTGTCCGCAAACTGGCTTCCACTGCGCCGAGCGTTGATCCCGTTTTTGTCACCTCCAAAGGCGCTACTGAAGTACACCACTTGTTTACCGGAATGGAGCTGGAAGGCGTTCTGCGCGCGTACGCTTGGGGTGTTCAGGTCGTTTTCGCAATCACCATCGCGGCATGCGGCCTGTCTCTCCCGTTTAGCTTGTGTAACAGATGGGATAACGTAAACGCGAAGAAACCAAAGGCGGCAAGTGCTTGAGACAATTTTCAGATAGGCCGGTGCCGCTGTTCGTCGCCAAAGGGGGCGGTGGTCAATCGTGACTATCGAAGACGCTGGTCAGTCACATTGCTGATGATAGATCTAGTTACTGGGGTAGTTGGTGCCATGGCACTGAAAAAGCAATACCACATGAAGCTGCAATCGCCGGGGGTTGTTTGACGTGAACTTGTTCGTGGTTGAATCTGCACGACATGGACGTGTTGACCTTGGACGTGGGGGTGCAAACGGGCATCTAGTCATCGGAGGGTGTGCGAGGGACGATGTGGCGGAGATGTAGCGCACAAAACGAATAAAATCAAGAACCAGGACAATGGTTCGGAGTGGCCTACTAGACCGAGGACGAAGCCAAGGTGTATACATCAAATAGTGTCGCCCGATCAGCAACTTATCAGAACCATGATGGCCGAATGGGACCGCTGGCCGGTTCGGCGAATAGTACGGTGCGGCTGGTGTGTTCTGGCCGCAGTCTTCGGAGTGTCCTATCAACACCTTGAGCACCACACACAAAACGACAGGGGCCACTTGACAGTTCTCTCCATGGAGTGAGAATCGCCGTCTGGCTTTGTTTGAGAGGCTTTACATCCAACGCGGGGTTCTCTCTCTGATTTTTGGCCGGCTGTTCCTTTTCTTTCGCCCTTCACAGTCGGCAGCTTCATGTATGGAAAATAGTCGCTCGGCTTCCAACTTATCAGAGCCAGAATGGCACAATGGATCTGCAGGGCGGACGACCAAACTAGTAGCGCTCAAGGGTGATGCTGGAAGTTGGTACGTGCTTTAGTGATACCGTGCCGCAGCCTTCGGGGTGCCCCAAAGGACTAAGAGAGGACGTACGGCGGAAAACGAACATGGTGAGAGTCCCATGGGTACGCTGGTTAGGCTCCAAGTTCAAGACGGGGTTCTGTCTTTGATTTTTGCCTTTTTGTTCTTTTCCTTTGCCTAACCTTTATATATATAATATAGTCGCGCATTTGCCAACTTGTCAGAGGCAGAATGGCACAGTGGTTAAGACAAGCTACACAAGCTTGGCTGACACCGAACCAGCATACCGTTTATTCTCAGGCGCCCTAACGGGGCGGTCTGCGCGTGATATCATCACGCTACTTTCCCAGGCGTCTTCATTGACGACCCGGTGACTACGACGACATGATTGAATGTCGTCGGATCTTGTCGCAGTATTCTGCGCAGAACTGACTGATCATACTGATCTTTCTACCACGCCGCAGCCTTCGGGGTGTCCGAGTTGATTCGACTCGCGGTTGTGTCTTTGATTTTTGCCATTTTCTTTTGCCAGCTGTCAATCTTTCGCGCCTCCCGTTGGCTGGGTGTCTGGCGCTTCTGTTTGCTGCCAGCTGGCAAGCTTGAGGTGTAGCCGAATATTATGTGTAGTAGGCTGGTATTAATAAAATCACATTGCTATATGGACCGGGGAGATGGCATTGTCGATAATAAGGTAGAGAAAATGCAGATTAAAATAATTCTCATTTTATTTGCTGTGGCGAGGAAGCGCCCTGTTGCAAACGAGGCGCCGGCCCGCCGCCTGCCAGTGTTTGCATGTCGTTGCATATGAGATTACGGAGCTCTCTTCTCCATTCTACCTCTGCATTCGCTTGAGAAGAATAATCCAAAATAAACTAGAATATCCTCCTGCTTATTCTGCTGATCTTGTCCCTTTTGCGAACGCATCATCTTGCCACAGTTGCCCTGCGCCATCGATACCAAGCAAACATGGCTACAGCCGCAGACGCAGTCATCGCCACGATGCTCTCGGGCGAATATTCAGACCTGAAATTATCCTGCAAAGGAGAAGAGTTCAAAGTCCACCGCGCAGTTGTTTGCCCGCAGTCGACTGTGATCCAAGCGGCCATTAATTCCGGTTTCAAGGTACGCTGAATGCCATCGCGACTTCACTCGCGGCGATTTCTGCTGCTAATTTAAGACGCAGGAGTCGGAAAGCAACATCCTCAGCATGGACGCATTCGACCCGGAGTCTGTTCGTCGATTTGTCCACTTTCTCTACACCAAAGATTACAGCTACGATGCCGTCGAGATTGCTGCGAAAGAGAGAAATGATGCGAAAACGGCGCAGCCCGCAGCCCGCAGCGTCAGGAAGCGAAATCCCAGATCCAGGAATTTCAGGCCGACTATCAACACTGAAAGAAATGCGCAGGCCGCTGACTCTTCTGCTGCTGGAGTAGCTGAAGTAGTCAAGGACTCGGCACACACCACGGACCCTCGGACGGTTGCCAATTCTTCAAACGACGAACAGCCTTCGGCCACTTCCAGCACTTCGACAGCGACAAACACTCCGATTCCAAACGAGACTCCAGACACAAGTGCATCCAAAGACAAGTACCTCGATGGCCCCGAGTTTCTCGACCCCGTTTTCCGAACCATCCTCGCGCACACAAACATGAATGCCATGGGCGACTACTACCATGTCCCCGGGCTTGTCGAGCTCGCAAACAGCCGCATCAAAGCGACCTTGTCGAGCGCTTCGCCGGATGCGCCGTGGGTGTCGGGCCTCCCTGTCATTGCCGAGACAGCCTTGGAGATTGTCGACAACGAAGGCCTGACAGACGTCCTCGCCACTACGATGACGGAAAATCTGGCCACCATCATCGCCATGGGGACGCTTGAGAGCTCGCCCCTGGTCACACCCTTCAGTCTGGAGCTGCTGAAGAAATGCAACGCAATCAACCAGCAGCTGTCGGAAACGCTCTCCTACAAGATTCGGACGCTGAATGAAGTCAACACCAAGTACCAAAAGTTTGCCGACCAGGCCCTGCAACAGAAGAAGGCTGCGAATATTCTGACGACGACGGTCAAGTGCAAGAACCAGACTTGCCTGGGCCGCTTTGAGTGCTATTTTGTGGATGAGGGCCGAACCTTGCGATGCCGACTTTGCCAAATGAAGCACTCCGGATGAAGGTATGGCGAGCAGCGCAGAATTATGGACAAGAAGAACACAATGAAAAAAACGGTGCATGCGCTTGGTAGTTTTCTGTCTCCTGGATTTACTAGCTGATTTTTAATCTTTTCGTTTGTCTTTTGGCGATGTGCGCAGCTGACTTCTTTTTTTTGGTGCAAGCTTCATGGAGCGGAGCGCTCCAACACTAGTAAGCTATTGCGCGAGAACTTGAGGGCCGCACACGGTACTATTCAATATGGAAGCAGGTTTGGCTGATAGCTAGAGGGAAGCCAACAATTGATTGTAATTTTCTGCACCAATTTCCAAGTTGCTGTCGTGACGATCTTTACTGGGGAATTGGCCGACGCCATCACTGAGACTTCAGTTCCATACGCCAGGCAGCTTTCGGCCAAGATCGACAAGCGGCCATCACCAGCACTGCCTTTCAGTGTGGAGAGTAGCATCGGCCAGACAAATTGTCCAAAGAGGGCCTGGCTGCCGTTGTCCACAGTACGGAGGAGCCACTCGAAAAGCTTGTATCTATTGTCCGCTTCTCGAAGCTCTTCGCTCGCGCCCCTCATTGGGCCGCCACCACATGAACTCTGCAGCAACCCGACCCCATTTGCGCCCAATGCATTGACCGAGATGTTGCACGTCGTTATCAGCGCAGTTCCAGACCTGCAGAAATTAGAAAAGACCAGCCCCATAACGGGTCCCCAAAAGTGGCGGAGCTGGGGCCTATCATCAGCGCCATCTTGACCGTGTGCTGTCAGCACCAACTCCAGCTCAGTGCCGAATCGCCGCGCCATCGTGCTGCGGATCGTTGACGACCTGCTAAAAAGGGTAGCGTCCACCGCTCCCCCGTGACGCCCAGGGGTTCATCCGCTTAACCCGGCACTGGGTTGGCGCTCATCGTTTCGCTCGGGATGCGCACATGCTTTTTTTATTCTTCAGCTCGGTCGGAATCCGCCGCAGGGAGCCGTTATATATATAATAGAGTGAAATGTCCATCAGGGTTGTCATTTTTTGGCTGTCGTGCGTTGAGATTGTGCCAAGACGCCATCTTGATCTGTTAGCCAGATACAGCCCCTCAAATCGAGTGCAACCCCGGTCCGTACACGCCACCCACCAACCATGGTGTCTTTCTACCACACCGCCGTCCTTGCGGCCACAGCCTTCCATGGCGCTCAGGCTTGGGGTGTCTTGGGCCATGCCACCGTCGCCTACATTGCGCAGAATTACCTGACGAATGAAACCGCTGCCTGGTGAGTAATCATTTTCCCGTTAAGGCGCGTCAACAGAAGCAACAATGACTTACACCATTTCTGCTACAGGGCGCAGGGCGTTCTCGGTGACAACTCCGACTCGTACCTCGCGAGCGTCGCTTCCTGGGCGGACCAGTACCGCAGCACGGCGGCCGGCAAGTGGTCGGCGCCGCTGCACTTCATCGACGCCGAGGACAACCCGCCGTCGTCGTGCAACGTCGACTACGAGCGCGACTGCGGCAGCAAGGGCTGCTCCATCTCCGCCATTGCCAACTACACGCAGCGCGTCGGCGACGCCCGCCTGAGCAAGGCCAACGTCAACGAGGCGCTCAAGTTCCTCGTCCACTTCCTCGGCGACGTCACCCAGCCCCTCCACGACGAGGCCTACGAGGTCGGCGGCAACGACATCAAGGTCACCTTTGACGGCTACCCGGACAACCTGCACGCCGACTGGGACACCTACATCCCGCAGAAGAAGGTCGGCGGCTCCAAGCTGACGGATGCGCAGACCTGGGCCAACGCCCTCGTCGCCGAGATTGAGTCGGGCAGCCTCAAGGGCCAGGCCGCCGGCTGGATCGCCGGCGACGACGTGACCAACCCGATCAAGTCGGCGACCAAGTGGGCGTCTGACGCCAACGCCTACGTGTGCACCGTCGTCATGCCTGACGGCGCTTCGGCGCTGCAGCAGGGCGACCTCTACCCCGATTACTACAACTCTGTCATCGGCACCGTCGAGCTGCAGATTGCCAAGGGCGGCTACCGTCTCGGAAACTGGCTCAACCACATCTATAGCAGCAAGATTGCCAAGCGCAGCGTGAATGTGCCCCTGCCCGACTTATCTGGTCGCGATCTTTTGCCCGCCGATCGTCCGCTGAGCCGCGCAAAGCTCGCCAGAGAGGCCATGGGCGAGACGTGCTGCAACCACAGCCACTAAACATAGATGTGTGTATATAATTGTTGAAAATAAATGAAATTTCCGATACTTGAGTCGTATCCCTAATTTCGTAGCTATTTATTGGACGATACAGCGCCCCGCCTAATGCTTAGTCCCTCTCAAACGGAATGCCCTCCAGCAGCTCCAGTGCGCCTTCACGCCCAACAGTGATACCGACGTCGCCAATCGTCTTTGTCATGAAGCCAGCTTCACAATAACAGAAATAGTACTAGAAAAATATTAGCTGCGTGTAATGTGGTCTTTAATAGCGAAAGGGGTCTCACATTCCACTTGCGCTTGAAAATCTCCAAGTCGGCGTCCGTCATGCGCGGGTGCTCTTTGCGCAGCGCTGGCACGATCATGGTGTTAAAGTTGGCGAGAAAGTTCTCCCTCCAACACTGCAACGTTTTGATGTAATGGCCACCAAATGACAAAATTTCTTCAACCACAAGTTTTCCCTTGGATCCAGAATTGATGCTGGACACGAGGCCGCTGACCGTGGGAAGATGGCCGCCTGGAAAGATGTATTTTTGGATAAAGTCTTCTCCCTTCACGTACTCATCGTACCGCGCCTCGGGGATAGTAATGCATTGAAAGTAGCCCACGCCGTCTTCTTTCAGGTAGCGGTCCATGCAGGCAAAATAGGTGTTGAGATAATTGTGCCCGACGTGCTCAATCATTTCAATGCTGACAATCTTGTCAAATTTGACCCCGAGCGACTTGACCTCGCGATAGTCGCCCAGAAAGACTTGGATCTGGTGGGAGAGCTTTGCGTCCGCGATTCTGCTTTCCACCAGTCGCTTCTGCGCTAGGCTAGGCGTCACAGTGGTGACTCGACAACCGGTCGTTTTGGCTGCCAAGATGGCAAAGCTGCCCCAGCCGGAGCCGACTTCCAAGACGTGGTCTGAGGATTTGATGCGCGCCGACGTGATGGCGTACTGAAGCTTGCGCATCTGCGCTTCCTCAAGACTCTCGGTATTTGAACGAGGATCCGTGGTTGGTAGCCACAACGCAGCCGAGTACGTCATATCTGGGCTCAGGAAAGCCGAAAACATGTCATTGCCCAAGGAGTAGTGTGCAATGGCGTTCAGCTTGGCAGCGGAGACGTTGTTGGCACTCTTGAAGATGGTGCGCATGATGGCGCTGAAAAAGCCAACTACTCGCCAACTCGCGAGGCTGCTCTTTTTTGACGCATTCTGCACAAAGAACTGAAAAACGGCAGTGAGGTTTGGAGTGGAAATTTCATTGAGCATGTAGCTCTGAGAGAAACCAATGTCTCCGAACAGAAGAGCCCGAATCCAGAAAAAGTCGTCGCGAATCACCAGAATGGCAGGATTCTGAAAATGATGAGCTTTGGCGTCGCCGAAAACAGCGATTTCGGTACCGTAAGCATCGTGAATGTAAAGCAAGCCCGAAGAAAAGGTAGCGAGCTTGCCTAACACGAGGCTTCGTGCAGCACGGCGGAGAAACAACTTGATCGTCAGACTCCAACCTCGCAGGCCGCCAATAAATGCCGAAATAATAGTCATTTTGATGTTAATTATTATTAAAAATAAAGAAAGTGAAAGCATGCAATGTAGCGCAAATTAATGAGTTGGCACTGCATTGACTCATGGCTCAGAGACGTCTTTTAATATTTCCGAAGATGCGGTAGGATGAGCAGCCTGATTCGGTGAGCGCCCGCAGACCAGAGACAGCTATGCACGAAGCCAAACAAGGCATGCGCCACCTGAGATACGGTGTACAGCAAACGCCCAAGATGCGAGACGTGGTTGTCTTGTCTGTGAGTGCTGCGGGCTGAGGATCATGTTGGGGCACCCGTAGGCTCCTGCAGGCTCCCGCAGCCCACTCACCACGGACACGTAGTTGCGTGTGGAGTGCAGTTCCAAGACAAAGCAAACACACTAAAATGTATCGCATAGGTTTGAATTAGGCCGATATCACATCGGAGAAATTGTTATTGATTGATGGCTGCATGTTTGACTTGCGACTTCTGCAAGTCTCAGGTCGAAGACGACAGGTCAGGCTACACAGCATACTCACCGTGGGGAACCCCGCGGGGCGATGAAAGCATATGGCCGCAAAGTAACAACATTACGATGCGTGATGTGGGTACCGCAACATGGAAATGTTTGTGCCCAGCGCTGTCAAACTATTCAACGTTGTGGGATACACAAACTAGCGGTGGCCTATCAGTGGTGTCTCGAGCTAAGCTCGTCAACGGCCGAGGGGAAAGAGAGAACGGAGCCAACAGCCCACTAATTGTCAGTGTTGAAGTATATATTTGAAATCAAAATCTCAGAAAAAAACTAAAAAGAGTAGATTCGACTTCCCTCATTCTCAGAAAACAGCTGCAGGTATGGCTCTTGTTACTCTTGTCTTCGTTGTTGTCGCCTTGGGGTACTATGCCCTGCGCGCTGCTTCACACCTGTACCACCGTGCAGGGAAATCCCGATCGGCCCTCCTTTGTGACGAAGTGTGCACCTATCCCCACGTCGAGCCGTTCTGGGGCCTCGATCTCTCCCTGGCCATGTGGCGCGACTTCAACCGCGGCCAACTGGCCGAGGGCATGCGTCTGCGCCACGCCCGCTGCGGTACGACGTTCAAAGCGCGCGAGCTCTTTGGCGCCGAGTGCATCTACACCATTGACCCCGCCAACATACGGGCCGTCACCACGAGCCAGTTCTCGCACTTTCAAAAGTCGGCCTGGGTGGACGAGGCGTCCAAGCACATCGGCCACGGCGTGCTGATGAACGAGGGCGGCGCGTGGCGCCGGTCGAGGGCGCTTCTGAAGCCAGTCTTTTCCAAGACGAGGCTGGATGAGTTGGCGCTTGTCGAACCGCATGTCCAGAAGTTGGTTGCGGTGATTCAAGCGGGACAAGGGCATACGTTTGACTTCTTGGACTTGGCAGCGCGGTTCTCTCTCGATGTTGTGACGGAGTTCCTATTTGACGATTCCGTTGGCAGCCTGTCCAGTAACGAGAAGAATTCAGTCGGTGCAGGATTTCTGGCTCTCGTCAAAGCATTCGAGCCTGCTTGCGGCTTGTTCATCGCAGTCGGTGCCTTGGCGTGGTTCAAGATGGCATTTTCTCACAGAAAGCTGTTAGCCACCGTCAAGGGAATGAAAGTCTTCTTCAAGCAGCGCCTGGATCTGCTTAGAGCGAAGCAAACTTATGTGCAAGGTTCCCGCAAAAGCAGCACTTCGCTCTTCCGCATGCTCGAACAAGAGGGGCTGTCGGTGGATGACATGCAGGCCGAGCTGCAAAACATTTTCTTTGCGAGCTTCGATACGACAACGGCCTTGCTAGCCAATCTGATCCATGTTCTTGCTCAGCGACCAGACATTCAGGAGAAAATTCGCGACGAGATTAAAGTCTTGCAAGGTGCTCTGCCGACAAAGCAGAACATTTCAGCTATGCCATACCTACGCTGCGTTCTATATGAAGGTACATATTCCCGTTTCTGACCTTGTTGCTGGCTTGCCTAATAGCATGATTCGGTGCAGGACTACGCTTATGTACACCCGTCGCTTCCCACTCTCGACAAGCCGCGATCGATACAACACTTCCCAGAGGCGGTGGACCGGACGGCCAATCGCCCATGGCCGTGCGTGCCGGCACATCGGTAGTCTGGAGCATCTATACCCTCAACCGCAGCCCACTGCATTATGGCGATGACTGGGCCGAGTTCCGCCCGGAGCGCTGGGAGGGTATGCGACCGCTCGCTACTTGCCCACACTTTATGCCTTTCGGGTCTGGGCCACGATCGTGCATTGGCCAGCAGATGGCGCAAATGGAAATTTCGTACGTGCTTGTCAGGCTGCTGCAAGTATTTCCCACACTGGAGAGCCGGGACGAGCGCCCGTTTCGAGAGGCGGAGGCCGTCTCTTTTTACAGCGCACATGGAACACTCATTGCAATGTCCTGAGAAAAACTTCCAATAAAATCAGATTGCTTTGGCTCAACTTATTTAAATATGTATAGTTTAATCTAGCTCATCTCTATAGTAATAAATGAATTATTCGACTTTTGACATGGCTCTCATTCTAGCACCGAAGTACCACAGAATAATCGGCGCCGGAGCCGCAAGGACAAAGAATGCAAGCCCCAATACGCTATTACCCCAGCCATAGCCCAGGCTTTTATACAACGCCGGTGCAAAAATTGGGAATGCAAATCCAGTGATGCTGCGCAGGAATTGTGATGCCGCAGAGGCCGATGCCACATGGCCAAGATAGGACTCTGTGACGTAGGCCTGCATGGCTTGCGTGTTCATGATAATACCACAGCCATATATCGCAATTCCAATATCGGGCCCGATCCAGTGGA
The DNA here is from genome assembly GCA_002796755.1 of Paracorniculantispora psalliotae. Classification (NCBI taxonomy): domain Eukaryota; kingdom Fungi; phylum Ascomycota; class Sordariomycetes; order Hypocreales; family Cordycipitaceae; genus Paracorniculantispora; species Paracorniculantispora psalliotae. The sequence goes on along the minus strand of PHFE01000055.1, from coordinate 2,998,635 downwards.
CGCGATACTCGGCGGTCCAGCCATAGGTAAATATGCCGATGAGCACCAATATCGCACCAGGGACCATCAGCGGCACCCGATACTCCGGGGCTGTCTTGGTGCCGCCCGCGCGCTTCTTCAAGTAGGCCCAGACAAAGTCCATGGCTCTACTACCGACCTGTGCCGCGATTGTATAACCAATGACGAGCGCTATGTAGTGCAAACCGCTCTGGAGTTTGGTTTGCCCATATCGATCGATCCAGAGGGTGGCAAATGTCGAGAGAACAATGTACAACAGTCCAAAGTTGTAAGCCAGAATGAGACCCATAAACTGGATGGTCGGGTGCGTAAGGAGTAAACGAAGAGGTCTGGTTAAAGACACCGCAAGTTTGGAGCTGAGCTTCTGGTGGCTGTCGCTGGTGTAGTAGGCCTGTCCCGTCTCGCTGCGAAGCTGTTTCGCTTTTCGCTCCAGCAATATTGTCTTGTTGGTCTCGGGCAGTAGAAATAATCCCACTAAAATGAGAATGCCATCGTAAATTGACAGAATAAAAAAGATCCACCGCCAGTGTATTTTTTGCGACACTGTTCCGCCAAGGATGGGGCCGAGCGCTGGCCCGAGGAGAGGCAGGAATGTCGAGACGGCGTACGATTTGCCTCGTTGATCAGATGTCCAGATATCTGCCAAAACAGGACTTGTGACTGCGAATTCAGCACTCGCGCCGATACCAGACATGGCACGGCAAAGAATGAGGACGGCAGAGGCCTGACTGAATCCGGCGGCCGTGTTCCATGCAATGTAGAAGCAGCCACAAATGAGCCAGACAGGTCTTCTTCCGAATACCTCGGTGCAGGGTGCTAGGACCATAGGACCAAAGGAGAAAGCCAGGACATAGATTGACAGGAATATTTGGGCGTGGTTCTCATCAGTGCCAAAGTCCCGTGCAATGTCTTTGAGTGCCGGTGCTAGCATGGCACCGGACATGAGTGTGACGAGCCCTCCGAAAGAAAGCAGGACGGTGATGACCCATTTCCGCGGTTGCGTCCAATTGTAGGGATTCTCAGGGTCATCATCACCATTCCACGTTACCTATTATCATGTATTAGCGTATTGGACCCAAACTGCCGGCCAAGGCACATCGTACCAGCAACGGGTCAACTTCTGCGTTGTCATTCTCACGAATTAAATCTGCAGTTGTGCCGACCTCAGAAGGGCAAATGGTCGATTCATTATCTGCCAACACCGAGCGTGCTTCTAAAGTAGAAGGGTCCATGCCGTGCTCCAAGTCACAAATGGGGCAACGGACCAAGTTTGAGGTAATGTCGCGTTTGAAGACAACAACACTAGGCATCAGGCACCAAGAGATTTAGCAGGAAAAGAATATCGATCTGACAGACAGACACAACGAATGGAGATAATTTTATCGTGAAATACAAGAACCAAGACGTCAATGATGCTAATTATACCCATAATGCAGGGTAGTCCGAGGCTCGGTCACAGTGCGCTGTGGTTATCGCACTGTGACCGAGACCAAACCTGCCGTGTAAGCACAGTGCAGCGCAGAAAAGGTCGGTTTCCGAAATGCGGTACAACTTGGAGCTGAGTGCTTACGCCGATGCGGTGCATCAGGCTCGCTAGCCTCAGTGTAATTAATAGGCAATAAAGAATTAGGAATAGATTAATTACATACGGTCCCTTGCAGCGCTGAAAAAAAAAATTCGCCGACAAGTGGTTGGCGTTTCACGGTTCCGCACCGCGTAGCCAGTCAAACGTGTCCATGAGCTCGAAACTGAAGTCCGGCTGCTCGCCGAAATCCCACACCGGAAAGGTTGGCCCGGCTGGCTGAATACTAGTGTTGAGGCACTGATCCATGACCTGCTGAATGATGCCTCTGCAGTTGGCGCACAGCTTTGCGTTCGGCGCCGACGGCTGCACCCAGTCAAAGAAGCCGATGAGCATGCTCAGCTGCTGAATGACACTGGAGCGGCTGATGCTTGGGTCTTTGCTGTGCTCGCCCTCCCCCAGCGCCTCTTGGCATAAGATGCCTGCCGCAGGTGCGCCATAGGCAAGCATCTGCAATTTACGGTCAGAAAAGAAAAAGAAAATAAGCCTCGAAAATGGGGAGATGAAGTAACCTACAAGCCATTCAAAGCTGCGCTGCATGACCCAACCAGAAAACTCATTTTTATGAGTCCAGAAATGAAGAGTGAGGCTCGAGAGTGTCATACTGGTTTCCAGTAGGTTGTCCCGAATGGCATATCCGCACCGGATGAGAAGCCTATCAATGAAAAATATGTTCTGAAGATGTTCGAGATGTGTAATGATCTTCATATAAAGACAGCGAATCTCAATCTTGGGAGCCTCTAGGTCTTGCGGGTCGAATTTGAGGCCCGTCGGAAACTCTGCGACCACGGCATACTCGCGTTCTTTGAGATCCCTACGTGCATTGTTAGCCCTTATTCGCTTGCTTAAACGAAGAAAAAAAAAGAATATTTGATCATACAATAGCTGCTCCAAGCTTGGATTGCGACCGTTTCTCATGGTGACTTCGATAAGCTCGTCACGGATAATCGCCATCATGCAGCGAGCCCGCGCCACGGTCGCGGGGTATAATCCGCCATCGGTATTCCAACCTCTGTCATCCAGTGAATTTATCGCGCGATTCAGTGTATCTGCATCGGCGATGAGGTCTTCATCGCGAAGATCAAGCGGCAGTGGCGCTGTGTAGTAGCGATGGCTGAGCAGGGGCGGATGCCCAGTGAGCATGACACCAATTTTATCGAACACGAACATCGATGCTGCGTGGCGCCGGTTGTTTTCTGACCATGCAGTAGGCGTGTATGGTGTACTCGTGTCTGGAGCATGCAGATTGAGGAAGATGCTGTAATTCACCGATGTACCGTGGGCTTCCCAAAGCGGCAGTCCTAAAAGTTTATCATGCATAAATAACTGGCAATGTTGCTGGTTGAGTCTCGGCTCTTACCTGATTCGCCGTCCGTTAAAGAGATGAGAATAGCTCTTCGGCGATATACGTCCGCCAATAAATCGCTTTCATCTGTAAAGTGGCGTGTGAGGCGAATGCAGCCGTCCAAATACAGTTTGGCTGTGTGACTGGAAGTGTTGTTTTCGGAACGAACCAGCTTTCTCGGGATAAGCGCATCCAACATGTCTGAAACACACTCCATATGAGTCCAGAGCAGCCCAATAGACTCCCACCTAGTATTGGAATCGACAAACGAATTCATCCAGGAGTCCCAGTCTGCATAGGGACCACGCATTGGTGTCGATGTATTTTCTGATATCTGCTGCGCGACACGTGACAGAACCTCTTCCTCGCTTTCTGACGCAGACGGGACAAGAGCAGTCTGTAACCATTTCACAATCCGGTGAGCGGCTAGATGCACCCACCCTCTTGGTCGAAAGTCGCCATCGATGTACCTCATTTGAGCATCCCTCTGACCGGGAAGGGCTCGCAGCACCGACAGGCAAGTCTCACGAATCGGAAGCGGTAGCTGGCTGAAGTTAACTTGCTGATTCTGTGACGCTTCATATATGGGTGAGATGTGCCCATAAATGCTGCTTTGGGCTGTGGATAATAAGCTGGTCTGTGTCTCTTCCAACGAGGACGTGTAACCAAGGCGCATGTTGGGCCGCGAGCGCTTAGACGCAGGAGGCGTGAGAATCGCCGGTTGCCCCTCGTCGGTCTGGGACGCCCGATTATCTTTTGGTCTGAGTCTGCGGGTGACATTGGCTGAGTAGCTGCATTGGCTTGTCCGATTCTTTGCGCGGCATCGCGAGCAAGCAGGTCGCGCGTGATCGCACGCTACCTTGCGGGCGCGACACGGATCACAGGCAGCTTGGCTACCATTCGGGCGCAGCTGCTGCAATGTTCTCTGACTGGAAGAGCTCGACATTGCGTTTCCAGCTGAATTAGTCTTTGCCTCTAGGTCTAGAGAGTGGTTGCGACGGCAGTTGGTCATGAGAGCAGTGGCGGGGAGAAACCGTTGCGCCCCGGTGGGGTCGGCCTCGGTGTGCATGACGAGGCTGTACCACCAACAACACTCCGCGCCAAAATGACGGGCGCAACTAAGGGGGAATGTCGGGCGCAATTGAACTCGGCAGGAATAAACAACTAGCTACAAGATATCGCGATCATCCTGAACATGGGAAAATTTGGTGGCTAAATAAAATTGAAAATACAAAAGAAATGCGCACGTGTACAGGCAGTGGCATTAGGAAGGGACAATTGAATCTGGAAGAATCTGCTTTTTAATGAAAGTATATAGCTAATGCGAATCTTCTATATAAGGAACGAAGCGACGGCCGGAGGCGCATGATCGTTCGTGAAAGCTAGCGGCATCAGGCTACCATGATGATTCTCTCATGTAGCTCGATGAGAATATGGCAGCACATTGACGGAGGCGATGCCGCTTTGCGAACAATTTAGTCGACGACATAGGAAGTAGCGGCATCAGCGTCGGAGCGCTTGTCCACGACATAGGAAGTAGCAGCATCAGCATCAGAGCGCTTGTCGACGACGTAGGAAGTAGCGGCATCAGCATCGGAACGCTTGTCGACGACGTAGGAAGTAGCAGCATCGGCATCGGAGCGCTTGTCAACAACATAGGAGGTGGCAGCATCAGCATCGGAACGCTTGTCGACGACGTATGAGGTGGCAGCGTCAGCATCAGAGCGCTTGTCAACCACATAAGAGGTAGCGGCGTCGGCATCAGAGCGCTTGTCAACCACATAAGAGGTAGCGGCGTCGGCATCGGAGCGTTTGTCGACAACATAAGACGTAGCGGCGTCCGCGTCCGATCGCTTGTCCACGACGTAGGAGGTGGCAGCGTCAGCATCGGAACGCTTGTCAACAACATACGAAGTGGCAGCATCTGCGTCGGAGCGCTTGTCCACGACATACGAAGTGGCAGCGTCGGCATCAGAACGCTTATCCACAACATAGGAGGTGGCGGCGTCGGCGTCGGAACGCTTGTCTACAACATAAGACGTAGCGGCGTCCGCGTCCGATCGCTTGTCCACGACGTAGGAGGTGGCAGCGTCAGCATCAGAACGCTTGTCGACGACATAGGAAGTGGCCGCATCCGCATCAGAGCGCGCGAAAACTGTCGTGTAATTAGTCACAGCTTATGCGGTATGGGTTGCATCCACAAACCAGACTTGGCCGGGGCTGCGACGGCAGTGGCAGAAAGACTGGCAAGAATGCCAACAGCAAGAGTAGATCGGAAATGCATGGTGACAATTGATTGTTTAATGGATAGTAAAGAAGTTAGACTTTGATGGAACGGTTGGTTTGTTGGGATTTGAGTGTGTGCTGAAGAAGCAAGAATTCTTTGTTCCTGATCGTGAATAGCATCAACTATATAGCAAAGAGTCACGCCGATTACTATTTGCTCATTCACGCTTAATTAGAATCAAGGCAAAAAATACTACCAATTTCAGAAAGTGCTATTCGTTTCAGAGTGACCTCACATCATCGGATGCACTGATGCTTAACTGCTAATTGTCGTTTTCGCTGTCAGACAGTAATTTTTCAGCTGTCAAATTACGCTTAAAATGCACTAGATACTGTTCAATCAAAATTAGATGCAAAAAAGAAGAAAAAAAAAACCAGAACCAGGGCAATGTTTCCGCTGAGGGTGCGTTTTCGAATCGGACTGTCACCAAGGCAAGCGTCATCCTCATGCTCAATGTCACTACCCAGAATATCTACATTGACAATGAAAACGGATAATCCACTTTGGCTTCATAATTTTGGATCTTTGCGATGTAATTGGGGCTGTGACCTTCAAGTGACGCACCGCGTCACACTTCAAGGAATCCACTATCTGTGTGGTGGTGACAGGCCCATGTCACCAGCTTACTTTGCATACAGGCGCATGTTGCTTGTGGCCAATAATGAGAGCACGGAGTCGCGGTAATGTAGCTCAGCTGCGACAACGAGAGTGACACTGTAGTGGCAAAATTTTCCATGACAAGCACTTTCTGAAGGATCTGATGTGCACATTCGAACCACGTCAATAATTGCGTGTTTCATCGAGCCCGGTCGCTAAACAGCACAACACTACTGAGTAGTCGATTTTTCTGTCTGCGCAAAAACGGTTGTTGCTCATCAAATTCTAGCACCTTTCATCAATCCAGAGAAAAGAATTCCTGGTCAACGATACACCATGAAGTCGCCGGAGTCTGGTACACGAGCGTCTACGCCAACGATTTCGGAAGAACACTGGAGCGCAAAGGATTCCGATCGCCTTTTGAAAACAGGAGAAAATCTGAAATTCCAAGAGGATCGAAGCCTTGGACTTTTGCACAGAAGGGTGCCCATCAAGTTTCATCTGGCCATATTCAGCTTCTACGTCTTAACCTCACTGGGCATGGGAATCCTCCTCGGAGCCCATTGGGCAATTCCGAAAAAACCATTTCTTTATTGTATGTTGGGAAATAAAAGTTTGCCGCCAACCAATCCAATTTGACCATTTATCAGCTCCCGCAAACGATGCCCTCGAATATTATGTTGGAGAATTTACAGACGGAAACGATCCTCATGGCCAATATGTGGGAGAGCCTCGACCATCGCTGGAGAAAGCTTGGCAAAATCTTCTGGGACGTGAGTAGATCTCGGAGCAAAACATGAGCTATGTTTTTTTAACATTTGCAGCTATGAATATCCGACTTTCACTTGACGACATTCGAGCCTTCGAGCGCGAAGCGACCGCAGTTCAAATGTCCGACGGCAGCGGCTACCTGGGCACCCTGAATGTGTATCATGAGTTACACTGCGTGGTACGACTGGTATACTGACGCTAAGATGGGTTACAAGACTGACATTAAGTAATAGAGATGGCTGCACAAATATATCTACCAGGACGAATATTGGCCTGGATTAGATGACGAGCAAAGGAAAAAGAACAAGGTCCACAGCAGTAAGTCATGAGCTACCAAGGAGCGTATCAGAGAAACGCAGAAACGCATCCCCGCTTCTTTACAAGACACGGAAAAAAGGAGAAATAATTAATAATTACACCTAGATCACTGCCTTAATACACTGAAAAGCTTCGCCATGTGCCATGCGGACGTTGGCCTTGTGATTTACAGTTGGCAGAAGGACAAGCTCAAGCCTGGCGCTAATGGGACAGGGCATCAGTGTGCCAACTGGGACCGTATAACCACGTGGACCAAAGAACGGACGGTCAACATGTACAAGCCGGGGCTAATTATTCATCCTCAATTAGGTAAGTGGTCAAATTGCTTCTCGAATCCTTTGCAGCTGTGTTTTGACATTTTTCCCGCAACTAGGCCCGGCATACCCGGAGGGACTTGCTGGAGGAGAACATGCAGAGGGAAGCTTGCACGAACATGGAGACAAGTAATAAATGCAATGTTCGATTGGGGTAGTTTTTTCGACTCTGGAAGTCCTATTGTAGTGCATGAATTGGGGGTTACTTGGTGACTGCCCGTTCATCTAACCCCGAAGTTGGGGCCGAGAGCTGACAACGAGGCTCGGCGTTGACTTCGACACTTAGCTGGCACAGCGGCAGCGCCGAGACTTGGCCTGACTTAGCCTGACTTGGCCCTTTTTTTTTTTTTTTTAAAGCCGTACGCGTACAATGAAGTTAATAAATCCATTTTTAGACCATACGCAGTTATGAACGATATGATAAACTCGCAACAGAAAGAATAAATGTGACCAGTACGGCTGTTAATTAAAATTGATGTGCCTGCCGTCTCCCAACGTCGTTCGGCATGACCGCCGTCCAAGACCGAAGATGCAGTGAGACTCATGACAGGGGCGGGTGTTCCGACGAGGCGCTGCAACATAGATTAGAACTAGACTGCAAGAGTGCTTTCTCCGAGGTGGGCTGCATAATCTGCATCGGAAGCTGATTGTGCATGGCTGGCTGAACCCGTCTTGCATGTAATATAAGCCGGCAAAACTGGGGGATGGCGGTCCGGGCCAGGTTCGTCGTTCATCTGCTGCAGGTTGATTGGGCTGCAAGGAGGCTGCCATGGCAGAAAAGTAGCATGTTACACAAAATTTTGGCGCTACAATTCATCTGACAGCACTTGTCCTGCCAGCCATTTTTCTGCAAGTGTGCGGCGAGCGTTACGCACTGCCCAACGGTGGAAACTACGAATCACCCCCTCGAGTAGACGAGGGGAATGACAAGGCGAAATCTGCAGTGTAGCGTCAATATGACGCTGAAGTAAATACTGTTGTATGCATTAATATCAACATACAACTGAATCAAAGCCAAGCCAGGAGCATGGAGGGGACATAATTTCATCAGCTGTAAAGAAACCAGCAAGCAAATTTACAATGGCCAATCAGTTGTCACAATCCGCACTCTTATTTGGCGTCTATACAGATCGGGATATAATAGTAGAGCTGAAATAAAGTCCAGGGTCTTCTTTTCGAGACTTGAAAAGCTCAAGCTATCGTTTCTGGAATGACCGTGGTTACTCATTTTATGCGTAGAGCTGATGCTGTTGAGTGCCTGTGGCTTCTATATTTGGCTGGCTGGCTGCAGCCCGATCACCGGGGAGGAGAACGGCTGTGAGGTGACGTCCCATTTCGCGGCAGATGGAAAAATGGTCCGACCCGGAATTTTACCTTTATAAATATGTACCAAGTGATTGGTTACTCTTCTAAGAAAGTAAGCCAACCGCTGCTCTGGAAAGAGAAGTAGCCTTTGGACCGATGTGTGAAGGCGCCACAGCGGCCGGGGTAGGTGCACAGCTCAACGCCAAAGAACCCGCAATGATCCTGCAGGCTTTACCTCAACAGAGCTGAATTTCTCCAAAACGGACTGAATTTGCCAGTGAATGTCTCGATCTGCTTCCGATGATTTGCCGACGGCGCCCGACTCGGCGCCATGCATAACCGCCCGAACAGAGAGTTCAACGGTTATCTCAATAGCCATTGGATGCCAACCAGCCCCCAACCGGCCACACCGGTGCTGTGTTTACTGGGAAAGTGCACGCAATCAGCCTTTTTATTATGTCAAGAGTCCCGCGGCTTGTCTGTCACTTCTTGACAATACGGACATTCTCAAGAATTGTATTTCACGTTTTACTGACAACGGGGAAGCACAGCATCCCCCTTTGAATCCTCCCGTTACCGTGTTCCATTTGCAGTTATGCACATGGCAGATATTTCAGATGCAGCGACGAAGCTCGAAGAGCTACGAAAGCGAAACAGATTGGCGCAGCGACGGCGCAGAGAAAGTAAGCAAAAGTGTGTCCAATACCGGAAGACGAATCAAATCCTAAGCACAAGTATCTTATAGAACAGAGGAATCGAGCGGCCAGTATCAACTCCGCCAATAATGATGCTTTGCCCACGATTCTGTCAAGTGACAAAGACCAGCACTCTGATCAGGTCTGGGAATTTGCTGTCGACAGTGATTTCTTTGATCCGTCCATGGAGACGCAAGATGATACACTCGACCAATTTCTTCACAACTCTCCTCCTCCTGAAAAGGACGAACCCACCTCTGTCGAAGTGGTGAAGGCCACAAGCTCTGCTGTTGTGCTAAATAAGCCAGAAATCATTGCAAAGAATACAGATATTCTTCAAGATTCATACAGCCGATTACTTGCCATCTTCCCACAGCCACAGTTTCCAGCAGACCGGTGCACCGATGGCCAAGCCTACAAGACTCAGCAACAAACCCGGGCTTCCGACCGCATACAAATTGGAGGCAAATCATCTGTATGTTGCGGCATGAAAGGAACCATGAATGACAATTCAAGTTTCTCCTGGTCGCACGCTGAGTCCCGTTCTTCAACAGACAACCGCAGTGGAGACTCTATCCCGCAAGAAGTGTGTTTTGAACGCATCCAAGAATTTGTCGAAGATGCTGGCTTCGAGAGCTTGGAATCCATGATGGCTGCATATTACAGCTCCAGCTTCAACGCTGGCACCAATTCGAAACCGGCCCAGGCAGTCGGTCGCTCACGACGGCTGCGTAGCTTCCTCTCTGCCATCCACCGCAATCACACGTCATGGGGTGAGCAGGAGCGCAGCACCTATAGAGAAGAAATCGTTCGTGCAGCAGAAGGTATTTACGCCGACGAGCTCTCAACTCTGGTGCATGGTGCGACCGAGAATAGCAGCAGCCGAACTCTGTCTATGGCTGGCTCATCAAAGCCGTCAGCAGAGACTAGCCGTGTGTATATTGCTCACCGGCTTCAAAATATTATCTCTGACCACGAGATACAAGAATTTATGCGAAAGGATAGAAAGGAATTACAGGATACAGTGAGTAAAATGCCTATATATATACCATTTTATTGTGGCTGCTAATCAAAAGTTAGGTGGCGGAGACTTGGTCCCTCATCACCCAGCTCATCCACAATACAGGGCAATCGCCGCAGCAGAAGGCTTCCAGCGCCTGCATTATCCTATATCTCCTCACATCACCCGCAAGTTAAATGCGACGCACAAATCAAACGAATTCCTGTTTCAATATGTATTAGTTCCTGCTTTTGTTTGAGAAAACCCTTAATATTTTGTGAACGAAGTTTAAATAATAATGCAAATTGAGTACACATATTTAGTTCATCATATTGGCTAGTAAGCGCACGTTCCCGGGCCAGGTATAGAGCAACTAATTTCGTCAAATTTCAACTCTCGTTATCCTTTTCGGAGTCGCTGGCATCTTCGTCAGTGTCATCTGCAATAGTGAAATATTGATGACTCTGGAAGCTTTGCTCTTCCTCAGCTTCGACGTGACGTCTAGCTGCGTTTCGGGCACCGCGCCAGACGTAGAGAACAAGACCAGAGAACTCAACGACGATAAACGCCACCGTCAACAAAATTATCACGCGAGCATATCCTCTCATGGCCATGCCAAGAAGTAGGTTACCGCAAGCCGTGACTAGAACTCCACGACCGGTCCAAATGTGACCGTGGGATACCCATGTGCGGCGGCGGATTTTCACAAACGTAACATGGTGCTGGTATCCGAGGTATGACTGCACAAAGAGCATGGCCACAATAACCAAGCCAAGAATCTGATGAGTGCTGTTGATTTTTTTCTGAAGTGTGATTCCGACGCCCATGCCAGCTAGAATAACAATTGCGGCTGTCAATTGTATCATCCAGTGATACTTGAAAGAACTAGGACTTCCTGATCGCATGGCCACAATGCCACCAGGAATAAGTAGCAGAAATGCGGTCGCCATTAGCGCCCCATGAATATGAAAGGCACGATTGTTGATCACCCAGCCTTTCATAGCGTTGATGATGCCATTTGCCAGAAGATCAGGCTCCTCAGATGCCGCGAATGCTTCAACGCCTGGGCGTATGTAGGGCACAGATGGCAGCTGGGCAGCCTTGCTGGTAGCGCGATTCATATCGACGTAAAATCGACCCCAGCCACCATTTCCAGCGTGGTGCTTGTGCATTTTGAGATGGGCATCGTATGTGAAGACGTCAAATTCTTGCGCGGCATTCCACGCCCAGATGAGCGACTGAGAAGTAGAGGTTGCGGATATACTGGTTCCTGGCCACTTGGTGCAAGAATAGCAAACAAGAGACGCAATTGCTGTGACAGTACCGGCAGGATGCTCATTGATTCTCCAGTCGGATCTCAGCACACGAAGATCACCACCTGCCAAATCGCCCGGCGTGACCAGAGCGGGCTGCGAATGGCCAGCGGACGATCGCACACTGACGATGGGAGGCTTCCCTGACGCAGGGTCTCCATAAACAATAACCATCAAAGAGCCTTTCATCTGCTCACCAAATCCAATTGCAGACCAGCCAGCTGCGGAGTTGATCGGCCGAGTATGAGAAAATGTAAGATACACATTATGCCCATTACTGGATTCGTTGTGATGAACAGTGAAGCTGCTGCAGAAGTCGACTTCGTTGGATTTGTACCCAAATTTGCAGAACTGAGCTGGGTCCGCCGCACACAGTCCTAGGAAAAAGAAAAAGAAAATGCCCAAAAGCTGGGAGCGAGCAAATAGTTCAACTTTCATTTTGAAATAATTCATTTGTTGCAGTAAACGTGAGCGTAAGATAGTCAAGATCGTTTGGCTAGAAATCTGGTGTTTTTTACAATATACCGCCCATATTACTTGGACATCTCTTGTTTTCTCTTTTCAGCAGGCTAAATTTGGCCACAATATTTTAGCTTCTGCGGCACAAATTGCGCCTCATGCTCGGGCGCATGTCCAGCTGTCTGCAGGACGCCACGGCTTACACCACGCCGAAGCACCCACCCGGTACGAGCGGCGGTCATAGTGACACTGTGCAGAGCGCGAGTCTACAGTGACAGTGGATGACACTACATGATTGACAGCAACAAACAAACCGGGATCGAAGAGATGAGTCTACGTGAAATAGTTTCACATTTTCAACAGTGTGGGAAAATGGGTTGCTTCCAAATGTAGTAAGTCTGCTTCGAAATACCGGGCCAAGTTCCAGCTATGGGTAGGGTCACCTCTTCTAGGGAAACTATCTACAGCGAGAACAAAGCATACAGATTTCAGTCGACGCATGCGAATAACACCAAAATCATGTTTACGCAACTATTGATCTTTAACACTTTGCTTGGATATGGCTTGTCGGTGCCAACCCATGGAGCTCGCGTTACTCATTCCTCGGCGACACCAGCTAATTGGAGAGTATTGCGGCCAGCGAGTGACGCCGCCATCGTTCACTTACAAGTCGGGATTAAACACAACGATGAAGCTTTACGGGAGCTAGAGCTTCGAGTTTTTGAAGGTTAGCTTTTCTTGTAGCCAATACCATGATTGATGGCCATTTTCTTCCTCCTTACAGCGATTTAAGTAAGATCATCGTTAACAATCTGCCACAACACAGTGTCCGACCCAAAAAGCCCCGAGTATGGGCACCACCTTGACAGACGCGAGCTATCCGGCTTTTTTCGCACGCCCGACGATGCGGCAGTTGCGATTGAGGATTGGCTACTAGCACATAATGTAACGAAAATTACGAGGTCCATCGGTAATGACTGGATTCGAGCCTTTGTACCTGTGCGACAAGCCGAAAAACTGCTTCAATGCCGTTATTTTGAGTTTGAGAACACCAAAGACGGCACCATCCTGGTCCGAACCACAGAATGGTCAGTACCGGAGTCCATTTCACAACACGTCGACGTCATTGAGCCGACAAACTCTTTTTTTCGTCCGACGCCCTCGAGTCGCTACGGAGGGCCACCTCCTCCAGAGTGGGAGCAGAATGGCAGGCTGCCAACGCATGCCGAGCTTGCCGACGAAGATATCCTTGATAGAGGCCATCTAGACATTCCGACAATCGATGAGCTATCCGAGAACCCTTCTGTAGAGGACGCTTGCAATCGACTTGCGGTCTCGCCATTATGCCTCAGAGTGCTTTACGGAACTCTGTCGTACAAGCCTCAATCAATGGACTCGAACAGTATGGGCGTTGTCAATTTCTTGGGAAATAACAACAACCGTTCAGATATTCGTCGTTTCCTGGATCTATACCGCCCTGACGCTGCGGCTGCCGGCGCGGCCGAGAATTTTGATACCGAGCTGATCGCAGGAGCGGAAGATCAGCAAACTCCGAATACCAAGCAACAGTTTGATCATCATATGGGCCTCGAAGGTGCTTTGGATGTGGAAACCATTCTTGGGATTGGTTACCCGACTCCGCTTAAAACATGGCATGTTGGTGGCCAACCTCCTTTCCACGCCAGCCCAAACAAAGTGCAGAATGCGAATGAGCCCTACATGGAATGGCTCAACTATCTACTTGAACAGGAAGAACTGCCGTCTGTCATTTCTGTATCATATGCCGACGAGGAGCAAACGGTACCTGAAGCATACGCGAGAAGAGTCTGCACGGCTTTCGCGCAGCTGGGAGCTCGGGGTGTTAGTGTGATAGTGGCATCTGGAGATAACGGCGTGGGCAAAGAGGGGACATGCGTCACGAACAATGGAAAAGACGAGCCTCGTTTTATGCCTGCTTTTCCAGCATCATGTCCGTTTGTCACAGCTGTGGGTGCTACTAGGCATTTTGACCCAGTGTTTGCCGCCTTTGATGGACGATCGGATTTTGTTACTGGTAAGTATCATGGTCTGCATCATCACTGGTATTTATACTTATGAAACTTTACAGGTAGCGGCTTCAGTGAATACTTCAGTCGGCCGTCCTATCAGGACATGGCTGTAAGCAACTATCTCGACGGCATCGGGACGCTTCACGAAGGCTTGTATAATCCCCACGGCCGAGCCGTTCCCGATGTATCGGCGCAAGGCTATCACTATGCCATCATTTACAATGGCACGGCGCATCTGATGGACGGTACCAGCGCTTCGGCACCGACATTCGCAGCAATTATCGCGTTGCTTAACGATGCGCTAATCGCAGAAAAGAAACCACCTTTGGGCTTCTTGAACCCGTGGTTGTATTCTGTGAAGTCTGGGCTGCGCGACGTTACCCATGGCGCAGCGACTGGGTGCAATACAACTGGATTCCCCGCTACCGTGGGATGGGATGCTGCAACTGGGCTGGGAACACCTGTAAGTCTAACCAGTGCAAGATAAACACCAATGCTCGTACTGACATATTTCAGTGGTTTCCCGAATTGAAGGACTTGGCCCTCGCTAGACAGTATCGCTGGGACCATCCATGGTATATACTGTAATTTCTATTTAGATTATTAAAATGTGTTCTTCCTTGTCTACTGAAGTGCTTTTTGAAGCATTCTGTTTCTTGCGAATACAGCGAAGTCTTGTTGCTTCGGCGTTGCCGCCCGCTGTAGCATGTCACTGTAGCAAAATCTAGCGAACGCGCCACAGGATCACTAGTTAATACATGCCCGCAAAGAAAGCGAGCACTTTACAATAAATAATTCAGAAACAAAATCCAAACTTAAAAATATCAGCTAACTAATGATGATGCTCTCCATCTTTATATGCGTATCCTGTGAAAATATTAATACTCTGTCGTGCAAATTTCCGCGTGTCGTACCTTTAGATGGGTGGATCAGCCAGCCAGGCTTCATCATGTCAACAGTTCGCTTCTTGGTCCAATCATCCAGCTTCTTCCAGTTGGCACACTGGTGTGTCGTGGAATTGGCAATGGGTACCAGGCGATCGTCAGACCATTGGTACGTGATGATGCCCACGTCAGCAAGACACATGACAGATTGGCGAAGGAAATCGAAACAATGTTCTGCATGAGTGTTAGTTGGTAGCACTGTACCAGCCCCTCGAAGTAAACGAACCTTTGTGGAGGCGATCTGCCTCTGCTTGTGCAGGCGTCTGGTCTTTGCGGTACACCTCTGGATACGTATACTGCCAAAGTCGTTTCTAATGAGAGAAGAGGTGTTAGAAAGAGAGTTAATAATTTTGAAAGTTGATACTGACAATACAGTGAAGCTGGTGGTACACATTGAGTGTTCCAAGGTATCCGCGGCCTTCGGGGTCAGCGACGGCGATGTCTTCGCGACCTAGCTTAGCGATGATTTCCGGTTCAATAATGATGTTTTCGGCTATTCGTTATTAGTTGATGAAAAAAAGGAACTCGACGAATAGAGACTCTTTCTTGATGCATTTTCGCATTGTTTGAAGCTTACCGTTAATCAGATCATGCCAGTTCTGGTTAATCTCATCGCGAGGATATCCAGAAAATGGGCCGCTCGAGAAACTGTTCTCGACAAAAGTCGTCTCAGACCATTCAAGAGCTTCTGAAGCCGGTGCTGTTTAAAGAGTCATTAGTTAATGTTGCTAAGCAGCGTTTCCGACGTCACTTACATTGGACTAGCTGCAGACCGTGCTTGCGAAGGTAAGTCATCTCATTCTGCAGACGCAACACAGTTCCCGCATAGATGGCGAGAATCAAGAGATGGACTATGACAAACCCAGTCCACCATCGCTTTTGCGATGAGTTTTTGGACCTGACACGCCGAATCTCTTCCTCGTCGAGGAATGAATCTCCGCTGTCTGAACCTTCTCCTGTTTTAGGACGCCCAAACGATACTTTCTGCAATTCTGCTTTTTCAACGAAGAACGGAAGCTTTTTCTTTGCAGAGAACATGATTGGTTTGCGGCCGACGAACTAATCCGGGGTTTGACTGTATGGGTGAAGAACTCGAGTTGATGCAAAACGTTTTGAAAGCCTATGCAACATCAAATTCAGTAAAAGGAAACAAAAGACTCTTCAAAAGAATAGTGGCACACTTGAGGACGGTCATTGAAGCCGTGACTGTGCGTTTGCGTACTGCGCCAAAAGTGGCGGCACCGACCCGCAGTGACTTCGCGGTATCATGACACGCTACAGAATGACTATCACTCAGTCGCTTGACGCAGGCACATCGCTGCGAAATTTACAGCTGAATTTGTCCCGCCAGTTCCTGTTTTAGTGACTGCGCTCAGCTTACCAAAGCGAGCGCATTGCAACTGTGTGGAACTGCGGAAATTTGTAGGTGCGAATCGCCATGGTAGGTAGACTCCCAGCAATTCTTTCTGTTTTCTGACTTCAGGCATAGTGAAACAAAAAAGCTCAGGCAAAATGTCGAAATACTGGCCTTTGCTTTTTTTACCTGGAAGCAAATTCGTTGATGGGACCAAGAATGGCCACAGGCCGCTTTCTCACATTCTAAAAGAGCACCACGCCGCGCCAGCCGAATGGACTCCTATCAGGCCCGCAGATTTGGGCCATCAGTTTCAGCTGCACATTGGCGTCCGCCAGCGGAATTTTGCAGGGCTCGAAAAGCGATTGCTTGAGATATCAGATCCTCTTCACGAAGATTATGGAAATTATCTTTCTACAGAGCAGATCAATGCATTCATTTCCCCAAGCGATGACACAGTAACGAAGCTGCACGCCTGGCTGGAATCTCATGGTGTCGCCGCCGACCAGCTGCAATACAGTTCCGCAAAAGACTTGCTCACAATATCAAACATCACGGTTTCAGAAGCGCAGACTCTTTTGAAAACGAATTATCACATCTATCGCCGCGAAGGGCAAAATGTGATTCGGGCAGAACGATGGTCTCTGCCTGCGGATGTACATGACCTCATCGATACGATACACCCTACAAATTTCTTCTTCAATACTCGCATTCAGGAGAATAGACGATCAAATATATTGAAAAGACCCGTGGAGCCGACAAACGCAGCTGCGAAAGGCGTCGCAGATGACCTCGCCATCATAGGCGGAATTGATGTTGTTAACCCGCCTTTGGACTTGACCCCTGCGATGGCCTGCAATAGCACTGCAATCACTCCGTTGTGTCTGCGCACCCTATACGGCACTTTGAATTATACATCAAAAGCATCGCAAAAGAACAAAATGGCTCTTTGCAACTTTTCTGGTGAATTCAACAACCGAACCGACGCCAGGCAATTTTTGGAGCTCTACCGGCCAGATGCAGCAAACTCTGCGGACAACTTTGAGATAGTAGAGCTTGCAGGTGGTGTCAATCGCCAATCTCCCTCTACATCGGACGAGCTTGAAAGGGGACTTGGCAAAGAAGGTGGCTTGGATGCGCAAGTTTTGCTGGCAATGGGCTACCCGACGCCTATGGTGACTTACACGACAGGCGGGCCTCTGCCACCATTTTCACCCGATGCATCCGCTCCCGTCAACGACAACGAGCCGTTTCTCTTGTTCATCAACTGGCTGTTGGAGCAAAAAGAATTGCCCTTTGTTTTGAGCATTTCATACGCGGATACAGAATACACCGTGCCGCCGTCGTACGCCAAACGCGTCTGCCAGGGTTTTGCACAGCTCGGCGCGCGGGGTGTCAGCGTGATCTTTGGATCCGGCGACTGGGGCGTCGGGCATCCCAAACAGTGCCACGACAAAGCAGGGAGTCCACGATTTGCAGCGCGTTTTCCAGATAGCTGCCCCTACATTACGTCGGTGGCGGCAACGCGAGGCATTGACCCGCAAGAGGTCGGATACAATGCCAACAATCACTTTGTGAGCGGCGGTGGATTCAGCGAATACTTCCCCCGGCCCAAGTATCAAGACAAATTTGTGGCGAATTATCTGCAAAGGCTGGGTGACAAACACAAGGGGCTCTACAACGCAAACGGCAGAGCGTATCCTGACGTGGCGGCCATGGGCACGCGCATCGTGACCATATGGAATGGAAAGACGAAAGTGGTGGACGGCACCAGCGCGTCGGCGCCCATTTTTGCCGGCGTTGTCGCTCTGCTCAACGATGCACGCTTGGCGCAGGGGAAATCGCCACTCGGCTTCTTGAATCCATGGATTTACTCGGTGGCCGATGAAGGCGGGTTTACGGACGTTGTGAAGGGCAGCACCACAGGCTGCAATACGGCAGGATTCCCGGCCGTGGAAGGCTGGGATGCGGCCAGTGGATTCGGCACTCCGGTACGTGATTTCTCATGGCTTGCGCGTTACCTTTACACGTTTACTTGATACTGATTAAAGTTGGCAGTGGTTCCCAAAATTGGTGGAATTAGCAACACGGGATCAGCGGCCAGTTCCCAAGAGGCCTGTCCGGCCGTGGTACATTCCCGCATGGCTGTAGTAGCGCATATCGGCTACGCCATTCGCCGCCCATGCACGCATGTCATAGCAAGTTTGAAATACAAAATCCTTTGTCATAATTACTATTGGCTAGCGCTCGCTGCGTATCTCGTGTTTTTTTTTTCGGCTGCACCAGCGCCACTTGTTACTGCCCAAGTAGACTCAATATTGACTATCCGACGCACTGATTGGCTAACAGTCATGGGCTTATGCACTGTCATAGTGACTGCCACAGCCTGAACCGAATTTTACTCCCAATGCGTACAGAGGCGCATGTCGGTATTTCGGTCATTCTGCTGGAGGTAGCGAATGGATCCTGGTAGAGAGCGCCTGTCGTCTCTCGCGTCGGCTCCCAGGAGCTGCACCCCCATCCCGCTACTTAGATTGAGTGCTTGAGGTGCGATTCCTGTTACTGCCTTGTTCTCAGTCGCAGAACAGAAAAAACAAATAGCAAGTCCAACATGGCGGCCAGTCTTCACTACGCGAAGCTTCTTAGCTGGTCTAAAATCAAGCGCACGAAAAATCCCGAATTTCGCCCAGTCTCATCTCATGATGAAGACGATCGCACGTCAAGCGAAGGCTTGCTAGAAAAGGCCGGCGACGATGGGACTCGGCCATTTCAACAATGTCTGTGGCGAGATCGAAATTTTCTTATTTTTCAGAGCGCTTTGCTAAGCCTCTATCTTTTAATTTTGGCTCTAGTCGCTGCGAGCAAAGCACCGTCGTGCAACAAGGCACATGGAGCTCCTTATTGTAAGTCTGGAGCGAAACCGGTCAATAAAGTGATGAAATACTGACGCGGTTCATTGTTGATGCAGCTCCCGCGGCGAACGTGATTGAATATAGAGATACTAAATTCACTCTCGAAGATCATATTCAAGACTTGAGCATTTACTCGGGCGCGCCATCCGCAGAGCTCGATAAAGCCTGGCACGATTTACTGAATAGTAGGTACAACGGACCTGTGGAGGCTGTTTCACTGTGGCCTGTTTCAATTTTTGTTGTCTCTAATTCCATCATTCAGGTCAGAATGTACGAGTAGAGCCCGAATATTACAAGCATTACGGCCGGGACAAGATTGGTGTCGCCGTCCCTGGGAGCATCGACTACATTGGCACGCTGAATGTCTTTCATGAGCTCCATTGCATCAAGCGACTTCATCAGTTCATGTATCCCGAATACTACTTCCCCGACTTTACTCAGCATCAGTTGGAGATGAATAGGCTACATAATGGTACGTTTTTTTTATATTTCTTTTATCCTGACAGCTCGCAGCTGACATGTTTCTTCTCCTTTTGCAAAAGAGCACTGTCTCGATTTTTTGCGCCAGTCGGCAATGTGCCACGGCGACATTGGATTGATTACATATATATGGAGAGAAGATAGCATCCAACCGGTCGTAAATTCGACATCGCACCAGTGCGTAAACTGGGAGAAGCTGTACGGATGGAGCCAAGATCGCGCAGTCGACATGCTCCAGCCAGGCTGGTTGGTGCACCCCACAAAGGGTAAGTTTATTTACAATCCAGCCATTCTCAACCAATCTTGAGCCTCTTTTTAATTATCCTTTTACAGGAACCGTTTATCCCGAGGGCGAGGGGGATCGTATTGGTGCTATTGACAAAGAGTTACACCATTAGTTTTAGAGATTGAAACAGCTA
Source organism: Paracorniculantispora psalliotae (assembly GCA_002796755.1). Taxonomy (NCBI): domain Eukaryota; kingdom Fungi; phylum Ascomycota; class Sordariomycetes; order Hypocreales; family Cordycipitaceae; genus Paracorniculantispora; species Paracorniculantispora psalliotae. The sequence continues at coordinate 2,978,474 of PHFE01000055.1, read as the reverse complement.
GTGCCGGTGTGAAGCCGTAAAATCTCGCAAATTTTAAAACTTGCGACGTTCCACTGATTCTGACAACATAAATCTTTGAAATAAAACTGGGCTTTGTGCAAGGTGGATTGGTGACGGTGGTGTCTGTCATATAATCACTGGAGGTGGCGTAGCATGACAGTGCCGCCATTTCCCACTCATCTCCTCCAGCCGCAGCCCCATTAGTTAATCCGCCATATTGGCTTCTCAACCTTCAGTCAGTGTAAAGAAAAACGTTTATTTTATTCTGGTTTTCATAATTAGCTCTGGATTATTTTCGGTCAAATTCTTATCATTTTTTGCAGCGTACAGCATGTCCCAATTAAGAGAGACCGCGAGCATGGACAGCGATACCACCATAGTCGAAGCGCAGCCAGAGATGCAAGCCACACCAGACTTGAACATCCCAACGTCCTTGGATCCTTTTGTGCCTTTTGACGATATGCCGCGTTGCACGACCAATATCATCACATTTCGAGCCGCGATTGTCGGGATTCTATGCGGTGTTCTCGTGAATGCGTCCAACATCTACATTGGCCTGCGGGCAGGCTGGACAAGCTCCGCCAATGTCCTCGGTGTAAGCCATCCCATCTTTAACGTTGTTTACGATGATATTTTTCTTACAGTATATAACAGGCCATTGTTAGCTTTGCCGTTTTGAAACGCGCGTCGTCCACCTTTGGCCCGCATGAGAATAATATCGCCCAAACCATGGCCACGGCCTCGGGCGGCATGTCGAATGTCTTCATCTCTGGGATCCCGGCACTTTATCAACTGAATCTTCTCACTACACCAGCAAAGGATTTTATCCGACTGGTAATTCTTACAACAATCGGTGGCTACTTTGGGCTGCTATCCATCGTGCCCTGTAAGTGTCAAAGTGTCGTTGCCTACCAATAAAACGAAATTTCTAATTTGTTCAAAGTGCGCAAACTATTCATTCAAACAGCCGCTAGAGATTTGAATCTCGTCTTCCCTTCCTCTTTTGCGACGGCTACAACAATTCGCAGTATGCATTCGGCTGCCGGTGGCGAGAAGGCGGCCCGTGATAGAATGAAATGGACAGTGGTTGCGTTCGTGGCCGCCATGGCGCTACGTGTCGCGTCGATATTCTTGCCAAATATTCTCTGGGTAAAAGCTCAAACCCATGCCTCTGGAGTCAACTCTGTCGCTAATACAGTAGATAGAACTGGCATGTATTTACGTGGATCGCCCACGCTCGCATCTCTAGGCCCATCACCAAATTCGCCGTTGCAGCAGAGAGCTGGGGCTGGGTCCTCGAATGGTCGCCAGCGATGATTGGCTCTGGTTTTCTCGTCGACTTCAGCGTGGCATGTTCTTTCTTTGCCGGATCTCTATTCTCATGGTAAATAAAATACTCTCTGCGTCGACTGTGCTGCACAATAGACTGACTTTCCGTGAGGGGCATTCTGGGACCATATCTAGTCTCCGCTGGAATGGCGTTTGGCGAGTCGTCAAACAGCACGGATGCAGCAATCCCGGGCTTGGTTTCATATACCGCCATGTCAAATCTATATTCAAGTGCGGAGCACCCTAGTCCGCGGTACTGGCTTTTGTGGCCAGGCGTGGCTTGCACACTCGCCGTCGCGTTTTTAGGTACGATTGCAACCAAATTATTGCTCGTCTCTTTCAACATGTGCAGTACCTAATCAGAATTATAGAGCTGCTGTGCCAATCCACAAAGGTGTGGTCGTTCTTTCTTTCCACTTCGAAGGCTCTGCTGCAGTCGCTTTTACAACATTTTGGCAGAGGTTCGTTTCGGTACGGGGCAGTACACCAGCAGCTGGATGGAATGAAGGAGAAACCGGCGGTGAAACCCGATATTGAGATGTGGATGTGGCTTCCAGGGCTATTGGCCGTCGTTTTCGCCGCCATGTTGATTATGCATGTTCAATTCAGCATGCCCCTTCTGGAAGCAACAGTCGCCTTGATATTGTCATTCTCAATGTCACTGGTCGCCATCCAAGCTACGGGTGCCACAGGTACGCCCCCGCGTTGCGTTTTCTTCCTTAATCATCAGCTAATCCTTCCAGACACTACTCCGATTAATGCCATCTCCAAAGTGTCGCAAATTGCGCTTGGATCCATCACGCGGGCTTCAGGAGCTTCAGTCGAGGCTGCTCAGCGGCTCAATCTCGTCGGCGCCAGCATCACTAACATCGGCGCATGCCAGGCATGCGGTAAGTTGGCAAACGTATACTTTGTTCACCGAAGTTTATTCTGATGATGTAGATTTGATGGGAGATTTTCGCGTCGGCTTTTTGCTTGGCACGCCAGCGCATCTCCAGTACGCTGCTCAATTAATCGGCACGCTCGTCGCGTCGCTTGTGGCGCCAGCCATATTCCTTCTCTTCGCGACGGCATATCCATGCATCATCTCCGGAGACGCGAGCACTTGCGACTTCCCAGCACCAACAGTAGCAGCGTGGCGCGCAGTGGCGGTCGTAGCTAGTGACGCGAGTCCATCCATTCCTCCCTCCAGCATATACTTTTCCGTTCTGATCGCCAGCTTTTCCAGCGTACTGGTCATTGTCAAGCACATTCTATGCAGATTCGGATATTCGAGGGCGAACCTGTATTGGCCGAACATGACGATATTTGGCCTGGCACTTACGCTTCCCAATGCGCAGACGGCAACTACTATGATGATTGGTGCTGTAATTGCTGCGGTTTGGAAAATGAAGAGTGCGAGGAAATTCGAAATGTATGCATTTGGTGTGGCAGCCGGGCTTGTTGCAGGTGAGGGTGTTGGGGGCACCATCAATTGCGCATTGTCTATTTTCGGGCTCGCATAGGTGAGGAAATGTGGTGGCCGTTCAATCACTATTAAAAATTCTATGACTCCATCAACTAATAAATATCATTCCTATACGTGCAAAGAAACCCCTAAAGTCGAAAACATTAACCTCCCAAACAGCCTACCAGGGATGATACACTTGGACGACATCATGACCTGCACAGCAGTGTGTTATCAAAGGCTGAAGACAGGAGACTGATGTTCGCAACTGCATTTGGTCTCGTCTCTGCAAAGCTCCAGTGGTATGTCTGCATTTAGGTAGCCTTCCAAAGTGCAGGTGAAATTGAAGGGTGGACTGCGGCATATCGTGGCCAAGTCGTTGTCGTCGCAAAGAAACACGTAGCGCGAAGCCACGAGGCTAGTCGTAGAGTTTTCTGGTCCTACATTCGATTGCGGTTTGGCATGAAGGAATTGGAGAAAGGTGGTAAAGAATATCGCTGGTATAAGCCTATGAGTCTGTGACAGCGTGATGCAGTGGCACTTGAAACTGACCTTGAAAGATGATCATGGTGCAGAGGAATCATTGGCAACGCAATACAGAATCATGTGATTCTCATGAAATCGTGGCTGACAGAATCAGGAATGACTTTTAATAAATAATTCGATGTGTACTTGCTGATGTGAATTTCCTGGCGGCGCCGGGCTGACTTGAACGGACATAGCAGGAAGTCGCAACTGAGAGGCAATTCGCGATGCTTGCCAGGCCATAGCCATCCCCCGACTCAAATACGTACAGGATGAACAGCCTTTCAAGAATCCAGAATATACATGCCTGTCAAAAAAAACCAGCTTAACATAGCCTCTATCCTATCGTGCGCGCGCGACTCGGGACAAGCTTCGTCCGAGCTGGTCCGCTCCAGCGCCTGCGCACGCTAAACCGCCACGCTTCAGGGGACGCAGCCCCTAAAACCGGCTTTCAACATCGAAAGCAACACCAAAACGGCGACAAATTCACGCTTAGAAATCCAGCCCGCCGGCGCGTCTCAATACCACTTCCAAAGCAACGTGAATACGCGTGTGCTTCACACTTTGACTCATTTATCCATCTCGGTTTATATAATTCATCTAACTTCTTCTTCTTCTTCTTCCATTTCTTCTTGTTATTATCACCACTCACTTGCAAACTACATCAACCGCGACCATGCCCACGCGCATCACCATGTACACGCCCGCCGACCCCAGCGGCACCACCACCACCATCATCCCCGGCACACCATCCCCTCCCCCGTCCTCCCTTTCCTTTTCCGCCTCCGAAGCCGCCGTGCTCACGCCCTTTCAAAAACGCGTCTTCCACCTGCTCAAACAGATACCTGCCGGCCGCGTCACCACCTACGGGAGCATCGCCAAAGCCCTGCACACCTCGCCGCGCGCCGTCGGCAACGCCCTCCGCAACAACGTGTTCGCGCCGCGCATCCCGTGCCACCGCTGCGTCGCGTCGACGGGCTACGTCAACGGCTATGATGGCGAGGTGATTCAAAAGACGTCGTTTGCGCGGGACGGCAAGCAGGTTACGGGCAAGGCGTCGCAGAGCCGCGCGGGAAAAGTGAAGGCGGGCATGCAAGGGAGCAAGGAGAAGGGGACGGAGCCGCCGTCGGGGACGAATATACAGATGAAGCTGGATTTACTCAAGACAGAGGGCGTCACGTTTGATGCCAAGGGCATGCTGAAGAATAAATACAAGGTTCTGTTTGACGGGCCGTGGGATGTGCTTCCTGCATGAGCTTGCGAACTGATGTATTGGATTGTTGGATTTTGCATCATAATGACCTGAACGACTCGGATTATAAGATTTTAAGGGAGAGAGATTATTGTAAACAATTAATATGTACTAAATTTTGCTTGCTGAATAAATGTGCAAATGTGTTCCCGACACCAGAAGCCGATTATTTGACTCCCAGCGCAGTACCGTAGGGGAAGAGATAACAATGTAAAGAAAAGAAAAGAAAAGAGAGAATGTAAGCTGAAAAAAACAGAGAGCAACAAAAATATCAACACCCTCTTCGGGGTAGCCACCCAGAGCTCTTGGCAAAAAAATATCAAAAACGACAAAAGATGCCCATGCCTGCGTGCATGGCACTTGTATATACCATCCCACTCAACGCCAAAATCCTCCTCATACCATTTTTATCCCTATCCATATCCCGGTCCCCGCCCCGTCTAACCCTTTTTTGTCCCCCAATCCCTCCTTTCATTCATTCACCATTTTTTGGACCATTTAACCAGTCTTTGTTCGACTCTGCGCCCAGCTCAACCGCTTGCCGCGCGGGCTCTTCTCGTCGTCCCCGGCCGACTCGTCGTCATCCTCCGTCTTGCCCGAGCTCTCCCTATGGCTCCTGCGGCCAAAGAGGCTTATCTTGCCCTTGAGGCCGCCGACACCGCCGCTCTTACGACGGCTCTCGCCACCGGGCGTGCCCGAGCCGCCCTCGCCGTGGTGGCTGCTGCTGCTGATGTTGCTTGCGCTGGTCGCGGGCCGGTTGTCGCCCGCCGGGATGTTTCTAAGCAGCCGGCGGTGCGACGACCCGGCCACGCCGCCGCTCGACGACGGCCGCAGGTAGTCGATACCCAGGCCAAAGCTGCCGTCCGGGTTCTTGCCGTCCTGGGGCGTCGGCGGCGTCATGGTCAGGAACGCCGGCACGTTACCTCCGCCGCCGCCCGTCTGCGAGCCGCCCGTCATCTGGCTAATGCCGCTGATGCTACTGCTCCGGCTCTCGGAGCGCGGGAACGGCATCATGCTGCTGTGGGTGCTACCGCGCGACTGCGGCGGCGATCGAGAATAGTCGACCGGAGACGCGCCGTACAGGCTGGATGAGTCATCGCTGTCGTTGATGCTGCCCGCGTAGGTGGACACCGCGCCGCTCGTGTTAAGAGGGGCAATCAAGACCGAGCTATTGGCCATCTCGCGGAGCTTGCTTCGCTGCTCGGCGTTGGGACGGTGCTTGGAGAACTTGTTACCGATGATGGCACCGGTGTGCGAGATGAGGGCCTTCATAACCGCCTTCTTCAGCGCGAGCGCCAGATCCAGGTTCGACCACGTCTTGTTCTGCCATTCTATGGTCGGAAGCCTAAAGACAAAGTTGTGGACATCCTCAAAATTGCGCTGGTCCTTTCCCTTGTAGCTTAGACACAGTACAACTGAAGGCATCTTGATGTGTGCAAAGGTCATGTAGTTGCTGGCACGGTCCATCATCTTGGAGAGATCGTCGGACTGTTTCTCGTCGGTGACCTTCTTGCTCTTGAAGCGCGACGTCTTCTTGGTCTCCGACTCACGGCTGTCTTTGGTGGAAAAGCCCGTCGAGGATCGAGGCAAGGCACCAGGACGCCCAATTCTCAAAGAATCATGAGAAGACTTCTTGGCGATTGTCTTGCCGGTGCCACTAGATCGGAACAAACGGAAGCCGCTTTGACTCTCCGTGGAGTGGACGCTCAAAGCCTTATTAGGATTGGGCTCCTCCGCGGGACCAAGAGACGACAGTGTAGGGCGGAGTCGCAGCTCCAGCGAGCCAGGACGGGTTGAAAAGCTGGACTCCTTGTCGGCAGACAACCCACCTGGGGTTCCCAGCCTGCTGGTCGAGCTTGCCAGAGACTCCGTGTCGTCATCGTCGGCCTCGGTCTTGATAATGGCAGGGGTGTCGTGTTTGCCTCCCGAGGACTTTTCGCCGTCCATACCAGGGAAAATGTACTCAAACAGGCGCTGCCCTGCCTCGCGCTCGAGCTGAACCTTCATCGGGAACATGTTGACCTCGAATCTGTCCATGACCGGGATACCGGCAATAGCCTCGAGCATGTGCCAGTACACGCGAACCATGTCTTGATTCTCCGTCTCCTTGACCTTGACTTTGTCACCATCCGTATACGGCGCAATGATTTCTGGATAAGTCGCATCCTTCAGCAAGTTCAGACCAAGAATCTTCTTGACACGAATGAGATTAATGTGAGAGCCGTCCGAGTTATCGGTTCGGTCGTATTCGACATCCTTCAGCTGCATCTCCACCAGTGGTTCACTTGTATTCTGGATAAGATGCCAGACAATCTCACGAGCTGCGATGCTCCACTTGACCAACGGCGTCGAGTCTGCATTCACGTCGTACTTGCGCTGCGAGGTTGTGATGGCCTTCATCAAGAAGAATAGTTCGTCTTCGCAAGCAGCCAGGTCGCGCTCCAAGTACAGGCGCTCTTCCCAGCCGCGTTTGTCGAGATACTTGGAATACACTTGGAAGTGCATCTTAATTTCTTCCAGCTGCCTGATTCTCTCCTGTAGCCTCATCACCATGACGGGTGCGCCGCTGAGATCACTAAAATCGGACGCGAGCATAATCTTCTCCAGTCGCTCGCTTCTTGTTTTCTCAAGCGGCTCGCTGTACATGAGCAGATCGAGCACAATGACGTACATGGCATAGTACTGGGACGAGTTGCAGAGTGCGCGGACTTGAGGGAATTCAACCCAGAGATTGTCTGTACGCGATTCCACGACCTGATCGTCCGAATCGCCAGTTTCTTCTTCGCTGACTTCGGCATTGTACTTCAAGCGAAGCGTGTTGTACTTCTCATATCGAAGCATTGCAGAAGTCTTCTGGACAACACGCTTGAAGCCGAAAGGATCAGCCTGGAAGTCGAACATAATTTCCATAGGGACCCAAGGGGGCCAGGCAGATCCACCCGGCGTGCCGTATCGACTACCAGCGTACATAGACACCAGATGGGTATGAAACCACTTCTGGTGAGTGACAAAGAATTGCGTGCTATCCATGTTGAGGAGGAATCGGCGTTGGATCAGACCGGCGACGGTATCGGAGATGCGTTCCCTGTCCATAACCTCAACAACCTTGAGCTCCATGCCCTTGGCAGTGATGAGAACGACGTGCTTCTTGTTCTTCTCACTCTGCAGCTGAATCTGGGGCGCAATAAGCCGCACATGGTAGCTGTTCTGAGGGCTGAATTCTTTGGAAATGTTGGCTTCCAGGTCCTCGATTGTGCCACTAATGGATCCATCCTCATTCGGCTGGAAATTCGAACTGGAGGAGAACTTCCGCCCATCTTCCAGAATGCTTCGAATACGGTCTTCGAGGTCTTGCGGCGCTTGTTTCCCGACGTTCGGAGTATCTGGCGTCGAATTTGCAGATGGGGTTGTCTGAGACTTGCCGGGGTGCGTTGCTTTGGTCTTGGTCTGCTCCTCTACCATATCCAGAATGAACTTGATTGCAGGCCGAGAAAGGTAGTACACGAAACCTCGTCTTTGGCTGTTTTGATGAATGTAGCGTAGTACGATGTTGCGAAGCAGGTTGTTCCACTTGAACTGCATATTGTGAATGACGAATCGGTTGTTGAACTCGGACTCGAAGTGTGACGTAGGTGGAATGTCCATGACTTGCTCTTCACTGCTAGAATCCTCTGACACTTGATCGCGAGCAGACGAAAACACTCGGCTACCACTGTGCTGAATCTTGTTTTGGACCTGCTCTAGCATGTTCTCCAAGAAAGCCTTCTTGTCTTTCAGAACAGTGGTGTGGCGTCGCAAAGCCTCAAAGTCATCCTGGAGAGTGCTATCCTTGGCGGTGGCTTGTACAAGCTTCAGTTCTGCTTCGCCGACATTTCGAGAGTGGGAGAGCATTTGCAGCTCCAACTGGTCTAGTCGCTCTTGAATTAGTGACATCTGCACCTTTTTGTTGTCGTCTTCCTGGCTGAGTAGGCAGAAATGAGTCGGCTCATTGCCAAATGGACTTGTGCGAGTTGGGTCGCCAGAGATGACTCCTCCAATATCTGTCTGTCGGAAATAGGTGAATCGTGGAGCGTAGGCCAGAGGGAGGATCTTGGTATCCGGGTGCGCCTCTGTCGGCAGAATCCAGTCAAGTTCAACAAAGTCGTCCATGTCAATCCAACTCAGGTCATCATCAGGGATAGTGAAATGCGATAAATCAGGTTTATCATCTTGATCCGTAATCAGCGATGAAATAGAACCCTTCTGGATCGCTTCTGTCGTCGTGCCCTTCATACTGGCCGATACAGCTCGAATATCTGCAGCTGCGAGATCAAGGTGGCCAGCATGAATCTTGATACCTGAGGTCCTGCTAGGAGAGTTTTTGGTCTTGGCCAGAGTGTTGAATTCTTCTCGGCGTTGATGTAAATCAAGCATGAAACTGTCGAAGCGGACCTTCAGACCTGTAGCCGACACAGCTTCGTCTTGAGCGTAGTCTTCCGCGTCCTTGTGTTTGTAGATGTGACTCAAGAAAAGTGGCGCTAGCAAAATGCTATATTTGACTGTGGCCAAATGTCTACCAAACTTTTTGCTACTCTTCTCGCGGCCGGGGAAGAGATTGCCTTGGCGAATCGGAAGTGACATGGGCTGGCTGAAGAGACCCCACCATGTGTAGAAATGTGTGAAGAAGCGTGGCGATAGATGGATGGTGTTGTAGCTTCGCGACGGCTCAGGGTTGGAGGACATCCATTCTCGATCAACAGGGGCTCGAACAGCAATTGACAAATGAATGTGTCGACTTCTGAAACCACGGAAGGCATCGTATGGAAGTTTGCCGTCGCTATGAGCAAAGTGCGGGTTCTTGAGCACGACATTGTAGTGGGGAATAAAGTCGAAGCTGCGGTGGCCATTCTCAATCTCCTTTTCAAAAACCAGCCCGGCCAACCATTGCACTTTGCCCGAAAGCTTCATAATGACCTTCTTGAATGCCGTGGCTTGGCGAAGATTGTCTTCTGCCAGATGGCTACCATCTTCGATTCGTCTTCTGGCAGATTCGCGAACCTGATGGCTGTAGTCAGGTACGGCCAGCACATACTCTCCACTGTCAACCGTCATGAGCTGCTTGGGATTGTCATCTGCGTTAATATTCCAGCGCACATCGTTGCGCCAGCACATGAGGAAACCTGCACCATTGCCAGTAACTTGATAGGGGTCACGAGTTCCCTTCAGCGCCAGATGTACATCGCCATCGCCCTTCCAAGCGACGTGGATTCGAGAATGGAAGTTGAGTCTCAGTTTGTCCCAGAAGCCAACGCGTTCGGATGGATCAATGGGTGGCTTGGTGAACGACTCAATGGCCATCATCATATCCTGAATAGCCGGCTGGTAGCATGGACTCCATGTAATTCGTGTTGGCAAGGCTGTATTGATGTCCATGGAGACATCCGTAAAAGACTTGACAGGTCCCATGGTCCGTCTAACTTCGATAGCAAAGCCACCTTCGTTGGAAGCAGTGGGATCACTGCTTTTGGGCGGTACAACGTTGACTCGGACTCGTCGGGTGGATTCAATGCCTCGGAATTCTTCGGCAAGGACGAAGTTGGTCTTGAGGGAAACAGACGGGACTCTTGAGGATTGGCCAGACTTCAGGCAAGGAATATGCAGCACTGGGAGTGGATAGTCTCGAAGAGTCACTCTAGCTTCACCCATGTTGATTGCAATGTGCATGGGCACCAAGAGACCGTATTTCATGTCCTTAGGCATGCCCTTGCCAACTTTGTACAGGAAATCTGGAAGGTCCTTCATGGCAAAGGATGGCTTATCAATGATGACTTGCAAGTCCGAAATCATGGTAGACATGAGAGCCGGACGGGCAGGGACCTCCAATATATTTTCAGTTTCCTGAATGTCGTCGGGGAGATGGTTCGGCCCCCAAAATGTCTCTCGCAGCTCACGGATGCTGTCTTGCGATATGCGGCATGCCTGATCGATGCGCTTCTTCCATGACTGAGCGTTGAACATGTCCAAGTGGGCGCGAGCATCACTTTCGCTGACCTTGGCATCGCCACTGACAGTACTATTGCCACCGTCGGGGTCGTATGTAGGAATACCACCACGACGTGGCGAGCGAGCTCGGCGGCCATGGCGGTAGGCATCTGCACTCTGGTTGCGGAACCAAGATGTCGACGGAGCATTGTCGGCACGGCCGCGTGCAAACGTAGAGCGTGACCGAAGTTTGCTGCCACCTCGTCGAGCTTCTTCCTCTTGCACCTTCTTGATCTTGAGATTAAAGGCCTCTTCGCGAGCTAGGCGCTGCATCTGCTCCTGGCGACCAGCGCGGTAGATCATGCCGAGCTTCCATTCAAAAGCTCCGTCTTCAATCTCAAACAGAAAGTTGCGCGAGCGAATAGATATCTTGGGGACATTTTTGGGGCCTTCGGGCTTCTTCTCAAGGATATATTCGTTCGTACCCGTCTTGAAGCGATGGTGAAGCTGCTGAACGGATTTGACAACATTGACAATATTGTCACTGATACGAGCGACAATCACTTCGTGAGGTACCGCAATGCGAATAGCTTCTGTCGAGATATCGATGAGTCGTTCTTCAACAGCGGGACCCGCTGCAGTTTTCTGCCGGGTTTCGCGCAGATCAAGGCGACCTGATTTAATGCCAACCATCCGGGCCCAGACGTTTCGCATTCTGGGGGGCTGCACATAGAGACGAATAAGCTTCGAGGTCATGTACGGTGTTGACCATCTGTGTCGGCCGGCTTCCAAACCATAAATGCGCAACATGACAAGCGGATCATGAGGCATCTCAGCTTTGAGTTGCACCAAAGCAGCCTTCACGTCCAAGATGACCAATTCCGGTGTTGTAACTGAAGAATCTGCGCCAGATCGGCTTGGCGGTGCCAAACGATTCGCTCTAAAGTGAGACGGCTCATGAGCCCGTGGCGCCTCTCGTCCAGACCTCAAGAACGCCTGTTTCAAAGTCAGAGCGGCAACACCGACGGAGTAATGACGGAATAGCGAGTATTGCATCATTATGGTCCTGACAGATACTTGGACGTGGAACATTGGGCCGTGGCTGTCACTCGTAGCTGAAAGTAGAACTTCCAAGCGTGGGATGTTAACAAATGGTTCGACTTCCAGTCGGTCGATGCTTTCCATGATCTGTGCTTCGACACCTCTAATGTTGAAGGAGAGTCTTCTTCCATCGCCATGGGTTTGGCCCTTACGCCTGATGCGCGGCGAAGAAGACGGCGTGATGTCGGAATCCGATTGTGTGATGGACCTGCTGTGTGTTCTTCTTCTAGGCAGGCGGCGCTGTAGTCCATCCAAGCGGTGGGCACGATATTCTGTAGCTATTGAGTCGAGATGTAGGGACACGCCACGTGTATCATCTGATATATCTTCGTCAATGCCAGCAACCTCAAAATTGAAGTCCTTCGCCTCAAGATGGCAGCGAAGCAGCCAGTCTGGCGCTCGTCGCAGTATGTTTTTGTGCTTGACACGCTTAGGAGCAGCTCGCTTCTCGGGCTCCACATCGATTCGAAGCTGTCGAATAATTTGATGAAGGCCGTCGGTAATTTCTGGGCGAACCATGGTAATTGCCCAGGATTGGATTAGGCCATTGATTTCGACGGATACTTCAGGGTTGGCTGCAAGATGCACCTTGATCTCGGTTGCTTCCGTGGTGATCAGGTTGAACCGCTCTCCCGCATTCGTATGATAGTATAGATGATGCGATTGAATACGCATGGCACCGTCCAAGGAATAATGCATATCCTCAAGCGGAGAGTGAGAAGACTCGACATCAAGAGAGATGGACGAAATAGACGAAATAATGAGGTCGAAATCATCAGGGTTGTCCGACTTTTCGAGCGTTTTGAGCTTTATGCGGATGACAGGCTCGTGCATTGAGAACTTCATGTTGGCCTTGGGTAAAAATCGTGACATGAGGCTACCACGCGATTCGCGATTTGGTCTCGGTGGCTTTGGCTTTGGTTGCAGCAGTGCGATGAGAAGCGGGAGATGCGCTGGATCGAGGTCAACGGAAGGCGAGGTAACCACGGAGTTGGCGAATAAGATGTTGGCATTCTTTTCCTCAACGCTGCCGTGTTTTTCGTCGGAAAGCTGCACCGTCTTGGATGGAAGAGTTGTGCGGACTGTTGTCGTAGCCATGGGAAGGTATAGTAGACGTTGTGGCTTGCCGCTGCCATCATCAATGCCGATAGAGAGCGACAGTGCTGCTGCGAGACCTTCGTGGGCGACATCGGTGGAAGGGAAATACATTCTGTGGGACGGCGACTTGGGATCCAGTCTGTGGAGGTCAACACCGACCTCTTTCATGGAAGCACTGAGCAAAACTGGCTGAGAGTTTGGCTGCACCGAGTCTACTCTCTTGGTGACACTCATGAAGCTGACCGCAAACTGGACTTCCTTGATGCCGCGGAGAATAGAGTTGAAAAATTCATGCGATCCCTGCGCAGGTTTGCTGGTCTCTTCTCCAGATTCATCTTTCTCCTCAATATCTGATCGCTGTCGTGGAGTGCGAATGGGGATGTCGACCGACTCTTTGGGTTCGTAGAAGGTGGCGCGGCGACGGCATCGCTTGTAGTGGGACATGCACAGCTCCAAATCGTCATATGGAATATGCACGCGACCAAATTTGACTGCCACAGTAGCATCACGCAAGCCCTCTCTGGAATGATGGAGAAAGCCGTGCACATTAAGCATGGCATTGTCCAGGATTTCCATCGACTCGTTTCCATCCGCTGTGAAGAGAACACTGCGAACAGTGACAATCCACTCAGCCTGGTGGTTGTGTTTATGATATCTCGATTGTTGGTGGAAAAATCTGGCGCGATCGACCTTTTTATTTCTGGTGTCGACTGCCAGTGTAATGCTGCCGACCTGAACGTTGCCTACGTCGACAACGTGGACAGTCGAGTTGGTTGCGACAACGTCCACCATACGTAGCCATTTTACCATGCGGTGAATCCTCTTGATCTTATCTTTGATTTTGGATAGCTCTGACCATGGGTCGCGTCTAGGAGACTGTTTATTGGCATCTTGTCGCATCGAAGGGCGCTTTTCGGGGATGTCATCGCGTTTGGCCGACTCGGATTCGCTGCCGGTCACGTCAGTTTCTTCGCCACTCTCGGCTGGCTTGTTTCCCTCTAGTTCCTGAACATTCAAAGTGACAACAAGCTCGTTCAAGACGATGCTTAGCCATGTAGGCTGCGCAAAGGTTGGGCGATGGATGTGAATGCCCAGGCTGCGAATCTCGACTGTACAGCCATCCTTGGGGGTGTAGGCAAGTCTTCGGAGTGAGAGATATCCTATTCGCTGGATCGAAACGCCGGTAAGAATTCGAATAACGGCGAAGAGGACGAAGGAGGAGAGGTATAAGAGGACGACGACGCCGAGGAAAAAGGTCGGGTTAAGGAGAGCCATGGCAGCTGGGGCGCCGCAGCTGGCCGGCGCTGATATGCTCTACCTGTACGCTCTGTCAGCTATCCAACGCTTGTAATCTGTCGCTTTCAGCACGGAACGACGAACGGTTCGACGTGACAAGATCTAAAAATCCAGCCCAAACGACCCTAGAAAGCTTGTGTAGCAGCGCAAGCCATGGCGGAGGCAGAGAGTCGACGGCGGGCGGGATGAGAATGGCGGGGCGCCACGACGACGCGCAAAGAGATTTCAACCAAAAAGCGAATGTCGCAAGCTCAGAATCGTATCGTCGTCGGCCGTCGCAAGCGTAGGGGAGGTGTAGCAAAAGAAGTGCTCGACGGAGTGCAGATCCCGAACGTTGGAGGAGCTACAGGAGAGTGGTAATCTCCTCTTTTAGCAGCACGAAATGGGGATGCCCCGGGTGGCTCGGTGTGGCAGCTGTGGCAGCTGTGGCAGCTGTGGCTAGACTGGCAGTGTGCAGCTACCGTACCGCAGCATCCGCGAATTGGGAAGAAAAGTCAATTGCAGCGAGTCTTGTTTTGGCCCAAACACGCCTGCCGAGTGTTGGGAATGGTGATGATGCAAAATAACGAGCTGGCGGGCCTTCTCCGGTGCGGTATGGATTGGGTGAGACAGGCCAGACGAGGGCCTTGGGGCTGGGGTAACAGTGGCTGCATCAAAGAATTTGGTGGGTTGCTCCCCAGCTTGCATCCCCAGACCGCTGTAACTGGCAGAGGTACCAACGTTAGCAGGTACAGGCCAACACTTTGTTGCTCTTTCTTGAAGGCTACGATTTTTGTCTTGTAAATCTGATAAGCTGTATTCAATTTAAACATGAACAAGATATTGTCCATCACTTTTGATTCCTAAATTTATTTTTTCCTGCCCGTTGGACTGCCGTCTGACAGCTCCTCAGTTACCTTGCGGGCGTGGGCATTCGCTGCCGATGACGTGTGTGCGTGTTGTGAAATTGGCACTTTACTTCACCTCAGCTGTGTGGGGGGAGCGAGAATACCAGCCGCGCGATGAGCATGGGCGGAAATAACATGCCTTACATGTTATTAGTAAAAATAAAAATAGTCAAGGTTTTCGCTTCGCCTTCTGTGCGCAACGTAGGCATTCCTTTTCACGCCTTTATTTACAGCTTGCGCTGGCCGGGAGCATGGCCCCATGCGGCGGTCATGTAGCGCGACGGCATGGTGACGTCTATGATTGGTGAGAGCAGAGACGCTAATCATGTCACTGAGGGCAGGCAAGCTTCTAGAACATGAACATGGAAGCCGTGTTATGAAGGTTAATGCGCGCGATATATTGCGGGGGGGGTAGAAGAGAAGAAGATCTGAACAACCAGATGTACACATATGGACAGAATCGCAAATAGCCAGCTATGATGATTACCTAGGGAGCTATACCAACGTCCCTTTTCTCGTACCAAAATTCATAATATTTATACACTGGCATCGCCGATACGGAGAACCTCAGTTCTGCTTTGGCGCCGTTACGCCCTCCGCTTCTCGCGCTCGATGCTCCATTCGCCTCAGTTCTGCGATTCTGTCGTCGATCAACGAAATGTCGACATCAAGCTTGAGCTTCTTTTCTCTCATCATATCCATGTATTCTTCGTCTGTGAGCTTTTTGAGTGGATTGAATCGTGACCAGAAGCCAGGGCCGCTTTCTGTCTTTGGCTTGAGTTGGTTGCCTTCGTAGCGGTTTATCAGCATCTGGCCTCCTGCGCCCAATAAACCCCATATGAGCATAGCTGGTAAAATTTTCGTAGGGCCTCCTATTCCTGGTTAGCAGAATTGCACCATGTTGGGCTAGTTGGGTATAGCTTACGCAACATTCCAGATACAGCTCCTGTAGTTGTTCCCGCAATGGCACTGACAATGATTTTATCAGACGATTTCATCTGGTCCGGCTTGCCCCATGCGCACGCGGCATAGAATCTCGCAACTAGATTATGTCAGTTCCTGAATGGTGTAGGCTTGGTGAGATACATACCATAGAACCCGGTACCAAGGCCCGCCCATTGAACCCCAGTTGTAAAGCCGTTCACGACAGGATTTGTGTCTCTGGCAATGGCACCTCCAACGCCCGCCAACACACCTGCGGTTCCTATTTGGTCGTTTAGTTGGCGATATTGGAGATGGCGCGGCGATCATGCCCACGTACCTGTCAATAATGAGAATTTGACTGATTCAATGGCAAGTGCCATCGAACGTGACGAGGACAATTCTTGTTTCTTGCGCAGCGCCAGGCTTTGCGAATCTTGAGGGGGCGGTTGCGCTGCCATTGTTGTATGAAGAAATTGAACGTGAAAAAAGGGAGCGCTGGATGAGCCAAGAATATCTTGTAACGCAGAGATTGCTGATGCTGGACCGAGACGCACCAGCGGGAATAACAAACAAATATAAAACAAGTGCTGAATCAAATGGTTAATATACACAGAGACGATGAAATGGGCCGCGGCCAGGTCGATGCAAACGAGTACGCGCAGAGATGGACCTCGACGATCAGGGTCGGACCTTTTGGCGCCGAGCTGTCCGCGCACCAGCCACAAACGCTGCGGAGGTGCAAATTGTGGTGGTGCAGCTTGTGGCTGAGGCCTGTGGCTCAGTCCAAGCCGCCGATAAGCTGCTTGCCCGCCCAAAATGAAAATACACTAGCCTTCATCGGGCCTAGCGTCTCCCACTCAACCACCTCTTCCTGGTGAAAATTGAGGCAACCCTCCTGTGGCCCTGCTGTGTGGCCCTTGGTGGCCTCGTCTTTTTTCCCACGGTCGAGCAAATTTCGACTCGTCAACCCCAGACACGGTAACGCTATCGGGGTCCCATAACTATCGCCTTTCCTCCAAATCTCGGCAATCCTGGTCGTTTGTCTTTGTCGCATTCGCCAGCTCTCGACTATTTTCTGAATTTCCCGCAAGAGCTGCTTCGGTCGGCTCTCGCCCCTCCTACCTTTCGTCACCTACGCGCACCGGTCACCTAATCCGCTGCGCGTGGTTATTTTAAGCCGCAATCATGGGTCCGTCCCTGTCAACCCGATCCTCTTGCCCGGAATATATAGCTGACCTTGTCTTGTTGCAGCTCCCAAGAAGAAGCAACAGCAGACTATGTCCCTGGGGGACTTTCTGACTGATTCTGGTTCGTCGCACCAACACCGAGCGCAACCCCCAACGACATGCTGACGCTGCGGAAACAGGTTTTGGTGGTAGTTCTTGGGCTGATGAGGTTGAGGAGACCTATGGTAAGCAAACGCCCAACCCGAGAAATGCTTCTCCTCTCAGGATGCTAACAAGTCTATAGTTACTGGTATGAGCGATGCGACATGTCCCGATTTGACATGGCAAACTAACAATATATATCAGGCACTCAGCCCCTCCCCTCGAGCGACCGTCCCCGCCCTGGTGGCGCTACTTCGTCCTGGCAGGACCGAGGTCAGTCTATTTTTCAACTCGGATACGTTAAATGACGCTTCTCTGACCCGATCCAGGCTATTCTGTTCGCGAGAGCTTTCCCCAGACCCTTCCTGAGCGCCCTCCCTACACTGCTCATCTTGGAAACCTCTCTTACGATGCGACGGTTGAATCCGTCACTGATTTTTTCGCTGGATGCGAAATCGTGAGCGTCCGAATCATTGAAGACCGCGAAATGCAGCGCCCCAAGGGCTTCGGTTATGTCGAGTTTACCGATGTCGAGGGCCTCAAGAAGGCTCTTGACCTGGATGGCGAGTCCTTCCAGGGACGCATGATCAAGATCAAGATCGCCGACCCTCGTACGTACCTACATGCGAATCCATGTATTCCAGCCCTGCTAACACGAATCAGCCCGTGGTGGTGACAGCCGCATGGACTCCAACCGCGATCTTAGCGACTGGACTCGCAAGGGTCCCCTGCCTGATCTCCCCGGCCGCAGCGGCGGTAACCGTCAGCCTTCCGAGTTTGGTGGCGAGCGCAGGGAGTTTGGTGGCGAGCGCAGAGAGTTTGGTGGTGGTGAGCGCAGAATGCGCGACCCTGCTCTCGAGTCTAACCGCGGCCCTGCTCGCGAGATGAACTGGGAACGCCGTGGTCCTCTTGCTCCCCTCCCTGCCCAGGAGTTTGGTGGCCGTGACGGCAGCCGCCCTCCTCGCCCTGCCCCCGAGGGCATGGGTGAGCGCAGCGAGTCCTTCCGCGGACCCCGCCCTGACCGCGCTGAGAGACCGGAGAGAGCCGAGAGAGCCGAGAGAGAAGCTACCGCCGCCGAGAAGGATTTCCAATGGCGCGACCGCATGCGCCCGGATGCCTCAAAGCAGTCGCCTTCCCAGGAGGGAGGTGCCGATGCCGCTGCACCCGCCCCCGCTGCCGCCCCGGCCCCCGCCGGTCGTCCCCGTCTGAACCTCCAGAAGCGCACCGTTGCCGAGTCTGGTGACGCCAGCACTCCCACCGGCGACGCCAAGGCCAGCCCCTTTGGCGCTGCCCGCCCCATCGACACTGCTGCCCGCGAGCGTGAGGTTGAGGAGAAGCGCCAGCAGGCCATTCAGGAGAAGCGTGAGGCCGACGAGAAGGCCAAGGAGGAGCGCCGCCAGGCCAAGCAAGCCGCCAAGGAGGCTGAGGAGGCCAAGGAGGATGCTGCCGAGCAGGAGAAGGAGACCCCTGCCGAGGCCCCTGCTGCCGCGGAGGCCAAGGAGGGCGAGGAGCAGCAGGAAAACACTGAGAACAAGCTTCCGGTGCGCACCCGCGAGCCCCGCGAGCCCCGCGAGCATCGTGAGCCTCGTGAGCCTCGTGAGCCCAAGGATGGTGTTCCCAACTACAAGTCGAGAGCTGCCGAGGGCGGTAGCTGGAGATCTGCCTCTGGCGACCAGCGCGGTGGCCGTGGTGGCGGCCGTGGTGGCCGTGGCGGTGCTCCCCGCGGCGGTCGCAATGATACCCGTGGACCCCGTGCCAACGGGGCCAGCGCGCAGCAGAGCGCTACCCCCTCCGAGGCCGGCGACGCTACGACTGTTGACGAGGATGGCTGGACCACGGTGCCCAAGAAGGGACGTCAGGGACGCCCTTAAGCGGGAGGGCAAAAACGAGACAAGAAAAAAGATTGTACATTTAGCCCCCCCATATTTTGTGCTTTTTGATTTCACGACTATAGATGATGGCCTTTCCCAAGGGCAGGAAGGACGCCTGCTGCTATTTCAGACAAAAAAGTTTTTATTTGGTTGCATCTCACCACGAAAAAAAAGACAAAAAGTTTCTATTATTTTCAACCCCGGAGGCACGTTCATGAGTTTTGACGTTTTTAAAGGCAAGGCAGACGCATTTCACAACAAACATGGCCATGACATTACGGATGAACGATGAAAACGACTACTTGACGATCTGGAACGAAAATGGGTCTTTTTGGAACGGTTTTGGTGAGAGGGGAAAATGGGGATCTTTGGCCTTGCGACGGAGGATATTTAATTCGCTGGAAAATTGAGAAGAAGAATATGGGCAGGTTATCTTGAGTGCTTAGAGACAGCTTTTTCTGTTATGATTTGATTTCTTTCTATTCGTCTTTTTTCTCACCTCACGTTTCCTTTTGTCACGATTCCTTTCTCTCTTTGGCGATTTCTTTCTTTTCTGTTTGGCTCAATGCAAGGCAAAGCGAGATGGATGGGGACTTTTGTCTCCTTATGTTGAACGGCTGGAGCCTGGGCACAGGGAAGAAGTGTTCCTCGCCTTACACCTGCACGATTGAAAAACGTTTTACATGCACGCGCACGAGCACCCAAAAATGCTTTAAAAAGTCGGGTACTTCTGTAGATGAATTGATGACTCTCGTACTTGTTATATTTATTCTTCTCGTGATTATGCCTATTTACGTTTGACAAGGCGCGGCATGCACCCGCCACAGCCGGTCATACACGCAAGCCAATACGGCTTTCATAAATTAAAAAAAAAAACAGACCGAAAAACATCCCACGACCAAGGAAACGATTCAACCATTATTTTGTCCTCATAGATCCTTGGTGCGCTCCTCTGCCTCCGCGATCCACTGCCGCAGGCGCGGCTCGTCGCGTGGCCGCAGCTTCATCTTGAAGGGCTTGGGGTCGAGCGTCAGCGACGTGGGCGTGTTGTTGCAGTCGAGGCAGTGCATGACGGGGCGGTCGGCCGGGTCGTCGGCCTCGCCGAGCTGGAACGCGGTGATGACGCGCACGTACGCGGTGAAGAGCTCGCGGTTGGCGAGGTGCGAGCCGGCGCACATGCGCGAGCCGGCGCCGTAGGCGTAGTGCGGCGTGCCGACTTCCGTGTCGTTGAGGAAGCGCTCGACGATGAACTGGTCGGCCATCTTGAAGCGGTCGTTGTCGTAGTCGGCGGCGTAGGCGTTCTGCGAAGGGGACGCAGTGTTAGAGAATGTTCGTGATACATCGGGTGTGTGTGTGTGTGTGTTACATACCATGAAGAAAGTGGTCCCCGCGGGGATGACGGTGTTTTCGTACGGGATGTCTTTAATGTTGGTGCGAGGAAGGCAGATGGGGATGACGGTAAAGAAACGCAGCGTCTCTTTGACGAGCGCAGTCACGTAGGGCACTTTCTCTTCGACGAGGCACTTTTCCCAGGCATCGCCGTCGGGGTAGGCTTCCTGGATGGCGGCAAGCGCCTTGGCCTGGACAGCCTGGCCGGCGGGCGTGGAAAGGTAGGCGAGGCCCATGATGAGCGTTCCGGGGACCGTGTCCAAGCCAGCAGAGACCATGGTCAGGCAAATGGATTTGAGCTCAGCTATTCACTCCAAGTTAGTGTCTCTCTCGCTGTGTGTGTGCCGCTTATACGGTCCAAGTCCCAGACATACCCATGTTGAGCTTGGCTTCCGGGTCCTTGAGGATGTTGCCCGTGATGCACGGCTTATCCGTGCCGTCCGCGATGCGCTTTTGCAGATCCGTCAGCATGTCCGTTAAATACTTGTCGCGGCGCGCGCGAAACTCCTGCGCCTCGGTGTTCTGCTTGTTCCACACGCGCAGCAGCGGCACGTAGTCCTGCCAATTATTGCTCGTCGAGCGGAAATTCGAAATCATGCGCTCCACGTGCGTAATCTCATGCAGCAGCGCGCTGTCCACCGACCCTTCGATGCGGAAGCCGTAGTTGAGCGTGAGGGAGGTATTCAACGCGTAGCGCGACATGTAGGAGATGGGGTCGACGTCGCGCCGGCCGCCGTCGCAGTCCTGGAGAAGCTCGCGGATGCTCGCCATCGACTCGAGGTCGATGATGGGCATGTACGACTGCACGGCGGGCCGGTTGAGCGCCGTGGCGGCGGCCTTGCGGCGCTTCTTGCAGGACTCGTCCCACGGCGAGGTGCCAATGGTGAAGCCCTGCGACGTGGACACGACGGAGTGGAAGGTGTGAAAGGTTGGGCGCGAGATGAGCGAGGATTGGTGGGTGATCCAAAAGTGCTTGACCGAGTCGTACGAGTTGACAAAGATGACGCGCTGGAGGAGAAGGAGGTTAGTTTAATCCTCAGTTCAGGTCTTTGTCGGTTTATTGGAAATTTTGTTGCTTCAACTTACTCGGTTTCCAAGACGGGTTTGAAAGACAGGGCCGTACTTGGCCACCCACTTCTGGGCCACGCGAGCATGGTCGGTGCCAAGCTGTATCAGATTGCCAAAGATGGGCACGCCTGGGATCTCGGGCAGGCCTTTGATCTTGGGCGTGTCAGTCGCGTTGAGAGCCTTGTAGAGAAAATAGAAGGCCGCGACGACAGCAATGCCAATGACCTCGTAGGACGCCATGGCCGTGATGATGTGGGGTGGTGATCGCGTGGGTTTGACTGTTGTAAATAGGATGTCTTCTAGTAAAGACGCAAGCGAGATCAACAAATACAAGAAGAAAGCGTCGCACACACAAAAATACTGGTCACGACGATGAGGCAATAAAATGCGAAGAGAGACTCGAGGAGCATGGGGTACCGGCGGCTTTACATATTTATGTCTAATAGCTACTCTGTGCTTGGCCAGCTCTCTACCCCGACCTTCCCCAGCGCGGGGCCGCAGGAAAAACTGACCTGCCCCAATTCTGTCAACGGTCTCCAGCGCGGGGTTTCCCCTCCAGTAAAAAGTCGCGGAATGCTGGTAATTATTAGTTAGGGTGAAAAAAAAATACCAGCATTATTATGCACTCTGACGTTGCAGTGCTGGGAAGCTAGCAGAGACTAGTTGTTTTTGGGGGGCGTCAATTCCGGTCGGAACACAATGACACTTCCACTTTTACCGCCAGTTCCAGTTCCGCCAACCGATCGCTGTCAATTACGCCGTGCATCGGACTAGTTGGGCCGGTTCAGAGACAGAAACTGGCATCGGAATGAGACTGGCTGACTTGAGCTTTAGCCGGGCTGGGTTCCATTCGGTTAATACTGAGTGACATTGCTAGTGTTAAACTCTGTCTTGTCAACTTTGCTACTAAAACCCATATACAAGGCCTCCGGTGTGTCTTTCATACCCACTACACCGGAGTTGTGCAGTTCGTTGCTATCGGAGCTGCCAATTTGACATCCCCTGTCGGTGCATAGATATGATGCATGGTTTCCTGCAGAAGCCCAATGTCACCTCCCGGAAGAGTAGAGGGATAGACAAGTTACAAACAGCATTAGGTCAAACTCCCGGCCGTAATCCACATTGACTTGCAGATTGCCGCATTTGCCCATTTGTGTGGTGCTTGTAAAAACCGCCAAAATTCCCTCGTCCACTGCCGAGCTCCCATTCCGCTCTCCCGGCTCTGAACTTTCTGTGAGCTTCCAGTTGCGCGTGCTGAGCGGCGGCCGGGTCATGCCGTCGACGGTGACGCTGCGGGTTCTCGTCCACACGAGACGGAGCCGACGCCGCCGCTGCTCTCCGCCGCCCATGCCCTCGCCATCACCCACCACCACATCCATCCCCCATGTGTGCTTTTTCCCCGACGAGTGCGCCATATGGAGCTCCTCCCAGACCACGTCGTCCGCGACTTGCTTGTCCGCCGCCGCGGGATCGCCCAACCCGATGGCAAAGTGTCGCGCAAAGGCGGGCAGGTGAGACACGGCTGCGACGGGTGACTTGGCGTCTGGTCCATCATATATGACGAGAAACGGGCTCTTGTTGAGCGCCGGACGTATCTTGGCAAAAATGTGCTCCTCATGTTCCGCGTGGGTCGTGTTCTCCCGGCCGGGGCCCGTGATTGTGTATTGATTCTTGAGAGCTGGCTTGTGGATTGCAAAGATGCGGGCCATGGCGAGGGTGGGTGTGTGGTATAAGTGGCTGAGGTGTAGTATTTTCCAGCCAAGGAGGCGCTTGACACAAATTGCTGAGATTGATGATGGAATGACTTGCGCTTTGTCTACAAATGGTATTTTGTCACGTTTGAATAAAGATTTGCTCGCCATTATATATCTGCAGACTAATAGGAACATCGTGGGCCGAGGAGCGTGGGAGAGGTCTGTCAGCCTCACAGGGCACAGCTGATGGGCGCCACAATTTCGCATTCTGGTCTTCGCAAACACTGACTGGAATACGGTCAGTACGAGAGCAGGCAGAAGTGGCGCAGCGATTTTGTGCAGGGGCATCTCGAGCGTGCCTGAGAGGTGGAGGTGCGCATCGGATTTAGATGTCTTGCCTCTGAGTTTTGCTAGAATATATTGAGTGATATGACGTAACTTCAATAGGTCCCTGGTTCGCTCCCTTGTGAATTATTTGATGGTTATTTAAATCCTAATACTCAAAGTTCATAAGCGGTAGTTTGGAAGACTACCGGGTTCAACGATGCTCATTTGGCTACTTGCGACGCAAGCATCAACCCATGGTTTGCGAAAAGAAAGAAACTAGTAGAAGAAAAGGTAAATTAGACCAAAAGCACCCGAGACCAAGCAAGCCGTAAAAAATTCAACGATGCAATCGTCGAGCATCAAGAAACAACAAACACCGTCACATCCAACACCTACCCTAGAGACATCTCAGCCCCCAGACCCGCTTGGACCCTGCACCAGCAGCTTGGCTCAGAATCGCCCCCAAGACACGCAAAGAGGAGCCAGAAACAACCAGGCGAACAAGGGCAGCTCATTTTAGCTCGCCCCAGAAGCTTGGCCTTGTCCATCACTAGTTGCGCTGAACCTGTGCTTTGTCCATTCATCCCACCATTGCACTGGCCAGCCGCCTTCAGTTTCAAACCGTTTTTGCGCACCACCACCACCCCCCCATTACGACCGTCCCTGTCTCTGTGCGCCAGCCACGCATGACTAGAAACCAATGACGGGGTGACGCCCCTGATTGGAATACGCAATGGGTGAGTTTCAAGTAAAATGTCCGATCGGCAGCCTCTCGGGTTGTTTTATATCGCCCCGTTTCGTCCTCCCTCCCTTGATACCAAACAGCCGAAATAGCTACACGTGCTTTGGGCCAAAACCATCCGTTCATGCCGCGCACTGTCGCGCGTTACGTTGCGGCGGCCCAATCATCTCGCACCGACCTGCCATTTAGCCAGAAATTCTAAAACAGAGACACAATTGCACATTCGCCGTTGTCTTTGATTGCTAATCTGGTTTGCCATCTCCCAGCTCCGTCGCAACCGCCCCTCGATCCCGCGCAGGAGCCGCTACCACAGCCGCAGTCCAAGTATCCCGCCGCCTCGCGATCGGCCTCGCGCCTCGACGACGATGACCGTTCCTGGGAGCAGACCATCCGACTAGTCTCCCCCGAGCCTATACTGTCGCCGCCGAGCATCGCCCACTCGCGCGAGTCGTCGGCCGAGAAGATCCCGCGACTCCAGCCCTCGTCGCTGACCTCGCCGCGATCCGCCACCGGCGCCGCCGCACGGCAAAACATCGATGCCACGCGCGTGGCCGCCTACGGACACCATCGGCAGACCTCCATCGTGCACGGCATACAGCACTCCAGAAATGGGAGCGTCGCCAGCTCCGCCTCCAACCCCCTGAGCCCCCAGATGATAGCCGCCGCCGGCGTCGGGCTCGACATGGACTCGGTCGGTGCCAGGATGGATGCCATCGCTACGGCGAATGTATCTTCTGTGCCAGGAGCGCCGTTGCCGCCCTCGATAGAAAAATCGGCTTCGTCAACGGATGTGCCTGCATTTGGTCATACCCAGCGCAAGCATAGCAAGTCGCGACGCGATCACCAAAACCACCACTCGCACTCTTCTCGACACCGCGACGACCAGAAAACGGTTGGAGAATACGCCCTCCATGTCCTCTTCACGTCGTTCATAGCGCAGGCCGAAGAAAAATTAAACGAATGCATCACCGTGCCCTTCGACCCCGAACCGAACGTCGAGCAAATATGCGGCCCAGGAGTTGACTCTGCGTTTGACCAGCTCATTGTCGCCCTCGGTCACATCGCGAGTCCCAAACCGAAAGCGTTGATCGATTCCATGATGCTTTGGCGCAAAAGCAAGAGCGACGCCGCCAACGACGCGCGCAGTCAGCTGCAACAAGGGCGAAACCATGCGCCCGGCACTCCGTTGATGCGAAGAAATACAGAGCCCACAGGCACAAGCCCAGCCGAGAACTCTTTTCCGACCGGCCTTTCGCTGGTCGCCAAGCAAGAATACGTCGCTCAGCAAGAGCGTCGCTCCACCGTATCGATTTACATCCTGTGTCGAGTGCTTGTGGAGGTCATTTGCCAATCGAGCCTCGCATCAATTACCCCGGAAATGGAAGACAAGCTCGAGAGCATCATATTTGGGCAGCTCAAGATTGCCGATACTGAGCAGCTGGTTATTTCGCCACTGAAAATGGCTAACTGGAATCTGTTTTCGCAACTTCTCGGATACATGAGCGAAATCAACTTTGCAGGTATCACGCGCAGATTTATCGAAGATCTCAGCGCCTGCCTCCAAGAACGAATCGTAAAGAGTCCCACGTCACTTTCCGGCCGAGAAACAGAGGGCAAGATTGACCTTGTGCTGGGCGGAATGAAGCACCTGCGCATCAAGGTGTCGCCAGAAGAAGCATGGGAGCAGTCTTGCGATTTCCTCATTCAACTGGGTCGTCTATTCAGCAAATCCCATGGCCAAAGAGTTAAGTCCGCCTTTTGCCAAGTGCTTGATATGCTGCTGCGCCCTATTGCCGCCAAAGCCCTCAACAGCCATCTGATGCATCCCAAATGGGCCGAGGTGCTTGCCGCCATTGGGCCACGCCTGGCACAAATGTACATAAAACCAAGGCACTGGGCCGTGTCATTTCCTCTCACAGCTACTCTTCTCTGCGCCTCGCCGCCAGAGAACTTCACATCTCAGTGGTTACAGCTGATCATGCCCTTGCAAACCAAGATCAAGGACCGATTCACAAAACCTCTCTGCCTTCAAGTCATATCTCGACTGGTCTGGACCTACCTATATCGCACAAACGACAGTCAGACGAGCGCATGCAGAAAGCTTGACGATGTGATACGCCTTGTGATGCCTTCCTCCAAGCGCAGTCTCGTTGCTTCAGATGCTGCTATTACCGAGCCTCTGATCCAGCTTATCCGCATCATCGGCTTTAAATACCCAGAATTTTGCTTCCGAACCATCATCTTCCCTCTCATCAACGCAGAGCACTTTATGCACAACAAAGAGCTCAAGGTTGAGCAGCTTGACCCTGACAGAATTGTTATTGGAATCCGCGCATTCCTCAGCATAATGTCAGATCTAGAAAAGGGCGAGGAGGGACGACCGCCTTTCCCAGAAACCTTTGAAGCCACCTCAACTCTGGAGAGAGTGCCTGCATCTCCCGTGATGAGCATGAGATCAAGGTCACCTTCGAGCCCGACATTACCGCAAAAGCAGGAAACAATATCACGGCCTGTCCTCACCTCAGTTCTGACCGATGGAGTTCGTGAATACTACCTCAAATTCTGCGAAGTGCTTGGAAAAATTGCGATTATCTGCGATAACACCTTTGGCGGACAAGCGACTCTCGACGAGAAATTCAGCAGCCCCGGCCCTAAAACGCCAATCTCCGAATCGTTTACATTTTCCCGCAAGGATGATGGCCAAACCGCGCAAGACCAAAGACACGCATTCTATGAGCTTCTCCATGTTGCCGTACAAGCACTGCCGAGATGTCTGCCAGGCGACATTCCGTTTAATACCCTCATAAACTTGCTTTGCACCGGCACCGCACATGTTCAGTTCAATATTGCAGACTCATCTGCAGCTTCGCTCAAGGCAATTGCAAAGCACGCCCACGCCCAACAAGTTACCATGGGCTTCGCAAGATTTATATTCAACTTTGATGATCGTTACTCTACCATGTCTGACGGTGGAATGCTTGGACCAGGACACATTGAAAACACCCTGCGCCTATATGTCGAGCTACTGCAAATATGGATCGAAGAAATCCGCCAAAAGACGAGAGAGGCATCTCTGGGGCATGGTGATGGAAAGGGAACTGATCAAAGAGCACTAAAACTGGATCTGTCTAGTGTTTGGGCTGAAGTTGACCAAGCAGAAGCTCACGGCCTGTTCTTCCTCTGCTCCCAGTCCCGACGCGTCCGCCACTTTGCCATCACTGTTCTAAGGCTCATTACCGAGTTTGACAAAGCTCTCGGCAAAGACACCTCTGGTGAAAAGGACACACTCAGGCTTATCGATATTCTTGAAAACGACTCCATTCAAGTCATGAATTTCAACGAAGAAGGCCTATCGGTGGCAGAGCGAAGCCGTCTGCAGCGTGGCCTGCAGAACATCAACAGCAAAGGTGCCGTTGTCGAGCTCTGCACGAGTGAAGTTTCATACGATGCAACGCTGTGGTTCAAAATTGTTCCGAATCTTATACGTATATTCTTTGAGAGATGTCCGTTTGCAGTTACCATCTGTCGCGATTTGATCTGCAACCGAATCATTCAGATGTACAAACCCATTGTTTATCTTTCTGAACCATCTCGCGGTCTCTTGTATGGTGGGGAATCGGGAAACCAACGAATGGGCAATCGATCTGCGGCCGCACACCCTGAAGTCATGATTGAGCAGTGGAAGCTCTACTTGATATTTGCCTGCACAACCATGGCTGACCCAGGAGCACTACCAGCGCCAACGAACCCGAAAGACCGGCAACATACTCGAAAAGGCTCACGACATGCGTCGACCGATAAAATCGTGACGGCCAGGACCCTGTTCAAGTATCTCATTCCTCTGCTATCAGTCTCCTCGGCATCAGTGCGTGATGCTGTTGTTGTGGCAATGGGCTCCATCAACATTCACATTTACAGATCCTTGCTGGAGGAACTGCAAGGCCAAGTTGCTCGCTGCAACGACGAGGCTCGAGCGAGGATTCACCAGCGGACGAACAGCGCCCCCCGCCGAAACAGAAAGATGGACCTGCTGCGAACCGAGATTACTCACGTCTTCAAGCTGACGTCCCACTTTCTCCGAGACGAACGCGTCTATGAAAACGACTTCTTTCTGACAACACTGACAACCTATGCCAAGGATCTGAAGTTGTTTCTCATGGATGGCGAAGTGCAAATGGACTGGGAGTTCCAGAAGCTGCGACAGCATTATTGCGGTCTGATGGAAGTCTTATTTGAGAGCATCAATCGCGCCAAGGATCCCTCACGATGGATGACTTTTGAATCGCGCAAGTCTGCCTTTTCATTGATGGAAGACTGGTGTGGCTTTTCGCCAAATCAGAATCAAATTCGCGTCAGAGAGGATACCATGAGACAGTCTGTTATTGATCAACAGTCAATGGGAGAGCGTGGTACTGTCACTGCAGCCATGGAAATAGAGAAGCGAAACCTGCGCAACGCTGCATTAAGCGCAATGGCAGCGCTTTGTGGCGGTCCCGTCACCTTTACCACTGAAAGTGGCGTCACACTCCAATTTAACGTGCGCCGCATGCTGGCGTGGGTTGAAGCCATCTTCAATTCCGGCAGTGACCGTATGGATGTCACTGGCCGACTGGCGCTGAAGAACCTCGTCATTCACAACCGCGACTACCCTTATCTTCTGGAACACTGCATCGCGCGCTGCTACCTCACCGATGCCCCCAAGGTCCTGGAAAGCTACTTCATGGTTGCCATGGACGTGCTTCAAGAATGCCCCGAATACCCTTGTCCGTTCTGGAAGATGCTCGGACTCTGCCTCTTTACTCTCGGAAACGAGCAGAGCGAAATTCGATCCAAGTCAGCCGCTGCTCTGCGTTCGCTCGAGATTCGACAGCAGCGCAACTCCAAGATTCGTGACTTTGACATTAGCATCGCCGATAAGACGCAAGCAGTGTACAAGCTGGCACAATTCGAGATATCAAAACGACTGGCAAAGCCGTACACTGAATTGGCGTTTCACATCATTTCCGAGTTTACACTCTACTTTAAAGACCTCCAGCCGCATGCACAGCGAAATGTTGTTGCTGTGATTCTGCCTTGGATTCAAACGATTGAATTGAAGCTCGACCCGAATGGCGGACCTACGGCCCAATCCTACGTCCTCCTCGCCAATTTGCTCGAAATTACGATCAAGTCAAGCGGTGCCCTGCATAATGAGGTGCAGGCACTGTGGCAAGCTCTGGCGACAGGTCCCCATCCCGGCAACGTGCGTTTGGTCCTAGACTTTATTATGCAGCTCTGCCTAGAGCGCCGCGAGCAAAACTTTGTGGAATACGCCAAGCAGATTGTCGTTTTCCTGTCCACCACTAGTGGCACACCAGGCATCAAAGTCGTCGAATTCCTGCTGCTACAGATCACACCAAAGGCAATGGTGCCGAACGAAAAGCGAGATTCGATACCCCCCCCACCCGACGTGAGCGCCCTCCCATATTGTGCCGACCTGAACGAGGCCCTGCCAGTTGGAACGAAGCAAGCCGGGTTTTCTCTTGGTCAGCTGTCCCTGATTCTTCTCGTTGATTTGATGGTTGCACCCGTGAACCTCTCCCCGGAGAATATCCCTTCGTTACTGCACGTGGTAACAGTCCTCTGGGATCATTATACGCCGCTGGTGCAAGAACAGGCTCGCGAGATGCTGGTGCATTTGATACACGAGTTGGTCCTCTCTCGAATGGACGAGAATCTCCCAGACACAAGAAAGGAGGCCATCGAGGAACTCATCGACCTTGTCCGTGGCCATGACCGCGCTGTAGTATGGAGCTACGAAGACAGCAACGGCAAGGTTGATGAGCAGGACAACAAGGTGCCACCAAGCATGGAATACCTCACTGCGGAAGTCCTGCAAACCTTTGAACCTGCTTATCCCGGCATCAAAGAGCAGTGGGGAAGACTCTCCCTCACATGGGCGACGTCATGCCCCGTTCGGCATTTGGCATGTCGCTCATTCCAAATATTCCGTTGCGTCCTGACGTCTCTGGACCAATACATGCTGGGCGACATGCTGGCAAGACTTTCGAACACGATTGCCGACGAAGACCCCGAGATTCAGTCCTTTTCCATGGAGATTCTGACGACACTGAAAACACTAATTGTGAAGCTGGAAGCAGACAAGCTGCTCACCTTCCCTCAGCTGTTCTGGACTACATGTGCTTGCCTCGAATCAATCAACGAGCGAGAGTTTAGGGAAGCTGTTGACATGCTCAGTGAGCTTGTTGGCAAGGTGGACTTGCGATCCCCCAATGTCCGCCGCATCATTGCGGACGGCCAACCACCACGTTGGGATGGTGCATTTGACGGCTTGCAGCCGTTGCTTCACAAGGGTCTCCGCTCGGCTCTGTGCTGGCAGCCAACATTGGATATCATGGAGCAGCTGGTGAAGCTTCCCAACGACCCCCTTATTGGCGACGATCAGCGACTCTTTTTCACGCTGCTTGCCAATTTCCCTCGGTTTCTCAACGACTTGGAACAGCGCAGCCTGCCCACCGACGAAGTCCTCCAGTCGGCGCATGTTCTACTCGCGGAGGCTGACCGACAAGGGCTTGAAGGCATCGCTTTGGTTTTCGATGATTATGTCAATGGCAGAATTCACAGCGGCAGTGATTTACTGACGCTGCTGTTTGGCGCCTTGAAAGAATATTACCTCCCCCAGCTTGATTTCAAAATGATTACCTTCTTGCTGGGCTTGCTTACAAACTCGATTACCTGGGTTAAGGTCCACACGATGCGCATCCTCTGTGTCGCGATCCCCGAAGTAGACATGCGCAACCCCGAGCTCGCAGGCCACGGCTCTGACCTCATCTCACCGCTCCTCCGACTTTTGCAGACGGACCTCTGTATGAATGCCTTGGAGGTGCTTGACAACATCATGACAGTCTCCGGCAGCCACATGGACAAGCACCACCTGCGCATGAGTATGACGCGCGCCACCTCCAAGGTCATTCGCAAAGAGTACGAGCGCACGCAGAGCCTGTTTGGAATACCGGAGGCGTCGGGTTGGGCCATTCCGGTGCCGGCGAAAAAGACGGAGGCGACCCGTGCCAATATTCACGCCGCATTTTACATGTGCCAGAGCGCAGAAGGGTCGTCCACGGAAGCTACGCCGACGGCGGACGTCGAGTTCCACAACGACGACTTTGCCTATGGATACTTTGACGCACCAGACCGTACAGGCACCATGCTCTCTGATGATGGCCGCGCCGATACGCTTGTTGGGGATTTGGTGACCAAGCTGGACAGTCTTGATGACTTTTTCGACGAGCCTTCCAGCCCGCATACCGATGATGATGGTCGGTCGTCGAGGACTATCACTGAGTACGAACCGGATGCCTTCGACTCCGAGACGCAACTATATGACGAGCAGATTCTCCCAATTCTGCACCAGGCATCGAACAATACGTCATTCCAGAATGGATTTGATAGACCACCTGCCCTTTCTCGAGAAGCCAGCGCCAACGCCATGAACCCCGGTGCCTTTAACATTGTTACGTCGCCGCGACCCGGCTTACATTCGCGGTCGATTACCTCCCCATCGGCGCCCGCATCCTACTATCCCCAGATGGCGGGCGACATGACGTCCGACGAGGAGTACTTTTCCGGCGGCTTCTCGGACGCCGACGACGAGCGGCCCAACGCGGGCCCCAACATTGGCAGCGTCTTCTTCCTCGAAAACATGGTCAGCCAGCCCCCCAACCCCGAGGTCATCACCACGGCCGCGACGCCGACGGGCGGTGCACGGTCGAACTTCCGGCGCCTGACAAGCCGGTCGCGCGACGAGCAGCAG
The DNA here is from genome assembly GCA_002796755.1 of Paracorniculantispora psalliotae. Taxonomy (NCBI): domain Eukaryota; kingdom Fungi; phylum Ascomycota; class Sordariomycetes; order Hypocreales; family Cordycipitaceae; genus Paracorniculantispora; species Paracorniculantispora psalliotae. The sequence goes on along the minus strand of PHFE01000055.1, from coordinate 2,946,422 downwards.
CACCGCGGGCGCGAGAAGACGCCACCGCAGCCGACGCCCAAGATGCCGCCGACAAACATGTACCCGGGCGGACAGCACGAGCTTTTGTAAAAGTGGAAAGTTGAACAAAGACGGAATGTTGACTTGGATGTTGGATACGGCAAATTTATAAAGATATAAAAAACATGTACTGATGTATATTGCAAATAAAAGCGTACAAAGAAACGGCGTTTACGAGAAAAAAAGATACAACGACAGTGTGGCAGATATATTTTAAATCAGTTAATAATGAAATAGATCCCGTGTTATGATTTCTATTGAGCCCAGTAATTGTGAGCTATTTGTGAAAAGATTCTGTAAATAGAACGCCAGCCCAAACCAAACCAAATGCAGCATGTTCGTCATGACCCGCGTCAACGCTGGGGGTATTATATGTATGTAAAATCGACCGAGGAGCGACGGTAAGAATTCCGCATCGCGCGTGTAATCCGCACCGCCTCTTTAATATCGGTGGCGCGTCGAGTAGTCCTTTGGGCTGACGACCAGACCGCGACCCTTTTTTGCGCCGCGGTACACGGTCTCGACAATGTCGATGAGCTCCTGCTTGTCTTCCAGCACCCAGTTGAGTTTATTATTGTTGCCGGTGCCGAAATCGACCATCATGTGTTTATTGCGAAAGAAGAACATGATTGTGCAGGGGTCGTATAATTCTGAGCAGGCACATTCATGTTAGCATGACGCCTCCTCCGCGTATTTGGGTTGTGGTTGACGAAAGAGGGATGGGGGGAGGGGATACATACCGTACATCTGATTGAAATCAGGCACCTGGTCAATGTCGCAGACGTAGACGACGGCGAAGCTCTTGACCTTTTCGGCAATCTTGTAGAGCACCTCGTCCTGGCGCATGCAGTCGGGGTCCCAGTCGCGGCCGAAGCGGATGAGGACGAGGCGCTCGTCCTCGCTGAGGATGGCCTGGTCGACGTGCCAGCCAGAGTTGAGATGGGGGATGACGACGGAGCCCATGTTTGCGGGAGGTAGGAATGCAATTTGCAGCGGTTAGACCAAGGGAAAGAGAGCTGTCTTGCGATCGGAGTTGGAGAAAAAAGATTTGGCGGGGTCTGCCTGTCCTGACCCTGGTGCCTTGAGGCTGAGAGCCCCGCTATGACGCTGGAGCTCGGTTTGATGAATATCGGGCGAGGCTACCAGAGCTTGGAGCTTGAATATTTTCTACAGTCGCGCCTACGCATTACTTTTTGTCTCCCACTACCTCGACAGGAAAGCACGACAAAACGGCCGTCATGTTCTGCCTGCGCAACCCGTCCGCGCGACGACAATTCGTGCAGCTCGCCACACGCCGCCGCAGCAGCACCGCCCTCACCAACAGCACGCGCTACAAATCCGACAGCAGCAGCAGCAGCACGGCGGCCGCCGCCAGCAAGCTCCCGGAGCAGCAGCAGCTCATCTACCCGGCGCCCGTCACGACGCAGCACAGCGACCTCGCCTCCTTTCAGGCGTACGCGCGCCGGACCGGCCTCGACGAGACGTCGACCGTCTACGTGGGCACGCACTACGAGTACACTGTGGCGGCGCACCTCGCGCGCTACGGCTTCGACCTGCGACGCATCGGCGGCGCGCGCGATCGCGGCACCGACCTCGTCGGCACCTGGACTCTCCCCGTCGCCGGCGCCGAAACACCACAATCCCCCACGCCTTCACCGCTGAAGGTCCTCGTCCAGTGCAAGGCGGGCGGCGGGCAGCGCGTCGGGCCGCAGCACATGCGCGAGCTCGAGGGCGCATTGGCGGGAGCGCCGGCCGGATGGCGTGGCGCGGAGGGTGGTGTGCTGGCCGTCATGGTGTGCGAGAGGAACGCGACAAAGGGCGTGCGCGAGGCGCTGGGCCATAGCCGGTGGCCGATGGTGTTTGTGTATTGTGAAGGGGGAGAAGACGGCGCGGTGCGGCAGATGATATGGAATAAAAAGGCAGAGGAGCAGGGGCTGGACGGCGTGGGTGTCGGGACGAGGCACGTCGGGGAGGAGACGGAGCTGGTGCTGATGCGCAAGGGCAAGATGCTCCCGTTTGTCAGCGGTTAGGAACGGCATGGTTGAATCATTGACGGACACTTTTTCACCAACGGCGTTAGGACAAGTCATATGTTTTTATTTCCGTCGAAATTAGGCACGGCTGTGTGACAGCTCTTGCAAGCATCGTATGGAGTGTTTGAGGTTGGGTGTAAGACGGCAAGGGTATGCAGCTTGGTCACAGCCGCGCGCAGATTCGCATGGAATTAATTCAGCCCCTCTTTGGAATCTATAATCCAATTAGTGATCTTCCCTGTACGAGCCGTGTCTGCACCCACCCACGACTGGTTGAGCGTTCTTCCGCAAGCCTCCTGCACCGGTGCCATCCAAGTGGGGGCCGACCTTCACAAAGCGAACTTGTTGTATTATTGATCTTGGAGCCATTCTTACAAATCAAGATCCCGCCCCAGTTTCGATCCCGTTTTGCCTGTCTGCGTTTTGCTATGTAGACTCCCCCCTGGTGGGATGCAAAAGCAGGGACAATGCGACGGGCAGCAAAAAGAAAGCTAATATGGTACTGAGGCAGTTTGCAAACTTGGTGTTGCATTGCTGTTTTCTGGAGATGGTGCGAGCCCCTCACTGGCCAGCCCAACCAGGTGCATCTCCAACACGCTACGGAGCATTTATTTGTTGATTAAAATTTGCTTGACCAATGGCATTCTGGGCAAAATTTCACCATTGACTTTTTGCTCTCAGGGGTCCCGGATGAGGTTGCCCACACCCAGCGCCAAAGCTCCCACCTTGACTAATACCATATCCCACCAACATCGCGTGCTTCCGTAATGCTCGTTCAGCACGCCCCAGTCCCCGCTTCATCAAGGGTGTCCCCAGAAATAAAGTGTTCGGCGATAAATGGAACACAAACCGGTCGGCCAAATGGCCTCGGTGTTGAACTATGGCTCCGTAACTGGGGTGTGCGCCCAGTTTGCCAATCCCGACTAGCACCGCTGGCGCTTTGGAGGGGTGGTTGATGCAAAAGATGGAACTAGTGCTCGTTGTTGCATCATGGAACCTAGCTACGCAATGTCACAGACAGGACGCCCCTCATTTTGAGAACAACTATGCCGTTGTTTTAACAGCTCATATATTGTCAAGGAAGCTATGACGGCCGGTGGGTTTGAGTAAAAAGTATAAAGCTTTCCTCACCCCCCTACGGATAGCTGTTTCTATTCGCAACTTATACTTTCATCAACAATCGATTCTACAATCAATTCATTTTCTTCATAAAACCGTCAACATGTCTCCCCAGCCCATTACCGTATACAACCACGGTTTGTTTTGTCCCGCACCGTCACGCCACACACAGCCAGCTAACCAGCCTCACAGCCAGTGGCCCCAACCCCAAGAAGCTCAGCATTATCCTCGAGGAGCTCAGCATTCCCTACAAGCTGGTATGCGAAGCCGCACCCTTATTTTCGCCAATGGCCAGCAGTCAGATTCTAACTACCGCAGATTGACATTGCCAACCCCAAGGACGCCGAGTTCCTCAAGATCAACCCCAACGGCCGTCTGCCCGCCATCGTCGACCCCAACAACAACAACCTCACCCTGTGGGAGTCGGGCGCCATTGCCGAGTACCTCGTCGAGACCTATGACAAGGAGAACAAGATCAATGTCACCGCCTCCGCGGACAAGTGGCACCTGAAGCAGTTCCTCCACTTCCAGATGTCCGGCCAGGTAAATCCCCGCCTTCAACTGAAATGATATCATGCAGTGACTAACATGAAAATGACAGGGCCCTTACTACGGCCAGGGTGTTTGGTTCCACAAGTTCCACGCTGAAGAGCTTCCTTCGGCCAGAAAGCGCTATCTCGAGCAGATTGAGCGCGTCTGGAGCGTCCTCGACGACGTCCTCAAGGACAAGCAGTACCTGCTCGGCGACAAGCTGTAAGTCAACACTCCACTAGCAGCAGCGTACGGATGGCAACCATGTACTAATGAGTGTTCTCAGGACTTATGTCGATCTCTGCTTCGTTCCCTGGGAGTGGGTTGCCCAGAACTTCCTCGGCGCCGACCTCAAGGCCGCCGGCTTCGACGCTGAGAAGAAGTACCCCAACTACTGGGCCTGGTACCAGCGCCTGCTGTCCCGTCCCTCGGTCAAGAAGGTCTACGGCCAGTAAATAAAAGTAAAAAGAAACGGTGCACGCGAGATTGGCATCGAAGCGGCACATGTTTCAAAATGAAAATAGTAATAAAAATTGAACCACTATATATATGCCCAATTCGCCATGCCTGTGTTGATTTCATTCATGTCGTAAAGCCGTATCAAGGTGCTGGCCGGTTTGCCTAGTCATCCCACACGGACGCCTTGGCCTTTTCCGATGCCTCTACTTTTTTCTGCTGCTCGGCGCGCTCCTGGTCTCGGCGCTTCCTCTCCTGCTCGCGCACCGACTTCTGGTACGCCCGCTGCTCGTCCGTCTGCTTGGGCGCCTTGAGGCCGAGCCCCGCGGCAATCAGCCGGCGCGCCACGGCATCCGTCTTCTCAGGCCGTCGCCCATCGCCACGAGTGGAAGACGGCGCGCCGGTGAAGGTGTCGGGATGGGCCCAGTCCTCTGGCGGCCCGGGATTCGGCGAGGCTGGTGTGGGAGGAGGTGCGGCCGGCGTGGCATCGGACGAGGTGGCGGCTTTGGGTGTTGTCGGGCCGTCATCCGTATCAGAGACGTCCTCGTCTTCCCATGAGTCCGCAACTTCCTCCTTTGGTTTGCTCTTTTTGCCGGATTTGTCCTGTTGTAGGCTGAGATGGGAGAGCTTGGAGCTCATCTCATCCTTTGATGCCATGAGAACAGTATGGTGTAGCTCGGAGAGACCAACAAACCAGGCAAGATTTGTCTATTTCAGTACTTGAAAATTCGGAACGCAGTACAGGGGAGCCGTCAATCTAGTATCGAGTGAAGGAAAAAAATTCCGAGTCGGAATAATGCAAGAACGGTTCCCCAGATGCACGAGGCAGAATGTACCTTATTGACATGCCCGACATGTAGGTGCAGCTTTCCTAGCGGCTAGTTACAGTGGGCTGGTCGCTGTGGAGGTGCCGGCATCTGCTGCACCACTCAGCCGGTCTTTAGCCGATGGAAGCTTCTGTGGAAATTTGCGCTTGCAGCTCCGCCGGTCTGGCCCATTCGCATTATTAAGTCCGTCTTTAGGCACATGCGCTCATACGTAGCACGCCACTCCCATCATTCTGACAACGGCACGGGCTTTCCTCGATCAATTTCCATCACAGCCGGCCCTTTGCTCGTCCAGAGCGCGGATTTCACCCTGCAATCGCCCATTGGAAAGCTGCCCGACTGCTTGCGTGCCGACTCCCCTGGGCCCGACACCGCCCGACCTCGATACCCTCGCGAGTGCTCCGAGCCAGCTCTCGGAGCTCCTCAATCCGACGCACCACACCACACCACACCGCCGTCGCCATGATCCCACGGTCCCGCGTCTCTGGGCGTCTCCTAATCGGACGCTCGGTAGCTCGCGCTGCTCCCTCGTCGACGTGCACGCGAGCAGCCGCCGGCTTCCCTGCCGTCGCTCACTATACACAGCAGCACGCCGGTGCTCGGAGATTACAACCCCAACCTGCGCAGCACCGCATACCGGCGCTCTGCTTCTCCACCTCGGCGGCTCTGGGCAAGGAAAAGGACAAGCCGAGCAAGTTTTTCGACTCGTCGGCCGAGCCCGATTCCACCGAACCGCTGTCCGAGGAAGAGGTCAAGGCCAACTTGGAGAACAAGAAGAAGGACGCCGCCGCCGCTGAAAAGGCCGCAAGCGAGGCCAAAGAAACCGACAGCGATGCCAATGTCTCAGCGAAGAGCGACAACAGCACATCGCAAGGGCAAGATAACAAGGCCGGCAGCAGTGCTGGTGGCGCCGCTGGCGCTGGCTCCGGAGACGGCTCCGGTGACGGAGGCAAGCGAGGTCGCAAGTCTTCGTCTGAAAAGGCTCTGCAGAAGCCGGTTGTTCCTGATGTCTACCCACAAGTACTAGCTATTCCGATTGCTCGCCGACCACTATTCCCCGGATTCTACAAGGCCATCACGATCAAGGACCCCGATGTCGCCACCGCCATTACCGAGTCGATTAAGCGCGGCCAGCCCTATGTCGGTGCTTTCCTCTTCAAGGATGAGAACGAAGACGCAGATGTGATTCGCAACGTCAACGATGTGTATGATGTCGGTGTCTTTGCTCAGATCACCAGCGCTTTCCCCATCCACGGCCAAGAAGGCGCTCTCACTGCCATCCTGTACCCCCACCGCCGAATTAAGCTCTCCAGTCTCGTGCCCCCGACACCGCAGCAACAACAACAAGAGTCGAAGAAGGTCGAGGCGAAGACAGAGCCCGAAACCCCCGAACCAATCCCCGCCAGACCTACCGAGGAAGCTCCCACCACCGACAAGAAGGGTGACGTTGTCGCTAGCTTTGAAGAAACGGCCGTTGACAAGAAGCCCGACCAAGTCGCCGAGAAATACGAACCCACCTCGTTCCTTAAGAAATACCCCGTCAGCCTTGTCAACGTCGAAAACCTCGCGGACGAACCGTACGACCCCAAGAGCCCTGTCATCCGCGCCGTTACCAACGAGATTGTCAACGTCTTCAAGGAGGTTGCTACGATGAACAACTTGTTCCGAGACCAGATTTCCACATTCTCCATGAGCCAGTCGACTGGCAATGTGACGTCTGAACCTGCCAAGCTTGCCGATTTCGCCGCCGCCGTTTCGTCTGGAGAGCAAACCGAGCTGCAAGAGGTTCTGGCTTGCATGAATGTCGAGGAGCGCATGCAAAAGGCGTTGATTGTGCTCAAGAAGGAGCTCATGAACGCGCAGCTGCAGTCCAAGATCACCAAGGATGTTGAAAGCAAAATTAGCAAGCGCCAGCGCGAGTACTGGCTGATGGAGCAAATGAAGGGTATCCGTCGTGAGCTTGGCCTCGAGTCCGACGGCAAGGACAAGCTTGTGGAGAAGTTTAAGGAAAAGGCTAGCAAGCTGGCTATGCCCGATGCCGTGCGCAAGGTCTTTGATGAGGAGGTTAACAAGCTCGCTCATCTGGAAACGGCTGCTTCGGAATTCAACGTCACAAGAAACTACCTGGACTGGCTGACGCAGATTCCCTGGGGCCAGCGCAGTGCCGAGAACTTTGGCATTTCTAACGCTGTCAAGGTTCTGGACGAGGACCACTACGGCCTGCAAGACGTCAAGGACCGCATTCTAGAGTTTATCGCCGTCGGCAAGCTGCGTGGCTCTGTGGAGGGCAAGATCTTGTGCTTTGTTGGCCCTCCTGGTGTTGGTAAGACGAGTATCGGCAAGTCCATTGCCCGCGCTCTCAACCGCGAATACTACCGCTTTAGTGTTGGTGGTCTTACAGATGTTGCCGAGATCAAGGGCCACCGCAGAACGTACGTTGGTGCCTTACCCGGTCGCATCATCCAGGCGCTGAAGAAGTGCCAAACCGAGAACCCCCTGATTCTCATTGACGAAATCGACAAGATTGGCCGCGGCTACCAGGGCGACCCTTCGTCTGCTCTTCTGGAGCTCCTCGACCCTGAGCAAAATAGCTCGTTCCTGGATCACTACATGGACGTGCCTGTTGACCTGTCCAAGGTTCTCTTCGTCTGCACTGCCAACATGACCGACACCATCCCCCGCCCTCTGCTCGATCGCATGGAACTCATCACCCTCTCTGGCTATGTTGCCGACGAGAAGAAGGCCATTGCTAACAAATACCTTGCTCCCGCGGCCAAGGAGGCGGCCGGTCTCAAGGACGCCAAGGTGGATCTCACTGACGAGGCTATTGAGGAGCTAATCAAGGCCTATTGCCGCGAGTCTGGTGTGCGTAACCTCAAGAAGCAGATTGAAAAAGTCTACCGCAAGTCTGCTCTCAAGATTGTGCAGGACCTGGGCGAGGATGTTATGCCTGAAGAGGAGGCTCTGACAGAAGAAGGCAAGGAGGCTGCTGAAGAGTCTGCTAAGAAGGCAGAGGAAACGGCCGAGTATGAGGGCAAGGAACAGAAGCAACCCAGCACAGAAGCGACGGAGAAGGAGACTACGGAGAAGCCGCGCCAAGCGCTCAAGGTGCCCGACTCTGTCGAAGTGTCCATTGGCAAGGACAACCTCACCGACTATATCGGACCCCCTGTATTTACATCCGACCGTCTCTACGAAGTCAGCCCGGCCGGCGTGGCCATGGGCCTGGCGTGGACGCAGATGGGTGGCGCCGCCATGTACATTGAGTCGATCCTGCAGTCGCCTCTGCGCCAGAGCACGCGCCCCGGCATCGAAATCACGGGCAACCTCAAGTCCGTGATGAAGGAGTCGACGGCCATTGCCTACTCCTTTGCCAAGTCCTTCATGGTGACCAAGTTCCCCGACAACGACTTCTTCGACAAGGCCAAGATGCACCTGCACGTGCCCGACGGGGCGGTGCCCAAGGATGGCCCCTCGGCGGGCATCACGATGGCGACGTCGCTCCTCTCGCTCGCGCTGGAGACGCCCGTCAACCCGACGGTGGCCATGACGGGCGAGCTGACGCTGACGGGCAAGGTGCTGCGCATCGGCGGCCTGCGGGAGAAGACGGTGGCGGCGCGCCGCGCCGGCTGCACCACCATCATCTTCCCCAAGGACTGCATGTCGGACTGGCTGGAGCTGCCGGCGGCCATCAAGGAGGGCATCGAGGGCCACCCGGTCGAGTGGTACGCGCAGGTTTTTGACCTGGTCTTTCCGGACCTGGACCGCGCCGCGGCCAACAAGAGCCGCGTGATCAAGGACGGCAAGAAGACGGAAGACGACGACTAAGACAAAAAACACGACCCGAACGAAGGCTCGAATTAGAACAATGGTCTCTGAGCGTGAGGCGGGAAGGAGTACCACTACTACCTACCGACTACTGTACGATATAGAGAGAAGCAGCGCAATTGGCTATGCGGTGGTGACACCTGACAGGTCATGTATAACTCTACCAAATATACATTGAACTCTTTTTTTTTCATCAACGCCCCCAAAATCAATACGTGCGGCGGGGTGTCACGACAGCGGCGGCGCGATGTGTGGCACAGGCGTCTATGTCTTGCGATGCTGCACATCCGTCGCTTGTGTGACTCTGCCACCACGGTGCCGCAAATTGGCTGGGACTTGTCCAAGGCGGACTGATCAAGGAAAGGCCAAAAAAAGGCAGACAAGCCATGAAGTTCATCGTATTGAATGCGGGGGGACAATGAACCGCCAACATTTCGAGCCCGACAACGTCATTATACCACACTCCCCTCTACCCAAAATACTGAACTCGACGTCTGGATGGCGTTGATAATGATTTTTTTTACACGTCTTGTTTTATTTGGCATCAGATGAGGGATTTTACATATTCATCTGTGTACTTGTATATGGGATGAATTTAAAGGAGAAAGATGAGGAGAAAGATTCATCATGTAAAGCTTCAAAAAAGAAGGGATTCGTTTTTCGCTATTTTTAGACGTATACAAAATATGGTAGCATAAAATATTTAGATTTTCTTAATTCTTTTTACTGCTGATTATACAATACTTGATTTATCACCTGTGATGCAGCCTAGACGCATGATATATGAGCTGCATCACGCCCTCTCCTGCTACGAGCTGCTACAACAGGGCCTAACTTACGACGCCATGTTGAGCCTAATTGCATCATCACAGCTGCACTTCTCCGCGAACCGCATAGCCCCTAGGCACACTATCCTGCTTTCTGACTTATGCTCCATTTTGGTCGTATCCTGCGCAACATGAGCCATAACAAGTTCGTGTCGCACGATGCAGCCGATGGACAGGATTGGGTGGCTTTGTCTTGGATGTGGATGTGGGGTCGGCGGAAAGCCAGGGCTTGGACATCCGGCAGCAGCAAGGCAAGGAAAAGGGGGCCCGGGAATTTTTGATTTGATTAAGAGAAAAAAAAAGCAAGGAGAAAAAAGCCCGTCGCAGCGGGACGTGCCTAGTCTATCACTTTGGGGGAACGGTATCCGCTTTCCGGGGATGCTTGTTTTGAATATTGGGGCGGTGACTCTTGACCGCCTCATTTGGTCGCCTTTTTTACACTTTTGATTTTTTTTTAAAAGAAATTCTTTGGTTAGCTTGCCTTTCCAGCCAAGACGGAATAGGAAAGCCTAGAACGTTTGGAAGCTTCAGGCGCAGGGCTGAATTGACAGGACTGCGACTGCAACTGACAAGCCGGGGTGGTGATGTTGTCTCGAGACAAGATAATGATGCTCTGCGAGGGCTGGAGCAAGCGCACCAGCGCCACTTGCATGCAGGTATACCCGACTGCGCGCCCTTTGCGGGAACCCAAGGCGAGCAGGATGAGCCTTATGGGGGCCGTACAAAGCAAAAACAAGACCACGTCCGAAGTAGTTTTATATTTTGTTACCAGACACGTCCGATGGGCAGTCTGCAGGTGTAGTGGTGGGAGTCTGACGTGGTTGAATCTCACACCAACCACATCAGCCATGGACTAGGGTCCTACATCCACTTCGCTCATGCACAGCGTCCCGATGGTCGTTGGGCACGCATGCGAGGGAGCAGGAACCGGCTTGGCCGTAGAATGACGCAAGGGAATTACAACATGAGCGAGGGTTAGCATTTTGGAGACGACCGAGGTGCTGTCCAATGTGTCGCGATGCGGGGTTGTCGGAAATTCTGAATAGCGCAGTCAGTTGGCACAGACTGCATGACTGACACTGTGTACGCTGGGCCAAGACATGCCATCTCGGGTCTCTGCGTGTCTCTCTCGGTGTAGGAAGGGCGATCTGCACGGGCGCTAGTAATAAAGGACCAGTTTGTGGTGCTGCAATTGCCGGAACCCCGATGCGGAGTCGGCTGGTCAAGTGAGGGTCGATAGAACAAAAAAGTGGCCAAAAATAAAAACAGATGTCTTACACACGATGCGCTGAGCGGCGAGAGCTGTTGGGACACGACTCAGCGTCGCTGGTTGTTTGACGCACAATTGCGACTCATTGGCTGGGGGGCTGACTGTGGTTGGAATGCTGAGGCATGTCAGGGCGCTGAGCTCGGTCCGACCGTCTTGTATAAGCCAAAAAGTAGACGCACGGGGTAAATGTTTCGCTGCCATGGTGTTGTGAGATGGGAGCACAGGGCTGGCCGCGCTATTATGCTATGACGGGGCGTGGCATGACTGGCCGTGTAGATGCAGTGCGGCCGGTGTGGTTGGGGTCGCAGGCGCCAAGAGGTTGATGGAAACACGAGCAGTGCGGGTGTTTCACGACAGGGACAGCGACAGCGATGCTTCAAGTTATAGACGATCGGAGAAGGCAGGTCGGTAGCAGGTGGACCAGTAAAGTGAGGACAGCAGCGCCCGTCAATGTTTGAGCGGATGCAACACATCCAGTGTTCTGTGGTGGAGAAGAAGGGCGTACGCTGGTGATGGGCTGTCGGGCAATATAGCAAGACAAAGCCGTGTGGTGGTTGGTGAATGGTCCACACAGAACGGTGGTGGCTGTTTATTTTCGGCAGCGTCGCAGGTGAGAGAGTTCTTTTGGATGAGGGCGGGTCATTATTAAGTGCAGAGATGCGTGTTGCGAGGTGGGATGGCAGCGATGGATGCAGGCGGAAGGTTAATGCGAAGACGGATTAGAGAAACGGTAAGCGGTATTGACGCAAGGTATTGCGATGCGACGATGACGATGACGATGCTCTTCATATAATGATAACGGCGAAGGCTTATACTCTGTGATAAGAGATGCACTCTGTCTGGCAAGGCTGCGCAAACGTGCAGACAATGAAGCCACAAGCCGCCACAAACAGGTGCAGGATTAGCGCCGGGAGAAATGGTTGGGGTGCGTGGAGAGGCTTTTTGGAACCATTGGAAGGTGCAGAAAAGGCATTCGCTAGCGTGTGCAGGCTGGCCAGGCTAGCGGATCCTGATGGTGGTGTGATGATGGTGGTGATGGGTGGTGATGGGTGGTGATGGGTGGTGATGGTGGGTGA
>PHFE01000055.1:2758527-2924280 GCA_002796755.1 Paracorniculantispora psalliotae | reverse complement strand
AATTCGGGATCCCGTCTGCTCTCCCATAGACAAGCTGATAATCGGCAGATTAGTAGTTGGGTCGGTGACGACCAGCGAACACCGGCTGCTGTATGTTTTTTATATTTTTGCTATTTGATTTATATTTTTTGCGTCGCTTTTTGGGGGTGGTTGCGCCGACCAACGGTGTTGAGCGTTGAACGGCTCGTCGCTGTGCTGCCGTGCAACCATGATGCCCCCAAAAAAAAACCACCAAACTTTCAACTACTTTTTGTGTGGAATACTATCTTGTTTGAAAGAGTCTGTGCAGTATTGTAGGCGCTATTCGACAACCAGCATGAGCCTCGTCGTGTTGAAAAGAGAAATCACATGGCTGTCTTGTCGTGTGGCTCAGCAGCCTTGCGTTGGGTGACCTGACAGGCCAGCCTGGGTGAGAACAGACGACAACCGTAGAGCCGGGCCATCCAGGCCCCGACAGTGTTGCTTGTAGGCTAGCGAGGCTGATCCACGAAAGGAGCCTTTTCAGTGCCAAGCAATTATGCCAAGGCGAGAGCCCGGGGTACGATGCGCTGGAGAAGGGTCCTTTTGTTGCCAAGTATTTCGTCCTATCAATATTCCTTGCGGGTTGGGGTACAAGGATTTGTGGATTAGAAACAACGGGTGTACCTGGGGAGCAAGATGAAAAAAGCACCACTCGATTCTTGGAAAATTCAGGACTGAATGTTAATTGATGTATAATTTCTTTTTTTTCGTAATATTGCTTAGTATAAAACTTGCATCTTCGGGTATACTTGTTGCCTTCCTTATTTAATATTTTTCGCTATTGGCTCTCAGCAATATCCTTGCTGTCAATTAACAACTTTGGCAGTATGTATTTCGGCTGTCGTTTAAATGAACTGCGCTTTAATAGGCCATGTCTCTAGACGTAGACTTGTTTCACCTGGTGAGCAATTTTATACCGCCAAGGCCGTTGCACTCTACACGGGCGAGAAGCTTGCTGCAGCCACGAAAAAGCTTGTCTGTAGATCACCATTCTAGAATGTTGGGGGCATGTGCGCTCTCTAACAAGTATAACTGGCGACGCGACAGATCAGCGCAGCGCCCGCCAAGTGCAGTACGAATCTGGCGTAGAGACAACTGCCGAATGGTGAAATAAAACCCACCGGAAAGGTAAGGCGAGCGACAGAATCGCAAGACGTACGGCTGCGATGCGCGTCCACGAAGCAACGGAGATGGCTTGGCATCAAAAGGCCGTTCTGGAAGGCCTTGGCTGTGGCTTGCGCTGTGCTAATTGCGTGCCGTCACGACAGCCCTCCTTGCACTTGCCTACGGGACTCTACGCAAAACGCGAGTGAGGATACAGACATTGAGTTTACTCAATTACAAGAAAGAATAAAGGTCAAAGTGCGAAAAGAACAGAGGGTTCCTGTGGCGAGCGGTTCCTTATTGGTCGGCACGTCCGGAAGCGAAAACGGCACTGCTCTGCAACGTTCAGATAAATGAGGGCCAGAACGGAAAACACAAGTCAAAGGCCAGCGAATGAAAACCGCCACCTGCGTTATTAGTGCTGTTCGTGGCGGGTCTTAGTTGGCATTCTATTAGCGGGCGGCGTATGCTTCTAGAAGGGCTTGCCGGCAGCGGGCGACGACCAAAAAGTCCTGCTACGTCACAGTGGGCTTTTGGCCGCCGCCGAACTTGGCACCGTGTAGCATTTTTAGCACACGCCATCCTTCTTTTCGTTCTTCTACATTGGAAGGCGTCGAGCCTTGCTCAGCTGGGGCCAACGAAGCACAGGGCGATCGTGGGAGGGGCGCGGAGCACACTCGTTAGTATGCATCCGCTCCGTAGCACAGGTGGGCTTGGTATTGCGCAATGATGCGCAGGATCATTGAATGCACCTGCAGAGGAGTAAAATAGGTTCATAGTATGTGCAGCAGCTATGATCCGATGTCAAGTCAAAGGGCAGAGGGATTAGGTTTTCGCCGTTGGCGGAAAGCTCTCGCTAGACGTCGCATCAGTCGACATTTTCCTTTACACAATTCCGATATATGCCACTACTTATTGCTTCACCTTCCAGTCGCGCGTGCTTTCTCAGATGTTATTGGGATGTTATTGAATCAACCTTCGATCCAACTCTGCCTTTTTACATCATTCCATGCTATCCGGCCTTACGAAGCCAAGGCCGGACATTACGTCTGTTTTGTGTAGGTTCCGGATGATGAACAGGGCCTACGTCTCAATTGAAGGATCAGCTCGACGTATTGGCCAGAAAGGATGAGTGGGCTTCCTGGAAGAGTCGGCGTCGGGCAGTCAGTTCGGTAATTTCTCCCACCCACCGGTGATTTCTCCGCGGCTGTCCCTTCGAGGCGAAACAGTGGAGGGGCTCATCAATTTGCAGGTCGCTCTCCTTCGCGACCGGCAAGGGCTAAAAGTGGGAAGACGCAGCGAAAAGAGAAATGTTCAGTGGCAGGTTGCTACCGCAGAACTTACTCGGTCACCGCCAGAACTTGATAGGCAAACTATTTTTGTGGGTAGAAGAACGGCACAGTTGCAACGTATTCGCGCCTCGCGAGTTTCTCCTGCTCCGTTTTTTTTTGTCCATGGGTCTTTGTACAAAGATACAACAAATTGTATGACCTGCATTTTTTCGTCGCTACCCCACAGCGCTATACTTTGTTTAGGAGGCGTGGCTGGTCTTGTTTTCCTTCAGGTCCCCTGGCCGTATTATTATTACCCGAGTGTGTGTGTACTGGTGGGCGACTTACTCGTCTTAGTAACTCGAGCCAGAGCCTGGCCCAAAAATCACTCATCATTTGCCCAGGCACACACTGAGGTGTGCCAACACCGGTCCACGTCAATTTTGCTGCTGTGACGCTGCTGTCTCAGTCTGTGTTCACTGAAAGTCGGGATGCTCGTCAAATGGGTGCAATGAACTGCGTGCCAAGGTGATCAGGCATGCAGCCATACGCTGCGGTAAGCTTCACTTATTAACGAGACTCCTTCCAGGAAAAGTATTCAACGTCAGTTTTTCTTAGCCCCGAGTGTGCCTGTTTTTAGTGCTTGAAACCCGCCTGCAACCCTCCGTGGAGTGTCCGGCCGGTGCTGGTGGGATGGGTCTGCCGCCTTTGCCGTTTCCTCCGACCAGCTTTTTTGCTTCTCCCCCTTCTCCACGCCTGCCTAGTGTTAGTTGGTTGGTTGGCGTGCGAGTAATACACCAGACGCCATTTGGCGACCCTCTCTCGGTCCCGGAATGGCTTTCCCACCCCATACAGTGCACTCCGTAAAATGGAGACCTCGCTGATATCGTAGACCTGGGTGGGAACATTATAAAGTCCCCTGCTTGCCCTTCCTGCCTTCCCCCCTCCCCCGACCTTGAATCTCTTTCCCATCCTTGCTTCGATACATACTTACACTCTACCGTTCTTTGGAGGAGTCTGCCACATTCACCATTCATTATACAAACCATTATACATACCACCGACAACATGCCTGAAGGATCTTCTCAGCCTACCTCTGCCGCTGCCACCGTGGCTCCCGCCGCTGGCGCTCCCGTCAACACCTTTGGCGAGAACAGAGGCATCAAGTTCCACATCAAGACTGGCAGCCGTACCTGGGCCTGCACCCTTCAGGACCGCTCTCACTAGTACGTCAGATCGGAGTCGCACGATGTCTCGCGATAAGCCTAAACGGCGCTGCAAGACATCATTATGCCCTGTGCGCCTCTACCTTTACTAACCCCGTCTTACAGTGAGCGCACCAAGGCCGCCCGCACCGGCTCTACCGACTCTGTCACCTCTTCCGCCTCTTCTGTCTCCGAGACCAGCTCTCACTAAATCACTGATGATCTCAGTGCGAACGGCTTGTCAACGGCGGAATACCCCAGGTCCTTGAAATAGCTGTCACCGAGACAGGTTACTTCATGGCCATGATACCCGGCGGAAAGGATCTGTTCCTTGATTTTCCATTTTAAAAGAAAAAACACTGGGCACTTGCTCAGTGACTGGCGTTTGGACAATTTGGCTCTTACTACAGCGCCGCAGCATGACATTTTTTACGAACGGAGCGAATTATACTGTTTAGTACTCTTTCACAGAATTAGCACCATTGGTCTCACATAACCCAATATTTACATATTAGAACGAACAATCAGAATTACTACATGTATTTTGCATAAATTGGCTACAAAAGCAAAATCCCTCAACTCTGAGCCCACATGCTGTCAGTATCGCAGCATGATGCCCCGCGCGGCCAACTCATCACGATGCTTCTTTTCATGCCAAGGCTGCCACAGGCGTTCTAGAGCCTTTCCTGGACAAGAAGGTGCACACGTGTGGCTGGCGGGGTGGCGGACTCGGCTGCATTATTTTTATGCAAGTGACGAATTTCTGGGAGAAGTGACGGGACGCCAGGGCTACCCCTGGAAATTAACAGGATGAGGTGGTGAAAAAGGACCCGACGAGGCGTCCAATAACGCGGCGACCTCCACCGCTGCGATTGGCGCCGTAATTGGGCCGTTGCAATGGCAGCTAGACTGGTTCCAACACCGATGAAGTGACATGGGTATGGGTAGCAAAGTATCCCTGCATCATGCTTGCATTATTCTATTTGATGATTTCGATGCATGTAAAATGTTGCTCTACTTTACACGTCTGGCTCAACTTCGTCAACGGTGGGCACCTTGTTCAACTTGATTTCGAAGAAGTCACCAAACGCCCTAATCGAGTCCCAAATAACTTGCGTATCTTCTTTTGAGACACCGATTCGGCGAGTACCACGAATATGCCAGTGCGTTTCCAGCTTCAAATTCTGCGTCATGATGCACGGCAGCACCACCAACTGCGTCTCGACGTCGTCTAGGGTTTGTCTGTCAGACAGATACAAGCCATAGGTGATGTTGAGCGACGTCCAGGCAAAATCTTTGTGAGCGTCAAAGAGGCCGATCGTGTCGGTCGCATTGCGCGTGTAAATCTTGAGGAACCATTCGCGGGCGCGCTGCTCGTTGTCCGCGTCGGCCTGCCAGTGCTCGCGAGAGTGCGACAGGTCGCGGTCTTCGGGCCGCTCCAGTGCTGCAATGGCGAGGATGGCCTCGATGGGTTTGCAGACGCCAATCAAGCAGATGGACTTGAAGAGTGCCTCGCGCAGGCGGCGCACCAAGCGCTGGCGGGACTCGCTGCTCTGGAACGCGGGCTTGGCGATGAGGTGCTGGTAGAGATGGGCCGCAAACTCGGGCTCCGGGCCAGTCGCGATGCACGATATGGCGAGAATGTACCATCGTTCGTCGTCGAGCTGCGTTGCTTTGAATCTCGTTTCGATGTCGGTAAAGAGCTTGGATAGCTCCGGCTTCGGAGGGGCTGCCGAGACGGACATGATGGCACCGAATATGCAGTGCTGCTGAGCGACGTTGCGCGATGTTGTATGCTTCGATAATATGATGATACAACAGAGACTCAGTTTCACTATTTCAGTAGGAGATGAAATAGGAGATAGCAAGGAGCTTTTACTTGTCACCTTATCCGTCGACGCCGAGCGTCTTTACCGCGCAGCAGCGGCGCCCCACCAGCTGCCTGTTGCAGGCGGAGGCAGAGTTTGCCCGATGCAGAGCTGCAGGAGCATGCGAGTCTGGGTAAGACACTGCCATGCTACTTGTCTGCATCCAGCCGCAATAAGCCCTTTTCAAAAACCAACACCGCATTGCGGATTTACAATCAACAGATTTTACAGGTTTGACAAGGCTCCGTTCAACGGCGGCCACGCCCTAAAACCAGCTGAGCCCCACCGTGAACATGTGGTGGAACCGGAAAAGAAATCCGGGGAACCTCGTCTCTTGTTCATTTTTGACACCGCAATCTTGCTATTGCATGCAACTTGGGATATACAGCTGCTGCAGTGCGTGTGGATACAGTCTCACTTGTATGTTGACATGCAGTCGCAACAGACCTGCGCATACCGTCCATCGCCATGAACCACTTTGATTTGGCCCTTCCTGGCTTCGAGCAGGAAAACTCTGGGGTCGAAAACGACAGCGCGCAATATGACATCTTCCAAGACTGGGATGTATTGAACGAGTTTACTCTTCTCGGTGAGCAGATGAGCGAACAGTATGCTCTCCCCGAGGAAGTACCCGCCAGTCTCGAGGCCGGTCCGTCCACCGCCGTTGCTCGGGGTCATGACGCCCTAGGGACGACGCCGGGATCGCAAACTGCTTCCACGCCCTATTTGTTGAGTCCGCGCATCACAACCCCTACAGATACCGCTGGCGCGCGGCCTGGATTCCCTCAAAGTGCAGTTAGGCTTCTGCGCCAGTGGATGGCTGCCAACACGCACTACCCGTACCCGACGCGCGAGGACAAGGAAATGCTCAGCACCATGACGGGCCTCAGCCAGACGCAGATTCTCAACTGGTTTGCCAATGCGCGACGAAGAGCCAAGATGGCGGCGCCGTTGCGCGCACCCGCTCCGACGGGCGAGTTCGTCGCACCAATCGACATGCCCGCGCGCCGCGCCACGCCCGGCATCACCGAAGGCATGAACCCCATGCAGCGATGGGAAAACTCGCCGCCCGACAACGAACCTGCCGATGTCGCTGCGATTCTCGGAGCCGTCAAGGCGGCGCGCATTGCTGCCTCGCCCAGCGAGCGCTCGTGCCTCACACCAGCATCGCGATATTCTGACGACAGCTCGAGCGTTGGCTTTAGTAACGGATCATCCTTCGGCAGATACGATGCGCCATCCAGTGAAGGCTCCATCAGATCAGGCAGGTCTTCTCAAGGCGGTGTCTCTCTATCTCCGTTCCCGGACAACCACTCGGCGAGACGCAGGCGTCGTCGCAAGCGCGCTGGTCTGGCCCCTACGACGACATACCATCCTCCTATCCGCGGCGCATTTCAGTGTACTTTCTGTGCCGAAGACTTCCAGACCAAGTATGACTGGCAACGGCACGAAAAGACGTGGCATCTATCGATTGATCGCTGGGTTTGCGCGCCGACCGGCCCTCTCGCCGTCGATCAAGTCACAGGGACGCTCACGTGTGTATTCTGCTCTCAGCGCAACCCGGACGCGGCGCATTTCGAATCGCACAATTTTTCTCTATGTAGTAGTCGAACGCTTACCGAGCGTACCTTCTACCGAAAGGACCATCTCACACAGCATCTGCGCCTCGGTCATCATGCCAAGGTACCGAAGGAGACACTGGAGACATGGAAAGCAAGCTCGCCGGAAATTCGGTCTCGCTGCGGTTTTTGTAATACAGCGCTGCACAGTTGGACGGCTCGAGTTGATCACCTTGCGATTCACTTCAAGAACGGGGCCACTATGGAACACTGGACAGGAGACTGGGGGTTTGACGAAGCGGTCCTCCGCACAGTAGAGAATTCTATACCGCCATGTAAGTTCCTACAGCAGCTATCATGGGTCATCTTGCTAACAAGACTTAGATTTAATCCATCTGGAAAAGATATCGCCACTACCATACGTGGCAAGTAGCGCTTCTCCGTGGACACCCAATAGTGCATATGAACTACTCACTATGGAATTGGAATACTGGATCCCGAATCACACAGACGATACTGGCAGCCCTCCAACGGATACAGACATTCAACTCGAAGCATGCCGTATTATTCGAAGTGCAGACGTTCTGTCTACAGATTCTGCCATTGCCGCTCACTCTTGGCTGCGAGACTTGATCATGTCCTGCAAAGAAATTACTCGAGACGCTATGTTTCAATCTGTGCGCGGACAAGAGGAGAACCGCATGTCGACACTGCGAATCAACGGAAAAGACAACATTTTTCAAGACTGTGCCCTTGAAAGCGAGCTAAGACAGTTCACTCTCGCTCTCCCAGGTGGAGGTGCTGATGTGGCCAACTGGGAGCTGCAGGTGGAGGCAGATCGCATCCTACGGCGGACGCAGCAAAAGTCCATCTCGCACAAGGACAATGTGCTCAACTGGCTGCTGCGATTGACGTACAACTCTACCGACTGGCTGGCCGAATTCCGCAAGCGCGTCTTTCTGGCCGTGGAGCAGGGTGAGCAGCCGGCCGAAATTAGCCCAGCCGCCACCGACACGATGACACTCGATCCGAAAGCTCTCAACGATTCGCCCATGGCTGCCGCGGACGCGATACAGCAGGATCTGACAAAGGAACGCTATAAAGAGGCCGCGGCGAGTCGAAACGGCTTTTACGATCTCAACGACGCGAATGGATACCGCCGCCTCGCGCGCGGTCTGGCGCGGTTCGTGGCGTCGTCCATGTCGGACTGCAATCCGAACAAGCACGTGCCGAGTGATGAAGAGATTCAGCAGCAGGCGCGGTGGTTGGAATATGGAGAGTAAGTCTTTTCGTCACTTGATTTCAAACATGAAGTACTGATTAATTTTTACAGAGGTGATCCATGGAATCAGACGGCCGCTGATCTGCCAGACTGGTTGGAGCGGTTCAAGCGTGATATTGGGCTGCTGCCCTCCGACACGGGTCCTGGTTTGGGGCTCATTAAGCGCATAACATAGAGACCGCCAAGTAGAGAATTACACTATATTGGCACATTGAAAGCCACGATTGAGAGTTAATTTTAAGAATGAACTGATTTCGAGTAGCGATTCGTCGAACTACCAGCAACACCTCTTCGGTAAACCGATCTTGCGGTTTGCATTCCCGCGCGTGAATAGCCCCATGAGCAATCTGTGATGTTCCTCTACTCCGACTCTTAATCATTTTCCGGCTCTAATTCTGTAGGCGTGTTGTGCTTCACATATAGTCGAGAGGCCTCGTGCGGCGGTTTGGACTCTTGTTCTCGCTGGTACAGGTTAGCGCGATACTCAGTTTCAAGAGCGAACAGTTAAGAGGGGCAAGAAAATTAAGAACAACAGAAATATCCTGGAAACAGGTCAAGACGAGAGGGACAAGGGGGGGGGAATCTACGATGGCTCATGGCCAGATTGGGATGCCGTGATTACGTTGAATTACCCTTCCTAGCCACTCTTGAAAGCAGTCAAGCGACGACGATGAGCGATGCACATTGTCACACCAGTGAGTGACCAAACGTGATGAACAGTGCTGCGTATCATACTACTCACGTCAACTTTGTGGTAAAATCAAAATTTGGAGTTGAGTGTTCCATTCTTTCAGTTTCTCTTTTGTTTTACAGTCCAATGCAGCGGTCAGCATCAGCCGTTGAAGCAAGTGTGACGTCAAGGTTACCCTGGCATGACAAGCATCTGCGACACCCAGTCAGCGGCCGTTGGGATCTCGACCACACTCCAATTACGGAAGAAAAAGCACCTCCCGATGATTTTGCTAATCTGATTCATCGCGATTATTTCCACATCTCTCATGTCTGTATTCTTCTACCACTCGCCCCCCATTCGCTCAATTGAATCTCTTCGTCAGCCCACCAACCACAACGCGGCACGCACAGTCCTGATCCACCAAGGCACTATCTTCATAAGTGAATCTGTACTTGGCAGCATCCGCCCACTCACAAACAACCCCCTTGCTAGCTCAATGAAGCATCTCGTCTCGCCAGTGACGATGAGGCGCACTCTGGGGCTCTCCCACCCACCGAGCCTCGGGCGTGTCAGCACTCCCAACTACGCAGGCCAAGACGCACATGTCTCCAGTCTACACCCTAATCCATGCAGCGGTGCCTTGTAAATTGTTCAGCACCGCCACGCTGCCCACTTCGTGTTCCTTTAGGGCTGCGTTCTAGCCTGGTTCGGGGCGGGTTGGTGGACGGGTTAGCCTCAGCCTCGTTTGCTTCAAGCATGAGGAACTCGTCTATGACCAGGCGGCAGCCCACGCTTGATCATTTTGGACCTTGCATTGACCATTCATCGGCCCGCGTAGGAAACATCAGCGGGTGGTATTTCCGGCTTGAGATCTCGAAGTTGCTTTTTATTTAACCGTGGAAGTGCCCGCTTGGAAATCTACAGATCTGCATTTCAGAACAGTCTTCTTTTTGCGACGTTAGGCCGTTTCCACCCGGCTTATACCCCGCTGACCACGCGAGCAACGGTTGACATTCATCTTCCAACACCCGCCACCATGTCTGGCAAGGCCGCTCTCAACGGGGCCGACACGACGACACCGTCAATGTCGCGGCTGTCCCTCTCCGCGTCCGGCGGCGGCTGCGTCAGCGGCACGCACACCAACGGTCGCCCGTCCATCTCCTCGTTCGCGCCCTCTCTTAGCAAAATCGCCCACACTTCCATCATCATCGAGGTCAAGGGCCGCGTGGCGTCCAACCACTCGCGCGTCAGCCAGCTGTACTTTTCCCCCGGCGGCTCGCGGCTCGTCGCCCTGACGCGGCACCAGGCGACCGTGCCCGCCGCCAACCACCGGCGATGGCAGCACCTGCACGTCATCGACACGCTCACGCAAATGCCCATGAAGCTGTGGGCTCCGTTTGGCGTGTTTGAGGCCGACTATCGCGTGCTCGCTGAGGATGGCGCGTGCGCGATTGGTTTCGGCCCGGAGACGCTGGAGGAGAACCCGGCGGCGAAGAAGACGTCGTTGACGGCAAGCAGCCTGTTTAGTCGGAAAGACAAAGCAGTGGCGGCGGAATTGCCGCCCGTGCGGCGGGTCATGATGGCGTTTCTCGCGGGCCGGCAGCATGGCGAGCATCAATACTTTAACCTGGACACGAACATGGTGCAGATGGAGCTGGGCAGCTTGAAGACGGGCTCCAACAACCACAACGTGCCCATTTCGGAGCCTATTGCCATGAGCCCCGACGGCAGCATGATCATTGGGCGGAGCGCGGAAGACGGCACCGAGATCTACCTCATCAGGGCGCCGCCCGCCATCTCACACTCGCAGGCCGCCGCGCTCAAAGTGCCAGCCTGCATCCCGGGCCATCTCGCCAAGATCACGCACCTGCAGTACCGCCCCGACGGCTCCTCCATTGTCTCCGTCAGCGCCGACGGCGTGCACCGCGTTACCAACGTATCCGGTGCGTCCCCCGGGCAGTGTCTGTACCGCGTGCGCATCGACACAAAAGGCTACGCGGCGCGGCTCGTCGCCGTCAGCCGCGACGGGCAGCTGGTGGCCTCGGTCTGGGGGCGGCAGGTCGTGCGGTGGTACCCGGAGACGGATGTGCTGATGGTGTACGACTTGGACGAGGTGCGGCTGGTCGAGACGTGGCCGCTGGCGTTTTCCGCAGACTGCAGTTTGTTGGTGTGCCGCACGGAAAATGGCGTCGATATCGTGAGGGTGGAGGACGGGACGAGCGCGGGGCATCTGAACTGGATGCAGAACGGCGGCAACTTTGCGACGGCGGGGGCGATGAGCACGGACGGAAAGCAGCTGGCGCTGGGGTTGTTAAATGGGCGGGTCATGTTGCATGAGCTACATTATGTCGAGGAGTCGTCGATTGATAAAGATGTTCCGGAAGAGGAGCCGCCTGCGTATTCGAAGTACGACGATTAATGAGATGAGAGATGTGTAAATGGAGTACATAGGCAAACGCTTAGGTAGAGCTGTATTAATGAGGAGGCTTTTACAGCGAGACATATATAATAGTAAATATATTACTAGTACTAGTTCTAATTATGTACGTTGATATTGTTCCTGGAATAATTTCGCATCTCCCGGCAAAGTAACTAATTTTTCTCTATTACGTGTCTCGGTCTTTCGGGAATTGGCCACTCAAGTGAGCGGATCTTCAAGCCCTGCCAGCCGCTATTGATCCAGGAGGCCTTGCTAACATCTCATTTGGATGAATTAGTGACGATTTTGAAATATGCGTGCCTTGTGTAGCGCCATTAATTTCTGCCTTGGTCCTTGACCAGTCCAGATATTACGTTTACACAGGAGTCGTGATCTCGAGCTCACTTTGCATGCGCTGTATCTTTACTCGAGACATATTAGTAGAATAACACTAGCTGTCATATCGTAGGAGAGCAAGTGGTCTGAACATAAGCAGAAATTCACGCACCGCAGCACACTAATAATTCACCTCCGCCTGAGGTCAACTGTGTGTTCAGAACGTCTTACGGCTAGCTAGCTGCTAGCGTGATCTCACCGTCAGAATCATGAACTGCGCCACCCAATACTGGCCACCAGGATAGTCCTACAACATTCGAGCTAGTGCTTGTGGATATCGGGCCGCGAGGACATCGGCACGCCGCGGGCAGCGTCTGGGGCTGCCCGTTGGTCGTTAGTCATTGTTATCCTTTCACAATCGACGGACCCTCGTTCACTCACTTGCACTGCCCACTGGTGTTGATCGAGAGGCTGGCGCGGAGAAGCGGCCTCACCCGATGCCGAGACACTCTTGATTTGTAGATCAGTGGGCTGTGAGAGGCCCTGTGTTTTCTCGGCCGGCTGTTTCTCCGGTCACCAGAGCTTCGCTTAGCCGGGACTAATCTCGCTACAGAAGTTGCTCCAATTTGATGACGAATGAGACTTTGGGGATAGGGTGGCCGGCAAGCAATCATGCACGTTGCGGGATTTTATAAATAGCTTACGGACTCTCACGAAGATGAGCCTGATCAAGAGGCAACTCATCAAGCAACACGCGCAATGCATCTCAGGAATTTTACATTACTGGCCGGTGCCATCACACTGGCAGCAGCTCACCAAGCTGCCGACTTCCTTCTTCCGACGGCTGTGTATCCATCGTACGGATGTCAGAACGAGTGCCAAAAAGCAATCACTCTTGCGGTTCCGTCCGACCTCGCTTTTGTCGGCGAGGACTTTGACTTTGACTTTTACGAGACAGCACACAATTTTAGTAGCTCCCTCGCACCCGGCGAGGTTCTCAAATTCGACACTCTTGATGCGAACAACCGCAGCGTCAGCTCGGGAACCAGCCTGTTCCGTATACAGTACACCTCTCGCGACCTGGATGGCTCCATCGTTCCTGTCACGGCCTTTGTGGCCTTTCCCCAAGCCAATTTTCGCCAGTCGGATGGGAGATTTCCCCTTGTAGCCTGGGCCCATGGCACAATCGGCATATTCCCAGGATGCGCCCAATCAAATGGACCTAAGCTATACGACTACGGAACATGGCAACCTCTGGTACAACATGGGTATGCTGTCGTCGCGACTGACTATGCGGGCTTGGGAAACAACTATACATCTCACAAGTACGGCTCCCACTTGGCCCACATCAACGACATATACTATTCGGTCCAAGCCGTTCGAAAGGTATTTGGTTATGCAGTGACGGACGAATGGATGAGTGTTGGCCACTCTCAGGGTGGCGGGGCTGTGTGGAAGCTCGCAGAGAGTCACTTCGTTCGAAACGACACTAAATACTTGGGCACCGTCGCCCTTGCGCCATCTACTTATGCCATCGATATGCTCTTTGAAAACGTCGATCGGGACATTTCACAGCAGATAATGGGCTACATTACGTATCTACCCTTCGCCCTGGAACGAGCGATTCCTTCGTTTAACCGCAGCCTTGTCGCTCCCGCAATGCAGAAGCGGTTGGAGCTGGCGGAGCGGATGCAAGTCTGCATTGACGGCATGTTCTCTATGGTGAGCGGCCTGAATGAGACACAGATTCTCGACAGGGCAGCGCTGGAGCAGAGCCGGCCGGCGATGCTAGCTTGGCAAAACGAACACACAGCCGCTCGTGGGGACCGATCCCCGGCGCCCGTGCTGGTGATCCAGAGTGACGCCGACACGACAGTTTTTCTGAACACTACCCGGACGGCCTGGGAGAACTCTTGTGCAGCGGGCAACGAAATCCACCTAAGAGTGTACCAAGGCCAAGAACACTCGCCCTCGGTTGAGGCGTCTGGGCCAGAGTGGGTTGACTGGATCGATGACAAATTCTACGGCCGCAATGCGCACTGCAGCGGGAAATGCTCAGAGAAAGTGCGGAAATTATTTGCGGGTAAGAATACCAAGGCTGCGCCAGAGAGTTAGATTATTATCTCCCACCTTTTCTTCCCTTCTGCCATCCCAGGCGCTTGGCGCAGTGCTTGGCCAGATCGTCTCGGCCATCCAGTTGTGGGTGCCATCCGCTAATATGATGTCGATCGGTGGTGGCGCCTAGTTGATACTTCGTTTGAAAGAGGATTTTTTGTGGTAGAGCTAAATAGTAATAATATAAAAATGGTTATTCCTTTTCGCTTCAGAAGTCTGGTCGTCTGTAATACAGACATGTACGGTGCCATATTTCCGCGGTGTGTAGGAATCAGCCAGCAGATGACGTAGTTGGTGATACACGAGACGGATATAAAGCTTAGACAAGGCCAATCGAGTCCTTGAGATAGCTCAATAATTGGAAAATTGGACATATTGTTAGCTGCATTCATTAGTACTGGTGTCTGCTGGCCGTTTGTTGACTCCTGCGGCTACGATACTTGCTGCATGGGGACCTGACAATGCTAGGCGCCATTCGGGCGCCTGCTGTTCTGTGACTCGCGCCGGTTTTTGTTTCTGGCTTATACAGTTAGAGGGCATCCGCTTTTAGTATTATCCGCTTTCTGAGGGCAATTAGCTCTGCATGTTATGG
Source organism: Paracorniculantispora psalliotae (assembly GCA_002796755.1). Classification (NCBI taxonomy): domain Eukaryota; kingdom Fungi; phylum Ascomycota; class Sordariomycetes; order Hypocreales; family Cordycipitaceae; genus Paracorniculantispora; species Paracorniculantispora psalliotae. The sequence goes on along the minus strand of PHFE01000055.1, from coordinate 2,909,835 downwards.
CTAGCTTCACTTTCCTATGTAGAAACTCAGAAGCGTCATTGCGCGAGAAGTGTAAGGGATAAAAAAAAAATTATATTTATTCAAAACTGATTGGAATATTGCAAGAAATTTTATTCCTTATCAAGTTGCTGCTCGAATAAATTTATAGCTTTAGTAAAGTGAGCCTTGGCTGTTTGCTGCATTGCTTCGAAACGCGGCGTGGCATTAGGGGATGCTCCGTCGATGCCCATTTTAATTGCACGATTGGTAGAAATCTCAAACGCTTTGAGGACGCCAAACATGACAGGTACTCCCATGGGAATCTTCTCAAACTTAGCAGCAGCGCCGCCAACAGTATCCATTACATGCCCCAAGCTGTCCAGCGCGGATTGGGCATCAACGAGTATGGCTTGGTCTGCGTCAGCTGTCCTGCGCCCGGCTTTTTGGAAGCTTGAACCTGTGTCTGTGACGTCTTTTTGCAGCTTTGCAGCCTGTAACCCGAGGACTGGTAGATAGAGCGGGCTGCCGGTCCATCCTTCGATGGACTTGCCTATGCTGTCGACGGAAGATTTGAGCTTCTGCAGCTGGCGGTCCGGTGAGGAGCCAAATAGATTGGGAATATCGAGCTGGGAAAGGCAAACCCCGGTGAATGCGAATAGAATAACACCGGTGAGCAACTTCATGTTGGAAAATTGATAATGGATGGTTCGGTCGTATGGTATGGTAAAAGACCAGTGCTCTTCAGTCCGAACAAGCAACACAAAATAAGAAAACATGGACGGAGATGTGCTGGCTGAGGAGTGACAGTTTCTGGGAAACTCAGCATTGGCGGCGCTGGAATGGACTTTCGGTTGCCGTTGTCTTCAATCGCGCAGATCAGCGCCGTAGCGGTAACCGAACCCCCAGTCTTCGCCCACAAGACATTCATAGGCAATCGCTGATGAGCAATAACTAGGTGCGGGCGGGCAAATAACTTCTGTGAATAATATGCCACACAATGCATCTCTCTGTAGTTTGCAATCTAGCCCTCCACGAGTGCAGCTATTTATTAAGCGTTGCGAATAGTAGCGATCATTCGAACCTGTACATATGTGTACCTCTCACCAAGTTAGTACAGGCCAAGAACAACTCTGTACACTTTTTACAGCTTAAGAAAGGCGCCTGGTGGGAATTCTACAACTCAGGAAACCCCTTGAAGTCAAACCCAGCCCCTGCTGCATTCCTGTGCCGTTTCTTGGTACGCCGTGTCTCGCTGTGCCGACGCAATTCCGTTTAATGAGACACGGCAACTCGGATTGAGACACTATTGAGATATTTCAGGCGACGGAGTAATTGGATCCAGTAAAACGAACAAGTACATGGAGGGATACAGCAGGCTAGCCACAATACGTTAATTGACCTTGAACACAATGTTCTCCGGCATAAATATCAGGCAACAGCGCGTTTCTTGTGCCCTCTTGTCTAGCAAACAGAAGATTCCTTCTACCGAGACATTACATCTTACAGAGGTCCCTCGGCAAAGACATCTTAGCTCACGATATAAGCTCGCGGCAATACGATTAGAAGAGCTGGGCCATTATACCTAGTTCAGGTGAAGGCGTCGCAAAACTACACGCCCGCGGTTACTTTCGAACTGACCGCCATGACTTCACCTGACACATCAAGCTGCGAGGATTGGTACCAAAACCAGACAGTATTATTGACAGGGGCTACAGGCAGCCTCGGTAGCTGCTTCCTATACAAGCTGGCCGTCCGGCTGCCGACGGCTAAAATTTACGTCTTATGCCGAGGGAGGGTGCATGACGCGATGCAGAAATGGGAGCAGTATATGCCAGAGCAAATTGACGAAATTTTTGATTCTGGAAAGGTCTACTGCATCCAGGGCAATATGGACTACGAGGATTTTGGCCTGGATCCGCGGGATCTAAAGCTTCTACGCAGTGAAGTAACGGTGGTTGTCCATGCGGCAGCTAATATTTCGCTGGCACAGAGCCTCATGGAATCCATTGAAAGCGACACTATGCCGGTGCTTCGACTGGCAAAAATCGTCGAGACCTTCAGCAACCTTGACCGCTTTGTGCACATATCGTCAACTTTTGCACAGATGCACTTGCCAAGTGGCATCGTCAAGGAAGCTCTAGTCAAAGTTGACGACGATGAGCCTCCCCCGCAAGAGCAGCTGAGCTCCATCCTCGCAACTGGAAACTCTCCCTACACCAGCCGATTTATCACACCATATGGACATGGAAAGTATCTTGCGGAGCGGCTTCTATTGGAATATCAGAGCAAGTTTCCTATACTCATTATTCGGCCATCAGCGATATCGCCGGCTGTACTGGAACCATATCCCTTATATGGCCCAGACGCAGCCATACCACTGCACACTATTCTGGCCATTACCATATATCGGGGATTTGACTTTTGGGAGGCTCTTGATGTATTGCCACATGGCTACATCTTTGACGAAGTTCCTGTCGATATAGTGGCCAATGTTTCTCTGTTGCACATGGCGTCAGGCACAACAGGCATCGTTCACGCAGCAGCACAGCTTCACGTGCCTCTTACTGTGAGGGAGTTCGCTCAGAGGGGCCGACAGTATACCTCAAGAGAGGGACTTGAACGTCTTGGTGCCAGTGGTCGTCTTGACGGCAAACCCAGACAGCTACCTTTAGAGTTTCACAAGCTGCTAACTGAATCATGGCGCGACTGGACGTTCGACTGCGAGCGTTCGAGGCAGTTACTGCAGACAACGGGATCGATTGGGCTGAATATCCCCAATGATTTTGAGGCTTTACTTCAGAAGCGATTCACAAGGTTGTCTAAGGCTTTAGTGGGTGTATAGAGACATAACTGGTATGTGGCACGTCATTGGCATGATTTCACTATTAGCGCGGCATATATCATGAGACAAAGTGGGTGTGTAGAGACATAATTGGTATGTGCCGCGGCACATATCATGAGACAAAGTGGATATAGAACTAGCTAGTATCTGATAGAGTGAAGGATAATCGTCACAATTGGCTCGGCTCTGCGCGATATGCGAAGGGTGATAAATAATTGCGTTCTAAGCTATGAAACGGAGGAAAGCCCCAGTTGAAAAGCCGTCAAAGCCGAAGTTACCATCTCTACGTATTAGCCAAGCTGACCCGCCTTCGGCCGAGCCATCGATCAATAGGCGCTTCAGACCGAAACTTCAGCAAATCAAACAACAACTGTCAAAGACGCGATACAATACTATTCAAGTTGAGTATGGTTTCCACGGATCGGAAAAGCAGTGCCTGTTGCCCTGCTCAGGGAGAGCATGAAGCAGGCTGGACTGCTGTCCCAAACCGGGATCATGGCGGCACAGATGCGGATCCGGCTGTTGCTATCATCGGCATGGCTACTCGCCTCTGTGGGGGTGTAAAATCGCCTGAAGAACTCTGGACGTTTCTGATGGAGGGAAAGAACGGGCTGTGTGAGGTTCCTACTACACGATATAACATCGATTCTTTCTACGGGCCTGGAAAGCCAGAGTCTGTAAAAACACGAAAGGGCTACTTTTTGCAGCATGACCCAGCGCTTTTCGATGCTGAGTTCTTTGACATTCATCCAGTCGAGGTAGAAAGAATGGATCCCCAGCAGAGGCAGCTTCTGGAAGTGACAATGGAGTGTATGGAGAGTGCCGGGGTAACCGAGCTTCGGGGATCCAGTACCGGATGCTATGTTGGCGTGTTTGGCGAAGATTGGATCAGTATGGCAAGCCAGGACCCCCAATCCATGGACAGGTATCACGTTTCGAGTACAGGCCTGTTTGCGCTAGCGAACAGGCTGTCATATCAATTTGACTGGCATGGGCCTAGCATGACGATACAGACGGCGTGCTCATCATCCATGGTAGGACTCCACGAAGCTTGCCAGGCGCTGCTGAGGAATGAATGTAGCGCGGTTGTGGTCGCTGGTGTGAATTTGATATTGAATCCTGCCATGACCATTGGCATGTCAGACAGTAAAGTCCTATCTGCTGATGGGGCCTGCAAAACGTTTGACGAATCGGCAGATGGCTATGGCCGTGGTGAGGGCATCAGTGTCATTCTACTGAAGAGGCTTGAGGATGCACTTCGAGATGGCGACAATGTCCGGTCTGTCATACGCGGCACGCATACCAATCATGATGGCAGGACGACTACCTCATTTGGGCCAGATGTGAAGGGGCAAGAAGACCTCATCAACACCGCATACCTACGGGCAAAACTCAACGATGTCCATCAGACACCATTCTTCGAGTGCCATGGGACCGGTACACCGGTTGGGGATGCGGTTGAAGTGTCCGCAATTACCAAGGTACTACGGCGAAGCAGTTTGTGTGATCAGGAGCCTAAAGAGATAACGGTTATTGGCTCGATCAAACCCAATGTCGGGCATACAGAAGGTGCATCCGGCTTAACCTCGGTCATTAAAGCTGTTCTCTCTCTTGAGCATGACATAATCCCGCCAAATACATTCTTTGAGGCTTATAGTACGAAGGCATCATTTCAACGGGGCAAACTATTAGTTCCGCAACGCCCAATGCAATTTCCCAAAGGACGGAAGAAACGGGTCAGTGTCAACTGTTTTGGCGTTGGCGGGACCAACTCTCACGCCATTATTGAGTCACTTGAATCTTATCTACACCCTCCCCGAGACTGCTCGGGCGGATCACTGAGCGCGGATGCGACGTTATTCAACAAGAGATATCTTATTGTCTTGTCTGCCAAGAGCCAAGATGCTTTGGAAACACGCATCGCCGATTTAGTCAACTACATCAAGAGGCCGGAAGCTTGCAGTATGCAGGATCTGTCCTACACACTTTGCTGTAGGCGAAAACACTATGCTTATCGAGCCTTCGCGGTGGGAAGTTCCCACCGACCGTTTACCAGGTCTGATTTTCACACTTCACATGAGCGGTCCATCGTCTCCGTCTGGCTATTCACTGGCCAAGGAGCACAATGGGTCGGTATGGCTCGCCAGCTTCTTGAGACTTGTCCTGAATTCCAAAAAGACATGTTGCGTCTCGATGCCGCATTGAAAGCTATTCCGGATGCGCCGGATTGGTCCATAGTTGAAGAGCTCAGTAAATCGACCGCACAGGAGAGTCGCGTCAACGAGACGGAAATCTCGCAGCCACTGTCCACAGCTATCGCTATTGGGTTAGTCAACCACCTCCGTCGCTTACATCTCAAGCCGACAGCGGTAATCGGGCACTCTAGTGGTGAGCTGGCAGCGGCGTATGCATCTGGAGCCATTACAGCTGCCTCGGCCCTAGTGATGGCCTATTACAGGGGCATTGTGTCCAAGTCCAGCGAGGCGAAAGGTGCCATGTCAAGCGTCGGACTTGGTTGGGCAGAAATCGATCCATTCTTGGCGAACATATCCGATGTTACAGTTGCCTGCAAGAACAGCCCTCGGAATACAGTATTGTCTGGAAATGCCGCCAGTTTGGACCAAGTGGTCAATTCTATCAAAGAGAAATACCGAGATGTGTTTTGCAAAAGACTTCGAGTATCCGTTGCATACCACTCTTGTCAGTCCAAAGCACAATTTTTGCATTTACCAACATACTAACACTCTCGGAAGCGCAAATGGAGAAGGCATCAAACTTATACAAGAGTATGGTGTCAAGCCATATTCAATATAATGATGCCATGGTACCGATGTATTCGACTGCAACTCGAGCGAAAATCACAGATCCAACAATGCTAGACCCAGAATACTGGCGCCATGGCTTGGCATCTCCAGTTGAGTTTTCTGACTCAGTCGCAGGTGCCATTTTGGAACACAGTGGCTCGCATCTGGCTTTTGTGGAAATTGGGCCGAATTCAACATTCTCCTCGCTCTTGAAGCAGATCGCGGAGCAAATGCAATTAGACGAGGGTTGTATGCCCTTATACGTTCCGACGCTAACTCGCAATGACCCAGACTCTATTTCACAATTGCTACACACAGCTGGTCGCCTGCATTGTTTAGGTGCCGACCTCGCCATGCCCAACATCACGGGCCCAGGCAAAGTCATACCCAATCTTCCCGCGTACCCGTGGAAACACCAACGTCTGTGGCGTGAAAGCCGCTTGGTCCACGAATGGAGACATCGAGGAGCGCCGCACCATGAGCTGCTCGGATCAAGAGTAGCAGTCATGTCCGAAAACGAGCCTACATGGAGAAATTTGATGCGACTAGGAGACATCACATGGATTGGAGACCATAAGATAGACGGCAAAGTCATTTTTCCCGTGGCTGGGTACGTGGCCATGGCCGGGGCGGCCTGCATGCAGCTTCACAGCGAAGCCGTAGCCTACGAACTACGTGCACTTGCTCTGACGTCCTTCCTCGTCCCCCGCCCCGGAGAGCAAATTGAAATTCTCACCAGCTTGAAAAGAGATAGGTACAACGACTTGGCTGAGTCGGATTGGTATTCTTTCACTATCTGCTCCCACAATGGCACAGGCTGGACGGAGCATTGCCATGGCCAAGCCCGGGCCGTGGATTACCAACATCCGCCTGACCAAGGCCAGCTTGGCGCTCTTCCAGAGTCTTATGCACGCCAAGTCAACATTGCTGAATGGTACAAGCAGACAAAAAGACGGGGGTTTGACTATGGACAGAGCTTCCGCGGTCTTGCCGAGGTTTCAGCCGACCCAGTCAAGTTTGCAGCCAAGGCGACTCTTGATGAAAATTCATGGCGGCTAAATGAAGAAACCAAATACGCCGCCCACCCAACAGACATCGATCGCTGTATACAGCTGATGGGCATCGCATCCGCGCACGGACTTCATCGACGTCTTGGCGTCCTGCGCGTGCCCCAGTCCATAGGGTCAATATTCATCTCTACAAGTCCTTCTTCAGCGGTTTATGTAAGCGGGGTAGATGATATACATCAAGGCCCATCATGGCAAGCCAACGCTGTGAATGACCAAGGGGTTGTTTTGTCGTATATACGAGAACTGCGGTCTGTTGCCCTGGATAAGATAGGTCAAGCAGTGGACTCGATTCCGCCATTTGCTAATTTAGAGTGGCAACCTCTGATTGACCTTTTGCCGTCGGGCGAGCTCTTGTTTTCTCCGGAGGAAAGAAACGAGGTTCATGGGCAACACTCTTGGAGCAGATTTCTCAGGCTCCTTGCACACGCACAACCCACGTTACGCGTCCTGGAGGTCGGCGTTGCTTCTCCGGATTCCACCAGGTCGAATCTAAGCTACCTCAAGTCCCCTCATGGTACCGCAATGTTCTCATCTTATACGTTGGCGAGCTCATCAGCTGTATCTCTGGACAGAGCAAGGCTTGAATTCAACGACGACCGCAACATGTCATTCAAGTTGTTAGATACACACAGCAGCATTCTGGATCAGGCAATACAGCCTCATACCTTTGATCTTATTTTGACCTCTGAGGCGGACCATCTGCTTTCTCCTCGGTCACTATCGACATTGAAGCAGCTAGTTACCTCGCGAGGATGGTTGCTGTTCCAGGATGCAAGTTTTGTGAAAGGAGGCCAAGACGAGAGCTTCATCAATAGTCAATCCGAAGATCAACCCAATGGCAAACTGGCCGAAAGTTTGAAAGCCGCAGGATTTACACTTGCTCAACCTCAGGTTTACAGTCAGGCCAGGTGCAATGCATGCCCTACGGCAAAGTTCACTTTACTTGCCAGTGCAGCCTCCACACCGCAGGACTCCATAAAGGAGATCACGTTGCTCACGGGTTGCAACTTAGAAGTATTTAACAAGACATTTGCGACAGAGTTCGAGAAAGCAGGCTACAGCGTACGCTGGAGCACTCTGAGCACTCTTCCTCCCGCGGGGCAGAAGATTATCTCTTTACTAGACCTCGACGAACCAACCCTCGCGGAATTGACTGAAGCAAGCTTCCAACAGCTGAAAGATTATCTGATATATGGACAGCCAGAACATATCTTATGGTTAACCAGGCCGGCGCAGTACCTGTGCGGTGATCCGAGATACGGTCTTGCACATGGCTTAGTGCGAACACTCCGTCATGAGAATGCGATTGACATGTCCGTGGCAGAGCTTTTATCCGTCGATTCTACTTCTGTTAATCTTGTGGTGCAACTCCAGAACTGGATTACACAGTTTGACAAGGCTTCTCGTGAGAGGGACTTTGAATTTTATGTTGATGAAGCGGTGCACGTTGGTCGATACCACTGGATAAATAGTTGGCCTGCTCTGAATGGCATCTATCCGGGCCAAACTACGCCCATGGGACTTCATCTAGAATCTAATGGCCTATTACAAAGTCCTTCCTGGATCCAGAAAACCGAATCAAGTCTGAAGAAAGACGAGGTCCGAGTCGAGGTCCGATATGTTGGATTAAACTTCAGGGTACGTTCCCTACCGCGGACGTGTGGTTTGTGCGCTAGGCTAACGTTTTCATTTCTTTCTCTTTTTTACCCGTGTTTAGGATGTAATGGTTGCTTTGGGTCTAGTAGGCACAAAGTCTCAATTCGGGCTCGAGGCAAGCGGTGTAGTCTGCGAAGTGGGCACAGGCGTCGAAGGCTTTTCCATCGGCGATAGAGTTGGGTTCGTTGGTTCCGGGTTGTGCCAAACCCGTGTCAGTCTGCCGTCCGCATGCTACTGGAAACTCCCAGAATCAGTATCCATGGAGAATGCAGCTTGCACGCTTGTTCCATTCTTAACGGCGATCTATTCTTTGATCCACGCTGGCAGCTTGACCAAAGGCCAGGTACGTGGACACAACACGTCACGGTGTATTTTTGAACACAATAACTGATAGGCTCATGGCTAGTCCGTGCTTATACACTCCGCTTGTGGCGGAGTCGGCCTAGCTGCTGTTCAAGTTTCTAAGCTGATCGGCGCCAATGTAAGCCCCTTAGAGAATCTGGGTAGTGTACGCCCATTGCGCTAACCGTATTGAAGGTTTATGCCACTGTTGGAAGTGACGAGAAGGCAGAATACTTGACGACCAACCATTTGATACCGAAAGATCAAATCTTCTATTCCAGAGATGAATCATTCTGGCCCGGGCTCATGAGAGCGACGGAAGGAAAGGGTGTGGACTTGGTCTTGAACTCTCTCTCCGGTAAATTACTTCATGCCTCGTGGAACTGTGTTGCCAAGTTTGGTAAAATGGTTGAGCTTGGCAAAATCGACTTCTACGCGAACGGAAGCCTCGATATGGGCCCTTTTGCCAGCAACCGCTCATTCGTCGGCGTCGATCTGCTCCAACTACCCATGGAGCGACCTGAGCTTTTTCTTAGGTGAGTGTAGAATAAGCTACCATTCTGCGCAATCTAACGTTCCTGGGGCAAGGCTTCTAAAGGAGCTTTCTGGTTTTTTTGGCGCCGGCAAACTAACTCCTCTACCAATACAACGAATATATGACGCGCCAAAGGCAATGGACGCTTTAAGGCAAATGCAGAAGGGTCAGCACATAGGCAAATATGTTGTGAGCTTTCCGAGCGGGAATTATGACCTACCGGTGTTATCTGATCCTCACCCTCCGGTACTTCTTTCGAAAGCGTCTTATATCTTGGCCGGTGGGCTAGGCGGTCTTGGTCGCGCCGTGTCCAACTGGATGGCCGAAAACGGAGCGGAAGAGCTGGTATTTATCTCTCGGAGTGCCGACTTGTCTCAACATGAAGACTTCTTGCATGAATTATCAGTCCAGGGCTGCAAGACAGTGTGCATTTCAGGAAGTGTGACAAACGCGGCTGATGTCAAACGTGCAGTAGCTGCTTGCAACTTCCCCCTCAAAGGCGTGCTTCAGCTCTCGGCAGCTCTTCACGACCGAACTTTCCGCAACATGACGTATAAAGAATGGAGCGACTGCCTCGATCCCAAGGTGATGGGAACTTGGAACCTCCACCAAGAAACCAAAGAGAGCTCGGACGTTCAGTTTTTCGTCTTATTTGGCTCCTTGGCGGGCGTTTACGGCAACAGCGGACAGGCAAACTATGCTGCCGGCAGTACGTACTTGGAAAGTTTCGTTCATTACCGTCGTAATTTGGGCCTACCTTGTTCATTGCTGAACCTGGGACCTGTGGAAGATGCAGGAATGGTTAGTCGAGATGGCAAGCTTCTGCACGTTTTGAAGGCTGCGTCTTGCAAGCTGCTCTCCGAGGAGGATGTCTGCAGGGGCCTTGGCATAGCAATCATTCAGTCGCAAGTACAGACCACTAGTCAGGCAACGGCAGCAGGGTCTACACCGTTGTCGTCTCCGGCAATAATTAGTCTTGGCTTGAGCACGACTGCGGAGCCATCAGAGCCGTCGCCACGGCTATCCTGGACCAGCGAAGCGCGTTTCTCACTTTATGCTAATTTGAATCGGACGACAAAGGACGCGGCACAATTTGTGGACGATAAATTCCGAGCTTTTGTGGCCAAGATTGAAGCAGATCCTTCCATCCTCAACGAACCGCTGACTGAGCTGACGATTTGCAGGGAGATTGCAAGGCTTATGACCGGGTACCTTAGCGAAGACTCTAAGATCGAGGATGCAGATATTGGCAACATTGCCATCGACTCACTTATGGCTATTGAGATTAAGGACTGGATAAGGGGGAATATGAATCTCGATGTCAGCATGGATCAGACATCTAGAGCGCGCACTTCGGGAGAGTTGGCGAGCGTGACCCTCGAGCGTTTGAAAGTGAAATACGGACTGTTGCAATGACGTACTTCAAGACGAAGCGAGCTACAGCCGGTGGGCTGACGATAGTGGGCTCGTTCCTTGGAGGCGTCTTCTTTATTAATTTATATATTACTTTATATATTAATAACATACATAAAAAATAAAAATAAAATCACAAGGCTTCATACACCTCTTATCGCCAGTACGTCGGGCCTTTGGCGTGCGTTTGCCGTCGTCACAGCGCCAGGCTTTCCATCCTGTACATTGACACCGGGAAAATATCTAAGCCATCACCCTATGAACGTGGCTATAAGATTTGAAGATCATTCGTGCTGGTAAATTGGATGAATTCCGATTTCGCAGTTGTATTCACGCAGGCTGTACACGCACGCTGACTCAAAGTCGGTTTCACGGTGACAAGCTTTGTCATCAAAGCGTTAAAAGCCTCGACATAGAATTTGTGCAGTGTGAATCACGCTTTGTTACGGTATTTTGCTCATTCGCCGGTAACTGGCCGATATAGGAAGATCGTTTAGCATGCAATTGAGTTTTTTTTTCACGCCGCGATGGAGACCTCCACTGAGTCACGCCGTCGCGTGGTGTACCTGGCCCAGCTCTTAAGCTTAGGTCCCGCCTTCTTTCGGCTGCATATGAGCTACCTGTAAATCTCGATAAGGAAATATTAGCTACTTTCGAACGGAAATACAAACAGAACTATTATGGATTCCACTTTCAACGTCCTTGTGACCGGCTCCGCCGGCCATCTCGGCACGGCGCTCATGCTGGCGCTGCCCGGACTCGGTTTCAAGCCCTTTGGCATCGACATTCTCGCGTCGCCCACCACAACAGCTGTCGGCAGCATCAGCGATCGCGCCTTCGTCAATCAGCTTCTACAAGGAAGCGGCATCAAACATATTATTCACGCCGCGACCCTTCACAAGCCGCACGTCGGCAGCCACACCAAGGAGCAGTTTGTCGAGACCAATATCACTGGCACGGTCATTCTTCTCGAGGAAGCCACAAGCCTGGGCAAGCAAATCGAAAGCTTCCAATTCTTGAGTACTACGAGCAGCTTCGGTACCGCACTCAGCCCGAAGCCAGGCAACCCCGCAGCATGGATTGACGAATCAGTGGTGCCGCAGCCCAAGAACATTTACGGTGTCACCAAGGTGGCGGCGGAGGACATGTGCTTTCTCGTACAAAAACAGACTGGTTTGCCTGTCCTCGTACTGCGCACCAGCCGCTTCTTTCCGGAAGAGGATGATGATGAAGACCGTCGTAATGCGCTGAGCGACGCCAACCTCAAGGTGCTGGAGCTGTCTTACCGCCGTGTCGACATCGAGGATATCGTGACAGCATGCGTCTGCGGCATGGCCAAGGCAAAGAGCATCGGCTGGGGCCGCTACATCATCAGCGCACCCCCTCCATTCGCGCGTGATGGAGCGACACTTTCGGCATTGGATCGCGACCCGGCGACTGTATTCCGCAGCGTGGCGCCGGGCATCGAGGCCGTATTCCAGGCGCAGAACTGGGGCTTCTTGGGCCGCATCGATCGCGTCTATGACTCTTCCAAGGCGGTGCGCGAGCTTGGATGGCAGCCGAAATACACATTTGAGAATGTGGTGGCGATGGTTGGCAAAGGTCAAGACTGGCGAAGCGAGCTGACTACCAAGGTCGGCAAGAAGGGGTATCACGCAGTGAGCACCGGTGTGTACACACAGCGATGAAATTAGGTACCATGTTACAAGTTCGTACGCATTGCTCTGCACTCTCTAATCTCTCCGAAACTTGCCTGTGGGAACTATTTTGAGTAAGAATAAACACGAACATTGAAATATAATTAGTATCAAATACGGCCGTTTAATCATACGTTCATGTACATTCAATTCGCATATGCTCGCCAAGAAGTGAGTTGGAGAGCAACTTCTCAACTGGTCTGTCGAAGAGGTTGCGACGTCGCGTCGGCCCGTCCCGTGCCTCCTCCCGTCGCCGCAGATGTCAAGGTTAAGTCTACTGCGGCAACTTGCTGCATCATGGCACCGTTAAAACTTAGCATCGTATTCTACCCGTACAAGCTCGATTCCTGTAATAAATGTGCCAAATTGAGATTCGACTTTGGAAAGGGCAAGTCCCGACGCTAATCTTTAATCGGTCCTTTTAGCGTGCACTTACAGGGCACTACGATCACCAAGACGGCACCATCAGCTGATAGTTAGCGGATGTTGCATTGTGACCACTAAAATGGGATACAGCTCCGAGTGCTCTGTCATTGGTCAGGTGGCAGATTAATAAAATGAGTGCCCTCGGATGACCCCAAGTGCGAGCTTCGCCCGCCCCCAGGCAGTCCATCTTGGCAATTCACTATCTACATAATCGTGCGAACAGAACGCTGCCAACATGTATCTGCCGATGCTGATGGGCCTCGCAAGCCTGGCGGCGACCGCGACCGCGATCGCTTCCGCGCCCGAGCCGTACAAGGGTGGCGACACGTCTGGCTGCGGCAAAACTCACCTCTTCAACGCGTTTCCCAAGATCCGAAACCTCAAGTCGGGCGGCAAGGACCGTGGCTACCTAGCGCATGTCCCCGAAGGCTACGACAAGAACCACCAGTATCCCGTGATCCTGGGCTTCCACGGCTCGAGCAGCATCGGCTTCTTCTTCGAGGCCGACACGGGGCTGGACCTGGCCAAGTACACGGGCGACAAGATCATGGTCTACCCCAACGGCCTGGGTGGCGCGTGGGCCGGCGCCAACTATTCGAAAGCGACCGTTGATGAAGACCTGCAGTTTGTGTGGGATCTGCTCGCCGACGTGCGCAGCAACTTCTGTGTAGATAGCGCTCGCATCTATGCCACGGGCATGTCGAGCGGCGGTGGCTTTGTCGACACCATCGCATGCAACGCCACGGTCGGCGGTGAATTCGCCGCTTTCGCGCCGGCGTCCGGATCCTTTTATACGAACAACGACGCCAACTATAAAAACTGCAAACCTGCCCGCGTGCCCACACCGATCTTGGAATTCCATGGCGGTGCCGATCAGTCTGTGCACTATGACGGCGGCCAAGGCGAAGGCGGCATTGAGCCCTCTATCCCCAACTGGTATGTGACGTCAGAAATGCTTGGACTCTGCAGTACCGTTCTAACTTGTGTACTAATAGGCTCGACCGGTGGGCGGATCGAAACGAATGCGACAAGCCGAATAAACAAGAAGATCTATACGACGGCGATGTGCACCATCTCAGCTGGACCTGCAAAGGCCAGGAAGCAGTTTTGCAGCATTATAAAACTGATGACCAGAGTGAGCTTTGCAGCGATATGATACTAACATACGTGCCAATGCTGACCCGAAATAGAGCACGATTGGGCCTCCCCGTGGCCCAACTTTTCGCAGCTGGCCGCGCTAGATACGCCCACACATCTTGAAGCAAGCGCGCTGATTCAGGAATTTTTTATGAAATATACACGACCAGCGGAATAAAGTTAATGAATGCACGACGATATAATAACTTTCTCTTTCTAGCCAGTGTATATATACTTCTGGGCAGGGAAGATCAACATGATGAGCTTATTCACCTACGTTTTTTCTATGTCCTGGTATGAATGATGGTACAGGATGTGTGACCGGTTTGCCAGTGGAGCGGTCTACTCTTTTGCATCAACTACGGCAATCTCTCGCTACAAATGATAGATATTCGACTGTATATCCGCACATTTGATACAGACTAGCAAATTCAGTATTTGGAGCACCGCGCCGTTAACATTCTCCGTTTTTCCCCGTCTCCTTGGGGTAACAGTGACACGACCCCAACAGGTTAGTTAACGTCGTTTTTGCGTGGGTGGATGCATGGGCTGGTCTCGTCAACCGGCGGAGCGTTCAATAACAGACCATCTGCCTGTATTGGACTCCTTGGACAAGGATCAGGCGCGTCATTCAGCTTTCGGAATCGGCTCGCGACTTGCCGCTACCGAAATGAAATTATTGAATGACCTATCATGCCTACTTGCCGTTGTCCTTTTCAATTCGTGGGTTGGTTTTGGTGGCGCACACCAGGGTCTGCGAGACCCGCCAGCGAGCCTTTTCCTCTCTCGCGTTCTTCACCGACGGGCGCAACTAGGATTCAGGCTTCAATTTCGTCTCCCTCTCGCCGTAGAAAATATTCACTTTTGTATTATCTCGCTCAATGACAATAAATCCGCCCAGAGCCCCATCCTGAGCTCTGTCTTTACAGACAGCAGGTGAGCCGCCGACCCTGTTACAGTTTTCTGTCGCTGTCAGTGGTGGAAGAAGCCGATCGCCACGAGACCCTGTGCCCACCGTTTGGCCCAGCACAGCCCTCCTCTGCACGGAATTCGGCTCGACTTATGGAGAAGCAGGAGGGGCGCCCAGCATGATTTTCTGCTCTTGGCACACAACTGGGCGTTCGAGGTGGAGCGATGGTGGAAGCACTCGTGCGCCCGACGGCAATAACACCGCTATCAATTAAATCAAATCAATCAGTTACCTAACGACGCTCCTTTGTCGGCTGTGCTGACTATATTGCTTGGAATCAAGGATGCAGCATCACGTTGCTGAGTGGCGCCTGCGCAGAACCCCTACTTCGCGCCGCCGAGGGACATCGTCGGAGCTTCGGCCGGGCGGCGTCGATTCCGTGCTGATCTTGGATGGTCGCACCACAGCGTCCTTCCTTTCTCGTCCCGCGCTCCGCGCCGGGCTATGACGAGAGAAAACGAGCCATAGCTGCGGCGTGCTCACGCGAGGGGCCTGGAGTCTTGATCGAACTTTATTCCTTTTCTTTTTATGCGTTTTCGACATGGCTCGTCATGCAGTCATAGTAATATTACCATCCCGGGTGGATATCGTAGTTTTCGTCCTTCTCCACCATGTAACCCCGGGCTTCTTATTATTAGTGTCGTGGCTCTGGGCCTTGGGAACTGCAGGTCAGCCCCCCTCCGAAAAAAGTGCGAACGGCAGAATCAGGCAATTGCTGGCCGAGGCGCGGGAGCCAGACCCTCGTTTAGATTAGGGCGAGGGAAAACAATATTATGGAGAAATAGCTGCTGAAGGAGGACGCCTCGCAGAGAAACTTTGCACCAGCGAGGCTCGTGAAAGCGCAATTGATCTTATCAGATCAATCGTGCTGACAGGGTCTGCTGCCATAATAATTACCACCGCTCATCCTCATCCACTTACCCCCTCTTCCTCCTCGACTTTCTCCTCTCATCTTTTCTCTTTCATGATCTTGGCCTTGCTTGGCTTTCTTGGCTCTTGAGTAGTCTTGGCATCAGCATGGCCGAAACTGTCCGTTTCAAAGATGACAGCGACCGCCGGGACTCATCTGGCGGCGCCAGCCCCCGCCCGCCTTCGAGTAAGCTTTTTCTTGATGTTGATATTCATCGCCCCGCGTTTCAACGGTCGTATTGACAGAATGTCGCGTAGTTGCGAGCTCAACGCCCTCGCGCGAGGAGACCCTAGTCGCGGCTGGTATCGGCCATAGGCCAGATGACCCGGACCTACCCTGCCTCACCATCCGTATGTGGGTGATTGGCATCGCATTCTGTCTCATTGGTAGTGGCGTCAACACTCTGTTTACGTTCCGATTCCCTGCTGTCACTCTCTCGCAGTCGGCCATTCAGCTGCTTTCCTACCCGGTCGGTCGCCTCTGGCACTTTGCCGTCCCCGACTGGGGCGTTACCGTCTTCGGTGATCGATACAGTTTGAACCCTGGACCGTTCAACTACAAGGAGAATATCCTCATTTACATCCTGGCCAATCTCAGCTTTCTTACTCGTCTCAGTGCTGATGTACTGACCGAGCAGCGTGTCTTTTATGGTCTCAACCTTGGATGGGGCTTTGAGATTTGCATCACATTGGCGACGCTTCTCTTTGGGTTCGTCCTCGCTGGATTGTCACGCTCTATTGTGGTTGAGCCACCTCGTTTGCTATGGCCTGGTGTGTTGGGTAATACCGCTCTGAACTCGGCGCTTCACCCTATTGAGAAGCCATACAAGAACGAGTATGTTATGTGGCTAAAAGCCACAAAGACCATCAACGCTAACGGGTGCAGCTCATCTCTCGCCGAAATTTCAAACGTATCGCGATATAGATTTTTTATGATTGCATTCGCGATCTCGTTCGTCTGGTATTGGTTCCCTGATTTCATCTTTCCCGCTCTTGGATACTTCACGTGGGTCTGCTGGATCGCACCAAAGAATGCCGTGGTCAATCAAATCTTTGGCATGAAGAGTGGATTGGGTCTCCTACCATTCACTTTCGACTGTGAGTTGTCGCAACAGCTATCTACATCTTCTGGAGATTAATTAAAGCAGGGGCACAAATTGCGTACATTGGTTCGCCCCTCGTCATTCCAGCCTGGGCTATTCTCAACATTCTTGCCTCGCTCGTGTTCTGGATCTACATTGTCACGCCAGCCATTTACTACAGCAATACGTGGTTCACTGGTTATCTGCCATTGCAGAGCAATTCCATCTTCGACAACACCGGCAAGGTCTACAACGTCTCTCGAGTCATCGATAAGAAGGATGGATTTGTCCTGGATCTGAAGAAGTATAATAACTACTCTGAGATCTACCTTCCCGTCACGTACGCTCTCAATACTTTCGGTCTTTGCTTTGCTAGCATTGCAGCGCTCTTCACGTGGATAATTCTTGAGAAACGCCATGAGGTGTACGAGGGTTTCTGCAACTCATCGCTCGCGGTTACCCTCGGCCTCGCCCCAAAGACAGAAAAGACTGTGCAGGAACAAGCCTATGGGACAGTTCCAACTTGGTGGTATTTTATCGCTGCACTTATTTCGATTGGTTTCGGCATCTTCGCGTGCGAATATTACCCTGTACAACTGCACTGGTACGGTGTTTTGCTTGCTATGCTTATCTCTGCCGTCTTCTTTATCCCTGTGAGTTCTTGTTCTCTTCCCTCTCTGTATCAGAACCCGTGTACTTACTCAATCTAGCTTGCATGGCTATATGCTACTACCAATGTTAAGGTGCAGATTGACATTTTCTGTCGTCTGGTTGCCGGATACATCTGGGAAGGCAAAGTGTTAGCCAACATTTGGTTCTTCAATCTGGGGTATATCTCTGGTATCAAAGGTCTTGCATTTGCACAGGATTTGAAGCTTGGAATCTACTGTAATGTAAGTACTGGTAATATTTCGGTCAAAACCGATCACTAATCTTGCCCCAGATCCCCCCGCGCAAGCTGTTTCTCGTACAAGTTGTGGGCATCATCATGGGTACACTTGGTCAAGTCGCCGTTCTAGAATGGGCTCTGAACCACATTCCCAACATCTGCACCAACAAAGCAGAAAACGGCTTCCAGTGTCCATTTTCTCGTACGCATTTTAACACCAGCATGGTCTGGGGTGCCATTGGTCCTCGTCGATTCTTCGCGCCCGGCGCGCTTTACCGTTCTTTGCTCTGGTTTTTCCTGATCGGCGCCTTCCTGCCACCTGTCGTTTACGTTCTCAAACATTATGTTTTCCCCAAAACAAAGTGGCTCAAGCACATCCACATACCACTATTCCTTGGTAGCCTCAACTTCATTCCACCGGGGTCAGGTGTCAACTATGGCAGCTGGTGCATTGTCGGCCTCGTGTTTGGGCTCTGGATCAAGCAGCGCAAGAGACTGTGGTGGAAGAACTACAACTTCATTCTCAGCTCGGCAATGGACTGCTCCGTGGCCATAGCGGGCATCTTGATCTTCTTCTCCATCTTCTACACGGGCGCTGCTAGCCATTTCAAGTGGTGGGGCACTGAAGTTCACCAGGTAAATGCCTTTCACTTGAATTTTTCCTTATCGACGCTAATTTACCATTTTCTGCAGAATACTTGTGATTGGAAGAGCTGCACGTATAAAGTGTTGGGCAAAGGAGAGAAGATCCATTAATAGTTGACGCATTTAGGAATATGAGTCTACGTTAGAGATAACAGCATAAAGCCAACTTTTAGTTTGTTCGCACAGAGTATTTTTGTCACAGCCACTGCCGTTGTGATTTCAAACGGTTTTTATCCATTGTTATTGGTGTATTGACGCTTTAACTATTTCCATGGCGTAATAATTCAAGATGGAGCGTAGTGGTCAAGGAGCAAGTTGGGTTGAAACGCCCCCGTAGTCCCTTGAAACACTGATGTGCGCGGGGTGTCCTTGTCAATCACCAGACGACAAAGCTGTTATTCGACAGGAACCCACGGCAAAAATTAGCCGAGAAACACAATGCAAAGCCAAGACAAAAGCCAAGACATTGGTGCCGTTTTCATATCGAAGATGGCTTGCGATTCGGCGCATCTCCCCCCTGTCGCGCTGGCGCAACGGTGATGGGCCACGGAGTTCGGCCCGCTGGGCTGCGCATTCGGCTCGCTGACATTGGACGCATGCACAGCCGGCTACTTCGGATAATCGGCAAATTGTGATACTTAATACGTGCTTCCGATCATTTCGAGGAGGCTTCATGATACTTCCGAGCTGTCGTCAGACGACCTGGTACGATGATAACAGCTCTGATGGAGCGCGACGAACCAGTGTCCCTACTACTGAGAACTTCGAGGTTGAACTTGAAACATCTAATGGGAAATGATCAGCAAACTCCTAGCCTTTTCGTCGTCCCTGCATACTGACTCAGGCGAGCTGAGCACTTTGTTTGAGCACTTTGCCTTCTCGTCTGCCCTACTTACTGACTCAGGCGGATTGGGAGCGATTTGGTGCAGGCGTTGACTAGCGGCTTCATCCAATGTAAGCCCCCTTCACATATGCACACTGACGTTCTAGACTGATGTCAACACACGGATCTCGGCATCCAGTCTCATACTGGGTTTCATCCCAAAACTGAGGTCATTAACACTGCCATCATAACCGATCTATTGGTTCCGGGCTTCATCATGACCGTGCCTATGCCGCCTAGCCGGTGTAAATAGACTCTGAGAAATATATATAGGGACAAAGAATTCCCATTTGAACAAGAAAATATTCTCCTCATCAACCAATCTTCCTCACACTTCTTCTCTTCTCCTCTGATTCATTTTTTCTTCAATTATATTTTTATCTTTTCGTTTTCTGGCAAAATGAAGTTCACCACTACCACCGTTCTTGTTTCCCTGTTTGCTGGTGCGCTGGCCGCACCCCTTAGCGAGCTTGTCGACTCTGAGAAGCGCGACCTGACCATCGCTCGCGCTGCGGAAGTGCCAGATACCTATACTATCAAGGCTCGGGTGGCTGAGGACATCCAGTCTGGCGTCGAGACTCTCGACGCTGACGATGAGGACGAGGACGACGATGATACCATTGAGAAACGTGAGCCCAAGAAGGCCAAGGCAAAGGGCAAGAAGAAGGGCAAGAAGGGTGCTAAGAAGGGTGCTAAGAAGGGTAACAAGGCCAACGCCGGTAACGCCAATGCCAACGCCGGTAACGCCAACGCCGGCAAGGACGCCAATGCCGGCAAGGATGCCAATGCCGGCAAGGATGCCAATGCCGGCAACAACGGCGCGGCCAATGGCGCCAACGCGAACAACGGTGCCGCCAACAACGGAGCTGCCAACAATGGAGCAAACCAGGCTGCTACAAATGACGTTCCT
Organism: Paracorniculantispora psalliotae; assembly: GCA_002796755.1. NCBI lineage: Eukaryota > Fungi > Ascomycota > Sordariomycetes > Hypocreales > Cordycipitaceae > Paracorniculantispora > Paracorniculantispora psalliotae. The sequence goes on along the minus strand of PHFE01000055.1, from coordinate 2,889,646 downwards.
TCCGCTCTCCCTCCTGCTTGAATGGCCAAACAGCCCCGGATGTGGAATGGCTCAGTTATAGAGATCCTATAGACTAGACAAACAAGAGTCATTGATTACGCCAAAGACTGGCCCTGCTTGCAAACTTTGTTGATAAACTGTATAAAATGCACTTGAAGCGCAATCATAATTTTCTCCAGGTCGTCTGAACTTCGTCAGAACTCTTATTGCTGCAGCAAGGTTGTGGCGCTAACGAGGCAATCTTCAGCGGGCCAGGCGGAGGCCGGGCGTCGCTCAGCGGGGATCTTTTGCAGCACAATGAGGCGGTGCACCAGGTGATCCACTAACAAGACACTCGTTAGGGCGCCTTGCCAGGCACAATGAGGTCAGCTGTACAACCTGTGTTAGTTTGCCATACAAGAGCTGCCCAATCTCTACAAGGCCCGATCCAGCAGAGCTCTTCATCAACATTCAAATCTATACACGCACTACTGCATATCGCTGCAATGTCGAAGCAGATGGCTGAGGATGCCTACGTAGGTGATGGCGAGCTTCCGCCGCCGTACTCACCAGAACCGAATAGCGCCGTCCCCTCCTACGCACCCATGGCATCATCTTCGATCCATCCGGACTCGCTCTTCGCGGCACATCTGGCCTCGATGCGCTGCCAGATCCGCGACCAGCAAGCGACGCGCGCCTCCCTCCAGGACCAGAGCGACACGCGACTCCTCGCCCTGCTCATCCCTCATGTCGAGGACATGCTCGCCTCCGTAGCCGCCATGGATCCGCCGCCGCAGCTGGTCCAGACTACACTCATACCGGCCGGCGCAGTGACGGCAGACTGGGCCCCTTCCGAGACGTACCGGGAGAAGAAAAATGAGATGCATAGAGTCGTCAAGGTGCAGACACAGCAGCCGTCGAAAATGGCGGGCGATAAGAAGCTGCCAGTAGTGCCAACGACGACGGCGAGCGGAAGTGCTGGTGGCTCAGGACTGGAGTTTGACGGCTGGGGGCGCTGGGGAGAAGATGCTGTCGGGGGTGAAGACGGTAGCTCATCAAGAGAAGAGGAGGAGCTGTGGTGGAAAGATGAGGGCTTGGCCAAGAGACTTGCGAAATATCTGCAGCCAGCACGTAAAGTCGTTGCGGTCGATAGGGCTACCGTGGCAGCAAAGGTGGTGGAGGCGAAAAAGACAAAGTCCAGATGGAACATACTCGGAAACAGCAAGAGTGGTGCCGGCGTAGCGACTTCAACACCGCTGACAGTCTCAAGACCCGTCGTCCAAGTCGAGGACGATGTATCAATGACGGTGACCGCAGAGGAGGTTACATTTCGACGAGAGAATGAGATGGGTATCTGGGAGAGCACTACTGGTTGGGGCGTCGCCGTACGCGTCAAAATTCGGGCGCAGTAGTCTTAGTGCGAAAAGAAGCATGAAAGGAAAGAAGAAATTATTCTCCAAGTCGGTGCTGCAGCGGAAGTGGTCCACGGATAGATACGTCGCGCCGGTCAATACGAGGTACATGCCTGTCGGCGCTCCCACTTGATAGAGTCTTGCCGTGACCCATTTGATGCGGTCGCCAGCCAATCAAATAAACTTCTAGAAGAGTTAGAAGAAGGAAAAAACTCGGCTTTCCACTGCAACCGTTTTTTCCTTTCTGCGCGGAGTTGTCAGCAACACATCGGACATAAGGCGGTGGCTGAGCATTCCCAGATGGGCGAGAGGAGATGTGATGACGAAGGCAGATGTTGGCACGGCGCGGCAGTTGGAGATCCGACTCGTCCCCACACCAAGCCATCACACCAGCTCTCTGTTCCTTTTCTTTACTTTCTTCTCTTCGTGTTTTCCTTCTGGAAAGGGGCACTGGCGAGTCAGATGAGTGATGGGACGAGGTTCCGTACTGTCCGGACTAGTAGAGGCAACCAGTCTGAGCGGACAAGATGAAGCATAATGGTGCCAAGATTGCATTACGACAGCAAGGTAGATTGAATACCATAACTTCTGTTCGGTAGATCGAATAACACGCCAAGGGTACATTTGGAAGCATCGTTTGAAAACAATGTCTGCTGGAAGCTGCGCCTCCCGTTCGGATTTAAACATCCTGCATCGATTCCTTCAGCCGAATCTAGAATCTGCGATTCGCCTCACAGATACGGATTTGTGAAATAATCTGCTTTTTTACCCCGGACGCTTATAAATCTCGTCCATATTTTTCTTCAAAGCCTCGCTTACCCGCCCGTCATACATCATTCGTGGCGAAGCAAAGCTGCTTGGCAACTTTTGACTTGCGCCACACTGCGTGCTCTTCTTGGCGTGTAGCCCTGCGCTGATTGGCCCCGCGTGCCTTCGTCCAACAGTGAAGACAAGGGATAAGCTTTGAGGGTATTCCTCTGAACAAGCGTCATCTGCCTTTCTTGGCGTAGCTTACCCAGAGATTCCATACACCTTGTTTTCTCCGCTTATCGCTCTGCGTGTGAGTGCTGGCAAGCCTTGTAAGACGCGCATGCTGCTGCGGTATTGGTCCTTGCGTGCTTGCCCCCCACACACCTGCAAGAGTAAAAACGCTTTTTTTTACAGCTAAGAATAAGTTTAATGCTGCGGCGAGATGGCGTACGTACGCCGAGTGGTTACTCTGTTGCTGAAGGCATCTTTATAAAAATACTTGTGCCACTCTGTTGCGTCTCAATACATATCGTTTTGGCATTCGGCGTAAATCATTTGACAGCCACATACTTTGGATATGAAGACTTTCACTATTAGCCGATTTCTTTTATACGCTCAGCTCTTTTCAACGGCAGTCCAAGGTTTGGAAACCATAGTCCGAAGCAGGCGTGACCTGTACTAACACATCCAGCACACTCTGTCCGACGCACCGAAGCCAAGCTGGTGCATCCTGTGCAAGACATTACCTTCACACCAACGCTAGCAGACAATGCCGCACCCTCGCAGCTCCTAGTATCATTTAGAGTGTCCGGCACTACGCAGCAGGTAACACTTGAGCTTGAACGCAACGAGGGTATCTACCAACAGCCCCTCACGATCCATCGAATCCGAGCCGACGGTTCCGTCCGCAGCTCCGAAAGTACACCAGCGGGTGACCACCTAGTGTATCATGGTACGGCATCTACAAATGGCGAAGACAGACGCGCACAGAATTGGGTTCGCGTATCGATGCACATGAGCGATGGCGTGCCGCTCCTCGAAGGTGCCTACTTTTTGAATGGCCACGAGCATCACATTCAGACCGACACAACTTACGAACAAACACGATCCGAGCAGGATTTACCTTTGGCTACTGCCGCTCAGCCATACAATGTCGTCTGGCGGCACATCGACGACGACAATGGCGTGCTTGCCAAGCGTGATGGGGAGGATACCTGTGGACTCGACAGTCTCGACTACAACGGCAGCATGGAGAACATTTTAGACAAACGCCAGCGCGGAGGGGGGTCTGGTGGGGGGAGTGGTGGTGGCGACACGACAGAAAGTCTGCTCCAGAGTCTTGGCTCGACGAGCGGCTGTCCGTCAACGCGGGCGATAGCACTGCTTGGCATCGCCACTGACTGCTCGTACACTGCGCAGTTCCGCTCTGATCAGGACATTCGCCGTAACATCCTGACGCAGGTCAATGCCGCGTCGCGAGTGTACGAGAGCGCCTTCAACGTAGAGCTGCGCGTGCGCAACATTACCATTTCCGACGCCGAGTGCCCGTCCGGCGACGCGGGCCTGTCATGGAACCGCGCATGCGATTCCGGCATGACCATCAGCGACCGTCTCAACGAATTTTCGCAATGGAAGGCTGGGTTCGACGACCGAGCCGCTGCGTGGTCGCTGGTGACGACGTGCAACACAGGGACAACAGTCGGTATCGCTTGGATCCGTAGCGTCTGCCAGCCTGGCACGCTGCTCCGCGGCGCGGTGCGCTCGACTCCCGCGACCAACGTCGTCGCGCGCACGTCGGCCGAGTGGCAGGTTCTCGCGCACGAGCTAGGTCACAATTTTGGCGCCGTGCACGACTGCGTGCAAGGCTGCCAGAGCCAGTCACGTACCGGGCAGAACCTGTGCTGTCCGCTGAACAGCGATAGCTGCGACGCAAGAGCTGAGTACATGATGAACCCGTCTGTCAACTCGCGTGTGACACAGTTCTCGCCGTGCTCCATTGGCCAGATCTGCTCGGCCTGGGGCAGTGGCAACATCAACACGGCGTGCATGCGCGGCAACGAGGACGTGCCGACGGTGTCGGAGTCGGTGTGCGGCAACGGTGTGGTTGATGTAGGTGAGGAATGCGACTGCGGCGGCGAAGAGGGCTGCGCTGGCAACTCGTGCTGCAACCCCACAACCTGCCGCTTCACGCAGGGCTCGGTGTGCGACCCTTCCACGCAGCGCTGCTGCACCAACCAATGCCAGCTCGCGAGCAGCGGGCTCGTCTGCCGCGAGAGCGTCGGCCTTTGTGATCCGCAGGAGCAGTGCAGCGGTGACTCTGCCGACTGTCCCCGCGATGTGCAGCTATCAGACGGCCAGTCGTGCGGCGATGGCGGTGCCGGGTTGACATGTGCGACAGGCGTCTGCACATCGCGTGCGATGCAGTGCTCGACACTTCTCACATCCAACAACAGCACGGACACGGTCAATTCGGCCAACGTCACGGCCCAGGCTTGCCAGTCTACCGGGTGTCAGCTCAACTGCATGCAAACCGGCGGCCTCGGGTCAGACGGGACCTGCCAGGCCAGTGAGCGAGTCTTCCGAGACGGCACGCCGTGTGGTAGTGGTTCACGACGCTGCTATAGCGGTTCGTGCAGCGGCGGAAGTGCGAACAATGGCGGCGAGTCAGGAGGGAACGATGCTGCGTCCTGGATCCGCCGCAATCGCACCATCTTCATCGTCATCTGCGTGGTAGGCGGTGTTGCGATCATCGCAGCTGTATCCATCATTGTATGCTGCTGCCGCCAGAGGTCAAATCGTCGAAAAGCAGTGGGCGCGCAGCAGACGCGGATGGCGACCGCGATGAGGCAGAGTGGTGTTGCACAGCAGCCTTGGATGAGCCCGCCGCCGCCGCCGCAGGCACCGATCCAGACACCGACTCCGGTCACCCGGACGGGCAGCAACCTACACCGATGGGCGTAGTGTATGTCCAGTGTGGCGGAGGCAGTGATCTGGAGCCGAGCTCAGCTTCGTGAAGTGCATGGATCAGGATAGTCTTACTAGCGCGCAGCTGCAGAGGGTCGGCGCTGCTGCACGCGTGAGGAGTTCGTCACGTGGACTACAACAGAGTTTAACGAGCGTCATGTCCATTGCGGCATAGAATTGTACATAGAGTTTTCACGTTTATGAAATCATGTTTGAATGATACCATTCCGATGCAACGAGGCTGAGCAGCTTTGTCTCTCGCGATTCGGCACATAACAGCGCCGTGCATAATGGTAGTGTGCATCACTTGTAGTAGTACATCTTAGCGGCGGGCCGAGGGCGGCACACCAAAACAGCACAAGGTATGCGACAGGGCGTATTTGGTGGGGACATGCATGAGCTCCAAGAGCTGGGATGAGGAGCCTATCATACGACGCCATGTCACTTTGCATGGCATACTTCGCTTGTGAAGCATGGTTTTGAAGAGAGTGTCAGCGATACTATCCGGTCAAAGTACGCGTATATGTCATATTCTACGCCCGCTGCTATTCAATTATAATATATCGTATATGCAATGTAACATTAGTGTTCGACGAGCACAATTATCAACTGCCAGAAGCAGTCATGTACAGCCTCATTAATACAGTTTGGGTCGTACTTGAGGGGCTGCAATCTCACCAACAGAGCCTAGACCAACTCCTTTTCGGAACAATCTCGAGCTTACTCACGTGTCTGGCCGCAACTATCCATTCAAAATCATGCAGCTCTCCGGAGATGGGAGCACGAGCCGGGCGCAGCACACATCTGGGGCGTTGGTTGTTGTGGGGAAGCTGCAGCGCCCAAGCACATACCGAGACATGCAGGCAGTCGATGCAAGATGCACCTTGTTGCCCGACACGGACCTTGTGACCCCAACGGAAGAAATTCCCATGCCACTTGTGCTGTCATTTCTTTAGTATTTCATTAATTTTCTGTTTATCCGCACTCTTACTTCCCCACAGTAGCTCCCCCTTGTTCCCTTTCTGGAAGCCCGATACCAGCCCAAGCGGCTGCGCCACCACTAACCCGAGCTAAAAATTCCACCCCAACGCCCCGAATCGCCCTGGACAGCCTCGCAACCCTTGCCTGCAGCGTGGTTTCGGTGGGGAAACTTCTCCGTCTCGCCCATCGCTTCAACCTCGTCGCAGGGTCTCAGCCGGCCAGACAGCTGAAGCTCAGCCGCCCAGGCAGCTCAAGCTCAGCCGCCCAGGCACCCTCTGTGCCTTTGTGCAACTGTGATAGCTGCCCAGCGCGAATATATAAGTTTGCAATGCCTCTTCAAATGTTTGATACTTTGGTTTGTGAATCATAACCATCCGTTGCTACACTTTAATCGGTGGTGACATCCAACAACAACAATTCCGACTTACACATTGCCACTTATATACTTGGCCACCTCCACCACTTAACACCATAATCACTTACACACACAAGTACTCTCTTTAACACTTGACCACCGCAACCATGTCGTACAAAATTTCCGCCCCCGATGAGTACCTCGCCATCACTGGCATGGGCATCAAGAATGTCAAAATCACAAAGGCTACATGGGTCTGGCCGCTGCAGCGCTGCACCCGCTTCAGCGTCCAGCCCCAGGACTACGCCATGGATTTGCTGGCCATGACCAAGGAGAAGCTGCAGTTTGCGCTCCCCGTCGTCTTCACCGTCGGCCCCGACGTCAACTCGCGCGGCGCCAACACCACCGTGGTCGCCAGCGGCGAGGACGAAGATGACCTGGCCCGCGAGGACCGCGGCGACGCCCTCATGAAGTACGCCATGCTTCTCTCGCAGGGCGAGGACAACAACAAGGAGAACCGCGAGGAGAAGCGCCGCCACGTCGCCAACATTGTCAAGGGCATCATCGAAGGCGAGACCCGTGTGCTCGTCTCCAGCATGACCATGGAAGAGATCTTCACCGAGCGCGAAATGTTCAAGAAGCGCATCTTCCGTAACATTCAGAGCGAGCTCAACCAGTTTGGTCTCCGCATCTGGAACTCCAACGTATGCGTCAACCCATCACCCTTCTTCTTCTTCAGACTGATTTCTAACTGTTCATTATAGGTCAAAGAGCTCAAGGACGCCCCCAACTCCGTCTATTTTGAGTCCCTCTCCCGCAAGGCCCATGAGGGTGCCACCAACCAGGCCCGCATCGACGTCGCCGAGGCCCAGCTCAAGGGTAATGTCGGCGAGTCGAAGCGCCGCGGCGAGCAGGAGCGTGAGATTGCCAAGATTCACGCCGAGACCGCCGTGCAGAAGACGGAGCGGGACATTGAGCGCGCCCAGGCCGAGGCGCACCTCGCCACGCGCCAGACGGCCCTCAACCGGGACGTCGACATTGCCAAGGTGACGGCCCAGCGCACGCTGCAGTCCACCGACGAGGACCTCAAGAAGGCGGTCGAGATCAAGCGCGCGGGCGCCGAGCTCGAGCGCCTGCGCGCCACCGACCTCGTCAAGGCCACCATCGCGAAGGAAAGCACGCAGCAGGCCGCCGACGCCGCCGCGTACCAGGTCTCCGCCGACGCCGGCGCCAAGCAGGAGGCCAGGCAGCGCGATGCCGACGCCACCAAATACGCGACGCAGCAGAACGCCGAGGCCACCAAATACGCGACGCAGCAGAATGCCGACGCCGCCGCGTACCAGGTCTCCGCCGACGCCCGCGCCAAGCAGGAGGCCAGGCAGCGCGATGCCGACGCCCACGCCTACCGCAGCCGCCTCGACGCCGAGGCCACCAACTACGCGACGCAGCAGAATGCCGAGGCCACCAAATACGCGACGCAGCAGAATGCCGACGCCGACGCCTACCGCATCCGCCTCGACGCTGAGGCCACCAGCTACGCGACGCAGCAGAATGCCGACGCCGACATTGTGCGCCGCCTCAAGGAGGCCGAGGGTGTGACGGCCATGGCCGACGCCTACGTCAAGATGTCGACGGCCTTTGGTGGGCCCGCCGGCCTGCTGCAGTACCTCATGATCGAAAAGGGCACGTACGTCGAGCTCGCCAAGGCCAACGCCGCCGCCATCCGCGGCCTCGAGCCCAAGATCTCCGTCTGGAACACGGGCAGCGGCGGTGCTGGCGGCAGCGGCCAAGGCGCCGATGCGACCGAGACCATGCGCAACGTCTACCAGATGCTGCCCCCGCTCATGAGCACCATCAACGAGCAGACTGGTATCACGCTCCCCGAGTGGCAGTTTGGCAAGATGAACGCCGCCCAGCAAGCCATACAGCAGGAGCAGGGCAAGTCGGGCAAGGTCAACGGTGGCCGTTAAGAGGCACTAGTTGAGCCATCACTCAGTTGTTCTGACTTGTATTTTTATAATATCTGCATATAGACCGTGATTTGTCTTTTGAGGAAAGGGGAAGATTGCAATACCCGTTACGTGCTTATTATCTAGCCATGATTTATTTTCCTTTGTTATACCTTACCAATCGTTCTCATTGCATTTATAGCTAGCTGCTTTATAATACGATACCACAGAATAATATCAATCTTTACACAGAGTCGTGGATTTGAAACAGTTTTCATATTCTCTTTACTTCATTATATCTGCTAACCAAATCTTATGCCCGCGTTTGGATTCCATGTCCCCTGTCCTTGCTGCTGTCCATCACCGCCGCTGTTGCCACCTGCTTGTGAGGGTCCACTTCCAAATCTGATACCGGCGTTGGGAGTCCACATGCCACCCATAGGGTTGGCCACAGGTGGCATAGGCTGCGGCTGCTGCACGTTGTCTCCCGCGCCAGCCCACGACTGTATAGCAGCAGCTTCCACCGGGCCACCTTGCTGCGGCATGCCACCGTGGTAATGCTGTTGGGTCTGTTGTTGGTGGTACATTCCCTGCGGCGGTGCGTTGTGAACCGGTGTATGGTTCCGCGAGATGTTAAGATTTGACAGTGTCGGCATGCTTAGTTCCCTAAATGTATGTTAGCATTAGTCAACATATTCTGGCCAGTATGACATACTCTTCCAAGGCCCTAGCTTCCATGCGGCGCTCGGCAACCCACGACTTGGCCACGTCGCGGAATCCTTGTCCTACGATCTTGCTCAGATCATTGTAGAACTTGCGACCCACATCCAGGTTGTTGAGAATCTCCTTGTATTTGTAGTATGCCGAATCCAGACTCTGTAGGGCCTGTTCGCGTTCGCGGTTCGCACGAGAGCTTCCCTTTTGCTTCTGTGCTTCAAACTCGCGATTCGTCCTTTCCAGTAACGTGACCAGCTGTTCTTGCTCTTTAGCATCTTTATCCAATGCCTCGATTTCTGGTTCGTAAAGTTTGTCAAGCCTTTTGTCAAAGAAATCTTCGAAATGGGCTGGCACAATCGCAGTACTGGGATATGTCCGCTCTAATCTAGCGGCCTCCTTGAGGATGTCGGGCTTGATGTCATCGCGCTTGGCGTTTTCTTTCAAGCTCGCCGTTTTGCGCCGTCGTTTGCTGTCAAGGCGTATCGCGTCACTATGTGCGCTACGCAGCTTGCCCATGGCAGTTCTGAGCTCTTCGCGCATATCCATCTGGCCGCCAGAAGGCACATAACTCTGTATTCCGGCATCCGAGCCCGAGAGGATGCGTAACAAATCCTCTGTAGCGGCATATTTTTCCCGTACCACTTGATCGCTGCTCGCACTGCTCTCGAAATAGCTCTCTATCTCTGTGACGTGATTCCAGAGCTTGGCACCGTTTGGTTCAGTTTTGCCATCGGGGCGAGACCAGCGTTCAGTGCCATACCTGGCCCGTAATTGCTGATCCTCATCAAATTCTGCTACCAGTGCCGTCACGCCTTCTTCAAAAATGGCCATGTCAGCTGCTCGCAGTTTATCAATGTCGACAAACGATTTTTGGATTCTGTTGACAGCACCGGCTTGCCGGATTTCCTCAGCGTGCTGCATGAGACTAGGAGGGAGGCCCAGAGGTTTTTCAATTGCCTGTATAGAGCCGGGCAGTCCGAGGGATGTCAGGACATTGTGTAGCTGTTCCGTCATTGTTTCCAGTTCTTGGATGATACTTTGGTTGACCATTCGATCGCGGCGCTCCTCGTATATTGAAATGGCGACGTGAACGGAGAACGGCACTAGGCGGGAGAAGAGAGCAGGTCCAAACTCTGCTTTATCACCAAAGAAGTCGTATGGATCCGAGACTTGTTTAGGTACTCTGGCGACGGCCATGTTCGCTCGTTCGAGGATCTTGAGTTCCGACTTGGGAGGTACAATGTCTGCACAAGTTAGCATGGTACTGAATTGCATGCCGATTGCTGCTTACTCAGGAAGATGATGTCGTTGTCTTTTTCGGCTCGTTTCAGGTCCTCTTCGACCTTTCGCTTCAGCGCATTTAGATCTTCGACCACAATCTTGTTCAAGTATCCACCCTTGGTTTCTTTGATACCTTCGTTGACGCACAGTACAGCATCCTGAAGACGAGCGACCTCCTCACCGTATTTCCTCTTCTCTAAGCAATCGCAAGCTGCGCGATATTGTGCAGCCGCTGCAAAGTGGTGATGCTTAGCCGTCATGTGGTGTATCCATGCACTGCTAATGGCTTCGCTCTTGACAGCGGACTCGCCAGCGAGGTTGTACAGATCGGAGACGCGCGCAGCAAGCTTGGCAATCGATGCATCTTTGTAGCCATCCATAACAGCCTTTTGCCAGAAGCATTCCTGGCTCTGGGCCAAAAGCAGCTGCGTCAGCGACTCAAGCGTGTGCTCGTCCATGTCTTCCGGCGGGTCGGACATGCGCAGCTCTGGCAGGATGGTCGTCTTCATATGCGATAGGACGCCGGCAGCTTGCGAAAAATAGTTGGCGGCTGTTTTCAATCCGTCGGTGTTGGCGCGCGAGGTGTTGATGGCCAGCTGCGAGTACAGTGAGGCCAGGTTGTAGAGGATGTTCATAAGCTCGTATTTGAGGTTGTTGCGCACCATCGGTCGTTCGGTGTTGTAGCCCAGTGCAGGATACCAGGTAAACTCGGCACCAATCTAGTATTCGTTAGCATCTCGCATCTGTGTGGTGGTTTCAGAGTGGAACGCACGTCGATTGGAAACTTGCCGCCGATCCAGACCAGCTGAGCGGCGTACGCCTGCAGCTTCTTGATTCCGCTGCTGTGCGGCTCGCGAACGTTGATTGCATCGGTTCGCAGCGTATCGATGGCCTCGAGATCCGGCCGAAACATGTCTGGGTGCTGGTCATACTTGGCGTTGATGTACTGGCGGATCGTGGTGGCGAGCGACAGGTGCACTGACCGTCGAAACGGCAGAGAGAGAATATTGTTAGTCCTGCGGAGATTAGCGGGCGCTCAGATCGATAATGGTAATAGCTGCATACTTGGAATCCATTACAGCGCCAGTTCGCCCTCCAGAGGCGACAGTGGACGCTTTCTGGCGATGTTGTTTTTATCGTGAGGCAGCTCACGAGCAGTGGCGGCTTGTGATGACGTTGGTGGGGTTAACCTGGTGGGGTCCACTGGCTGCGGCCTGGTCCGTTGCTGCAACCCTAGAGGCCGAGTTGGTTCTTCTTTTCGAAGTTGGTAGCGGTAGTTTTATAATTTACAGGTAAAATATTTTAATTCTGAAGCTAAGTTTTTCCTTTTCTTGTGTGTTTTCAAGTTTTAAAGTCTGATAATTTATTGTGGTGGCGGATTTAACTCGATAGTAGCACGCACATGGCTCGACTAATGACATAGGAGGGCAAAGCTGCAGCGTTGCCTCGAACTCAATGGTTTCCAGCCTTTCCTCATAGCTCAGAAGTCAAATGGACCAATATCTACCTACCAAAGCTCAATCGTCGATGGCAGTATATAATTGCACATAGCGCAATGTTGAGTGGCCAACCGGTATGTTGTTACCCCCCAAGGCAACCACAACGCCGTGAAGTATTCCGCATGGAGAGGTTTGGCGGTTATTGGGGGGCTTAATAACCCGGTAGTTGGATTAAAACCTCTGAAACTAAAAGCTTATAGTTGGCCTTAGCAATCGGGAGAGAAACAGGCTGCATTCGCAAGAAATCCCACCATTCTGCATTTGCCCCAAACTTGCCTACGGAACTCCACAAAGTTCCTACAACAGGCGGCTCACAAGATCATATTGGCATCGCTGTAGCATTCGGGAATAGTTCTGTGTAAAATGCTATCCCGCAAACACTTATTGCCCATCCCAACTAAGAAGAAGGCGCCTCAAGCTTCTGGTAACTTGGCCATGGTACTCGCCAATCTGTCCTCTACGCGTTTGAATGCCATCTTCCCATAGAAGAATGGGCAGTCCTGCTTGTTTCCTGCGGCATAATCTTCCCTGCCTCGAATTGCGCTGCCCGCGCCGCTCGCCCCTGACTAGCGCCGCTGTTCTCTGAGAGGCTCGCAAGGTGGGGGATGCGGGCGCGTCCGAAAGAAAGGCTATTTCCACATGCATCTACCTTTGAATTTCGAGTTTATTCCCCGATCGTGCTGCCCCCGTCTTCGCTGCGTGTTGGCAGCAACGCGCGCGGCTCCTCGGACACAGCATGAAAAACGTGTCAGCGCATCGTCGCGGCGCAGATTATTGGAGCCGAATCATACGCCTCGGTCGTGCAGCAACAAGAAAGAAAGACCACAAAATAAGCTATGACCCAGAGAGCAAGATGCAGTGTTGTATGCCAGTCTTGTACTGAAATAGGCAACTCTGGCCGTCGATTATACACGGCATTATAGCCTTGGATCAGGTCTCATTTCCCCATTGCATAGGGCTAACAGGCTTGCATCTCGGTGAGTGACTGCCTAGCTGGTCAACGCTCCCACGCCGCTGGCAGCTAGGGACGGTTATTGGCGCGTTCACCGGCCGCTGGTGCTGGTGGCGTTCAGGAGGCGCAGCTAAGCATAAAACTGCCAACCCCTTCGGTTGGAGCCAAGGGGTGACAAATATGGGCACACTGTCTCTTGGCACTCTGGGCGCGCTCATTACCTGCGCAACGAACCTGCCTCTTTCTGCAGAGACTGAATTAATCCCAGCCTGAAAATTAGCGCGCCCAGAACAGGGCAACTGTGCCAGATGCGTGGCCCTGTCATGGCTTTGTGCCCGCTCAGCCAACCAGAACCCTGCCCCCCTGTCCCTTCGGCGCAGAGCGAACGAGTCAATTTTAACCAGACGAAACTAGAGTGTGTTCCTGCGTTAGTCCCGCAGCCTCTCTCTTTGCTGTCGAACCCTTCTTTCGAAGCTTTGCTTGCTTTCCGCTCCCTGCTTCTTCCCATGCCAAGCCGCTCTCTGCATTCCCTGAGCGCGGTGGGTTTTGCGTGGATCTTCTCCTGGCCGCCTTTTTCTTTCAGTCTTTGACCCCGTGAAAGAAAGACCAAGGAAAAAAGGCGTCCACAAGGTGCGCGCGCCGCTGACTTGGGCGGGGATGAGGGTCCGACAAGACGCTTGGCTCGATGGGATATTAGTCTCGTCGTGTCGTGGTTGGTTCACGCGTGGTCGCCCCCCTCTCGGCGCACCGTTATTAGATGAGCTCAAAAGCTCCTGTCATGGTCTCTGTCCGTGTTTATGCTTGGCTTTATTTTCTGTTATAATCTTGTGAATTGGCACACATGTCCCTCTTTTCCCTCTTTCGCAGCTGCTCCGTCATTCCTTTCAACTCACCATCGCAACCACACACTCGTTACTTTTTTTCTGTTGTGATACCGTCGCTCCCTTTTTTTCAACATGTTTTCCAAGATTGCCGTGGCTCTGGCCACTGTCTCGCTCGTCTCGGCCCAGACCTGGACTGAGTGCAACCCGCTCAAGACCAGTAAGATAACGACTTTCCCGTGGTGCCATTGTTGCGCCACTTGCGTGCTACTACTTCTTCCCGCTGCCGGTTGAGGCTGACCATAACCACACAGCCTGCAAGCCTGACCCTGCCTTTGGCAAGAAGGGCGCCAGCTGCGACTTCACCGCCGGTGCCTGCGATGCCTTCAAGGTGCAGGCCGGCAAGGCCGTGACCTACAACTCGCGCGGTGCCATTGCCGCCATGGACGCCCCCGGTCAGTCCCCCACTCTCGCTTCCGAGGACTACATCTTCTTCGGCCGCGTCGAGGTCGAGATGCAGGCCGCCGCCGGCAAGGGCATCGTCACCTCGATCGTCCTCCTCTCCGCCGACCTCGACGAGATCGACTTTGAGACTGTCGGCTTCGACAACAAGCAGATCCAGTCCAACTACTTCTCCAAGGGCGACGACACCGTCTTCAACCGCGGCGGCTTCCACGATGTTGCTAACCCGCTTGGCGCCGTCCACACTTACGCCTTCGACTGGACCCCCGAGAAGATTGACTGGATTATCAACGGCGCTGTTGTGCGCACCCTGACCCGTGCTTCCGTCGGCGATGCCTTCCCCCAGAGCCCCATGCAGGTCAAGCTTGGCGCCTGGGTCGCTGGTTACGAGGGTAACCGCCAGGGTACTCTGGAGTGGGTTGGCGGCGTCGCCGACTTCTCCGGCGGTGCCTCCACCGCCATCTACAAGAGCATCAAGGTCGTCGACTACGCCGGCGGCAGCAGCGCCACCGACAAGGACGTCAAGGAGTACGTCTACAGCGACAACTCTGGCAGCGCCAAGAGCATCAAGATCAACCTCAAGGACGGTAGCAGCACCACCGGTGGCGAGAGCGGCAGCAGCTCTGCCTCTTCTTCCTCTTCCGCCTCCAAGACCAGCTCCGCCACCTCCACTGACAAGACCACCACCGAGGCTTCCAGCACCTCCACCGAGGCCGTGACCAAGAACTCGACCAGCACCGTGACCAAGTCGACCAGCCACAACGCCACCACCACCATGGCCACCACCACTTCCAGCCAGACCAGCGCCACCACGACCACCCCGGTTACCAAGCCCAGCAACGGTGCTGCCAACGCTGGTGCCGCCGTTGGCGCTGCCGCTCTCTTCCTCGCTGCTCTTGCCATCTAAGCTATTTGATGCCTGAAATGGCTTGATTATGTCAAGAAGTATATACCAGGGAGAGCAGGACAGATTGTGTATTCTACTGTTCAATGTATATAGGATCTCTGTATTCAGGTGATTTAGTAATAGACATATCTTGACGGCGTCTTGCAATTAATGTTTAAGTTTACTATGAGTTTACTATGAGTTTACTATGAACATATTTGAGTCGTTTCAAGCTATCACTAATAGTAGGCAACCGAATTTTCACGCAGCTCATAGTTTCTATGCAAAAAACCCTGCTCACGGCTTTTATCTTGGCTCACGCTTCTCCACACTAGAAACCAGAATCAAGTTCGAGAACTTCATTCTTGACACCACGCCCCTCTTCTCAAATTGTATTGGAGTGCCAAGCTACGGGGGTGTGTTACACCTCTAGATCAGGCTTCCAGTCAAGCAGTACCCGCCTGGAAGTCGTAGGCAAATTGCCAATTCCATAAACAAGGTGGATACAAAGTACAATTGTCTGAGCACTAATTTACGAAAACGAAGCGTTTAATTCCAAGTCTACTTGTACAAAAATACCAAACCTATCCAAAAAAACATGTGCAAGTAAACCAACAGCCGCGCGGCGCTGACACTTTCAAATCAAAGAAGAATGGTTCAATATATCTCATGATGAAATCTGCACCAACTCAATCACGGCGTTCATGTTGCTCCTCTTTGTCCGTTTGCCTCGATCCAGCGCTCATCACCCTTCTCGTTTACGTCTGGCGGATCGAGCCGTCCTGACGTCCGCCTCCAGCAGGTCCAGTCGTCCAGCTTGAAGCGCGATTTGGGTTCAGAAAGATGCCTAATATCGGTACCGAAGTTCATTTTCAAGTGGACCTCCCCAGTTCCTTCCGGATCGGGAAGCGTTGGTGCATGCTGGTGCCTTTGTAATAATAAAGGACGCTGCTGCTATACAGTTGTGTTGGCAGTCGAAAGGCGGTATATTTGCGGAAATGACGAGACACAGAAGCCGTTGCCACTATCAATGAATGATTCCAGGAGGCAAAGATTGAATGAAATGGTGAGAATCAACGATGTGAAGACGGGCGATTGTAATGTGAGAAGAGGTTGGTTCTTGGGAAATTTGGTTCTTTCGCCCAACTGCGGGTTCTAGCCACGCCATGATAAACAAAAATTCTTGATTGAAAAGAATTCTCAAGGTTACAGAATACCAAAACAAAAAAAAGTACAGCACCCGGTGTTCGCTGGTCGTCACCGACCCAACTACTAATCTGGCGCTCAAGTGGTTATCAATCGGAGATCGGACGGGATCCAGAATTTTCACTCGGCTATGGCCGTACATGTTGTAGAAGTGATGATATTTAGCTTATAAGCGATACACTTTCGAATAACACGTGCCCATGCACATCATTAATGCATGTTACACCGAACCAGGAAGCATGGCAGAGACTTCAGCCCCTTTGGAAGTAGCATCTCCAAGTAGTACTGACGCACATCTTTCTCTGCTGTTGGGGCGGACAAGACGAGCACGAATGCGTGAGCCTGGCCGTATTGCAGACACAGGCCCAACGCAGACACAGGTCCAACGCATACACAGGGCCCTACGCAGACATAGGTACTATTACAGATATGAAGAGGCCATGGTGAAACCTGCGGTGTTTCTACAGGCCGTTGCCAGCAGGCCAGACGCGCACAAACATACGATATGTTGGAAACAGGCGGCACTTCTACGAGCATGTTGCCGGCACAAGGACGGACATTTATGATACTGTGCAAGAGCTTAAAGGTAGCAGTAGGCCCCCTAGATTGACGAGTTAGCCTATGTGCATGGCATAAATGTCAAAATAAAAAAGAAATGTGAAATGATCAAGTGTCAGACAGCAGTTGGATAAATAGGTGTCCACATTGTGTGTTCGGTACAGGTCTGTGAATATTTTTTCCTCATCATATACTTGATTGCAGCGAGGCCACAAAATTGTTGCAGCCAGGCGGCGGGGGCAGAACGAAAAGCAAACGCGAAAAGTGAAAGGAAAATGTACTAACCATTTAAGAAATTTCCTCCAACGCCGTAGATGAAGGAGAATGCAGCCATGAGAATGTAGTCATGAAAACGTAGTCATAAAGGCATGAAAAATCATGAAAAAAGCCCTGTCGTGGCTTACAGCTTCTTCCCACCAAAGTAGGACTCAATCTTTTTCTGCTTATCGTCGTGCGCCGCGCTGCCAATACCGCCGCCCGTACGCCTCAGATCCGCGAGATGCAGCGTAGAGTTCACCAGCAGCACACTCATGCTCGCGACGCGCCCGCTCCTGTCCCTCGCGAGCGCGCACTCCAGGTACCCCGTGTTGGACCACCAGGGTACCAGACACGGCGCGTGCGGCCGGCGCCGCGCCACCGTGGGCTCAATCGTCAGCACGCCGCCGGCGCGCGTCACGCTCGCCGCCAGGCAGGCGTAAATCTCGGGCAGCAGCAGGCCGTGGGCGACGACCATGAGCACGTCGTCGCTGCGCACGCCGCGGCCGTCGGGCACGCGCATCACCTCGGCGAGGACCACCTCGTCCACGAAGCGTTGCGCGCGGCGCCGCACCGACACCATGCTCTCGGCCACGTCCTCAATGTTGACCATGACGCTGCGGAAGGGCGTGCCCTCGAGGCTGCGAAAGTCGCGCTCGCGCAGTAGCGTCGTGCGCGTCAGCGGCAGCGGCGGCACGGGGTGGTACGGCGGCGGGGATAAAGGGGCAGAGAAGGCGGCGGCGGCCGGGTACGCGGCCTGGATGGCGGCGCCGGTGCGCCAGGCGCGCTGCAGGTCGGACGTGACAATGGCGCGGACGGCGCCCGGGTCGGGGAAGCGGGAGACGAGGTGCGCGGCGAGGCGCTGGGCTTGGAGGACGCCGTGCGCGGTGAGGGCCGAGTCGGTGACGCCGGCAAAGTTGCCGGCGACGTTGTCGACGGTTTCGCCGTGGCGGATGAGGAGCAGGCGCATGGTGGGCAGAATGAATGATGGGATTGGGGATGAAGGGTGAAGATGAAGAGGGCAAAGTAGATACAGCAGGCACGTCGGGTATGGAGAGGAACAAGGTGACCCGGGTGCCTGCTGCAATGAATCAAAGAAGGATGGGATTTGCAGTGACAGTGAGGTCGGTGAAGATTTTTTCTGTGCGACTTTAAAAGGAAGTGAATAAATGCAGATATTCATATAAGCAGTGGTGTATTTAAACAGCGTAGCGGGGCGGGCGGCGCGCGGCACTCGGTTAGTTCAGGGTCCTGGCAGGCACCAACAGCTGTTGGTGGTGCTGGAAGGTACGAACAAAGAAAAAGCAAAGACCAGACAGGGTGAGACGGAAAAGCAGAAAAGCCGATTAACGGCGCCTTTGAATAACCCTGTGCCTGTGCAACCACTATCGCTATATATTACCGAAACTCGAGAGATCTGGTAGTCGTCCTTTTCCAACACAGACTTGTCCTTGTTTGCGCCTGTGCTTAGGCCCTTCGTAGGCTACTGGTAGAACTCTTGTCTCTTTATCTGTTCTGGCCTAGTGACTTTTTGTAATTCAATAATAGCAACTAATGAATCAAAGCTACTAGAATTCTCGACGTGGCTGCCCTGTTCTAATTCACTTCCTTGCCCTTAGATAATAGGTTCTAACAAAACAAATACCAATGCACATTATAAGCAAGATTAGCCCGTTTGTTTATAGAAACGCCACCTGTTTCTATTATAGTATATATATGTATGCCCATTTTGTCTACTGGTAACATCCTTATGGAGGCTATGGCCTGCCTGCCTCACTATATCATACATTCTGCCCCTGTGTCTGGCTAATAACTCACACATCCGTGCTCGTCTCGTCCCTCCCCGTAAATATTTTATACAACCGCCTGCTCACCGCCTGTCCAACTGCCCTCTCCGAGAGCGCGCCGTCTTTATTCGCGCTCTTCCTTACCCCTTCCAGCGCCAACGCCCCGCGCGCCTCCAGACCGGCCACGAGCTCGCTCACGCTTCCAAACTCACCCGCCACGCCGTAGGCAATCGGCGCCGTGACGCGGAAAATCTCCTGCAGCATGCGCACATATGTGTCGCGCGCCCCGTCGCCCGTTCGGACCTGCCCGCTGTCCATGCAGAAGCGCGCGCCGGCTGTGTCCTCGTCGCGTTGTCGCTTGTACGGGATCGTCGAGATGTTTTGCGTGAACACGGAGATCCACTGCGCCGTTTCCAGCGGGATGGCGGTGTGGTGGATGAGCACGTCGTGGTCGACTTGGAGTCTGAGAATGGCGTCCTCGACCGTGTCCTCGTCAATGTACTCGGCGGGCTCGGCGCGCCGACGGCTACTCGCAGGCGGCGCGTCGTTTTGGGAGCGGACGCCGGCGGCAAACTGCCGGTTGCGAACGTTGCGGTTCTTGCGCATCCATGTTGTGACGCCCTGCAGGATGTAGACAAGCTTTTCGGCGGGGTATTGGCGCCGCAGCGTAGTCATATGGGCATCGAGGCGTTCGTCCACGGCAAGCTGCACCATGTCCTCGGCCGTCATGAAGACCAGGATATGCTCATCCTTTTCGATGCGCAAGGGCATGGGCACCCACTGGCCCGACTCGTCGTCGAATTTGCTATTGACTTTGCGTCGCCACTTGACCACGTTGAGTGGGCACTCATGTTCCTGATGCTGCACTTCCAGCCCGTCTAGCAGCGCTTCCAGCTGCACCTTGATTGTCGACGGCAGCGACAGCGGAATGTCCACAATCATTTCCTTTGTAGACACTTTTCTGTTCCCCTTGGCCTTGTTTACCTCCACAATGGCGGCGGCCACATCCCGCTGGCGCTGGCGATCTGCCTTTTCTCGCTCACGCTCCTGGCGTTTCTGCTCCTTCTCGAGAGCCTTGGCTGCGGCGCGTTGGCTGGGATCAATCGCCTGTCGGGGCCTGCTCTGGGGATTTCGTTTCGTCTTGTTGGCTGTCTTGGACTTGGCAGCCGTAGCGGAATAGAAATGTGAAGACCGCCCTTGCGAGAGGTCAAAATTGACAAGGCTGGGGAATTCGTCATCGCTCGAGGCAGACGAGTCTCCAATGCTAATAACGGATGGACTGCGCGACCGGCGATTTGACGCAGCTGTGATATTGGGCGGTGCTGAGGAGCACGGCGCAGAGCTAGATATGGGATCCCAAGCTGCCGCAGTGGCTTTCGGTCGTGGGGCGTCTCGAGGATTCGTGTCGAGCCTGCTGGAAGAGGCCCTCACAGGCGGAGAACTAGCAAAAGGATCTGAAAGCAAATCTTGCGAAAGTTGCGCGGGTATCGATTTGGTGACGGCCTTGCGCGGGGAGCTAGCAAAGGGATCGGACAGTAAGTTTTGCACAAGTTGCGCAGGCACTGGTTTTGTGCCTGATTTGTGCGGTGAGCTGGCGAATGGATCGGAAAACAAATCTTGGGTGGCCTGCCCTTTGGTCGGTTGAGCAGATGGTTTAGGCGGCGAGCTGGCGAATGGATCCGAGTCGGGTATCAAGCTGCTTGGCAGCAACGGCTCGGTGCGGCTTCTCTTCAAGCTCGTCGTGCGAGGTTTGGGAGAAGACAGGGCAACAACGTGTGCCTCGAAGGAGCTTATGCATTCAATGTCGGGCAAGGTGGCAGACTCGCTACCATTTACTTGAAAAGACTGTGTGGAGGTGGATGTGGCGGGTGGCCGAAGCCGTCGACTACCGCTGCCCTCGGCGGACAACCGTGGCTTTTTTGCATCAGGTTCATTTACAGGCCGCGTGTTTGCAAAGACATCGTCGTCGCTGCTACAAAAGTCGTCTGAATGAATCTCAATGTGGGCAGTGGACGCTGCCGCGGCGCGATCAGGCGGCGACGGAGGAGGTTGCGTGGGCCGTCTCGGGGGCGCGGCATTTCTCGGCGGGCTGGAGGAGATGAGGTTGATTACATTAGAAGCCATGGCCAGAGACCAGCTCGCCCACGGCCATGGTGGGGTGTTGAAAAGAATTATCGACGTAATACGGCGTTTCGGTTAATTCGAGCGCGACGCGTAGTATCCGACGGCCAAAGTGGTTTCCGTTTTTTGACGCGGAATCACGTGCAGTGTAGCGAGTGTCCGTGCTTGCGACAGCGTGCGACAGCGTGCGACAGGCAGGTTGGGGGCGTCAGCCACTTGCAGGGAGGATTGGAACCCTGGGAACTACGAACAGCCGCGAGTCAACTGACGCTGTCTCACGTCCCTTGTGGCTCGGATTCTGTCTCAATAATTGGTCTTCTTCTTCTTGCCCCTCCAATTTTCTTAGGGGCACTATCTTCCTAGTTTTTTTTGCTGCAAGACATACGGGTGACAGAAAACCCAGACAGCTGGTTTAGCTCTGCCGTTGCGGGCTGGGCTAACGCGGGCCTAAACAAAAAAACTTGCTTTTTCCATAAGCAGCTTGACAGCGTCACGTTCCAGCTAGGCGGGATGAGAGCATTTAGCTGCGCGAGTTTAACAAGTTAGGGGGTAGTCTATAAAGGGTTAAAAAAGCAAAACATGACAAAAAAAAGGATAAGCTGGTAATAAGTGGAAAGAGGAAGAAGAAGAAGCAAGGAGCTGACGCTAGGATGAACTAAGGCTGTGGGCTGTCGGATGAAAAAAGAAAGGAAAGCAAAGCAAAAAGCAAGCTTGCGGCCGTACATGGGCCGGATATTCTTCAGTGGCGGCTGAACTTTGCGATGCAGCTGAGCAGGGCACGTCGATGGTCTTGGACTTGAGTCGCCACCATGCAGTACACGAATGTTATTGGACATGCCGTGGAGGACGTACAGCCATCGATCTCTTGGGAGGCAGCCAAGGAGCTGCGACAAATGCAAGCCATCGGCAGCATGTCATCCCATTGGCGTGGGACATTACAAGGAAGCGTGCGGGTGTGATCGCCTAGGCGACAATGGTTGTACACAGCCGGGGCGAGTGACGAAAGGAGACGGCTGAAACTTTTTCGGAGGTTTTATGCTTTCGCTCTGGTCGAAAGGCCAAGAGAAATGGACTCGAAAATGGATAGAGACGTAGGCGAGTCTTGTTTATAGTGCGCCGCGGCATGGTTCGCGTTACATTGGAACCCATCGTCTGAGGAATGGGCGGCGGATTAGACGACGGTGACCACGTCGGACTGCGGATGAGAAATCTACAACAAGGGGGGGGATGGAGCGAAGATCGTATGATTTTTAATTTGCTGTAGATTGCAGTCTCCCAAATCGAGTTGCAGAGGCATGCCGAATCTGGGGGCACATGTTGAAATACGCGAGACAAAAGTTGTAAAATTGAAAGAAAAAATGCTGATGAAATTCGCTTACCATGAAAATCCACTGACTCTGATTCGTTGGATGGCTTGAAGGTCCCGGCTTTGCACAGACAAAAAAGAGACGAAAGTTTGATGCATCGCCCCGTGATGGACGGAGGAGGACAGGCGATATAAAGTTTCTGCCGCCGGTGAAGGATGCCACCAGACCAACGGCTACGACTACCGCCAATGGCCGACATCCGGGCCAGGGCTAGGCGGAAAGCAGTTGGCTTCGAAGACATGGTACATTATTTTTTTTGCATCATGCCTTTCTCTTTCGTCGTAGTTTCTGAACAGAGTACGGATAGCGTACAAGGAGACGTCGTGCATGCAGGCGAGAGCGGGTGTCTCAGACTAGGAGAATTAAAAAAGCAGAACGGATGGATGGCTAGATTGAGACATTTCCTTTCATTCTAGACTGTGGTATGGTAGCCCTGTTGGATAAGACTCGAAGAGAGTGAGTGCGCCCGGTTTGAGTCAGAGACAGAGACGAGGTCTGAGAAAGCAGGAACATGTTTGACATACGAACGGGACGATTTGGCCGTTGTTGATGACAAACGAGGAGGCATGGGGTCCGTCGTTTCGAGAACGTACCTGTGGAAGAAGCTGGAGGGGGAGCAGAGGGGGAGGACGGGAGAGACTTGAGAAGGTGTAAAAGCGCGTGGCCGCACTGGGCGTTTTTGACGCACTGGCGCAGTGGCGGCGGGGTGGGATCAGACAAAGAAAGCACTGACGCACACCAACGGTGCTTGACTTGTGACATGACGTCTTGTGAGGTTTTATTCGCATTTTGGTGTGTGTGTGTGCGTCTGTTATGCTTGGTGGGCAACAAGTCGGCAATAAAAGCGACGATGAAGGTGTCGCGCATCAAAGCGGCGGTCTGTCACATCTGACAGGAGGCGCACGCGGGGTCGCGATGGAGGCCTGGCAATATATTTTCTGTCCAAATATGTATGCGTACCATTCTTCTTCTTTTTGTGTGTGCGTGTGCGTGTTAATTAAGAGGCTGCATGAATGCGGCGTCCGGCTCATGCGGAACGCGCACTTTGGGAAGATGGTGATGGTCGCAGCTGCAGGGGGTCCGACTCAGCTGTTGTGCGCGTGCTGCCTTTTTTGCAGCAGTGGGACACGCATCGGGACTTTGCTATGCGCGTCACATCCGTTCTGGACAGGCACCAAATTTACGAAAAAAGCGCCGAAAGTTGTACAATAGTGTACAATGTGCGACAGTATACGGGATCAATATGTGCCGGCAGTTGCCCGTTTAGGAAGCGGGAGGATGGATGCAGAAATGAGTACGGTACTGAAATCGGTGGAAGAAAGAAGAATGGCTGCAAAAACGATGCGGTTTTTTGCCTTGACATTGTGGAAATGCGCATGGATGAAAGTGATTTAGGTTATAAGTTGGTCACCGGTATATCGGCATCCGGAGAGTGGTCATGATTCAGGCCGTTTGTGGCTGCAGCTGTCGCAAGGGGTGTGTACAGCAAGTCCGGATGCGCAGGGACGAAAAAAAAAAGAAAGGTCTCAGTATGAAAGGAGAGACGGAATAATTTATTGTAATTTATTATTTTTTTTACTCGAGGATGGGGCGAAAAAAGCAACGGGCGTTCAAGACGTGGGATGATTCTGATGAGCAAGTGGTTGGTGGTGGCTGGCCAGGGGAGAGAGCAAAGAGGTAGCCAGTACAAGAAAAGAGGCGGAGGGTCAAGCCCCAGCAGAACACAAGCCACAATGTAGGTGACTGACGAAAGGGGGGTCCAAGCAAAAGGATGACGATATGAAGAGACAAGACAACGAGAAAAAGAAGAATGAAGAGAGTAATTGAAAATGGTATCGATTTCCGAAGCGGCCAAC
Organism: Paracorniculantispora psalliotae; assembly: GCA_002796755.1. Taxonomy (NCBI): domain Eukaryota; kingdom Fungi; phylum Ascomycota; class Sordariomycetes; order Hypocreales; family Cordycipitaceae; genus Paracorniculantispora; species Paracorniculantispora psalliotae. Next base: position 2,865,488 of record PHFE01000055.1, on the reverse strand, counting down.
TATGCGGCCACTCTTGCCAGCGAATCATTGCGACGCTACCAAGTGTACGCGACGAAGTTCTGGACGGCATTTTGTCTTTTTGGGGGCCCGAGAACGTGCTGCAGGCTTCGAAAAAGGGGTCCCATCTGTCTGTCTGCCCCCTGCCAATACAAAGAAGCCTGCAAAAGAAGTCCGAGGCTAGAAGTGTGGCCCCCTGATGTGTACCTGGTACTTGGTCTTCTTTGGAGGCTTCTGTTGCAATGTCAAGCCACGGCGCTACACTTGATAATATCCGTCGACGCCATTGCCTACACTACTTGATCACAAGCCAAAGCAATTCATTGGCATCATGCATTCTCGTCTTGGCTTCTCCATGCGAGCAACAGGCTGTTGAACCTGGAGTCAGTTCAGTCCTGGACCTTGCTGGCTAGGACGCTAAACTCGCTGCTCCATACCGACCCAAGGAACCGGCCACCACCACACGGGTTCCTGTTTGAATAGCGTCCGAGGTGATTTGTTTGTATAAGGTACCGTTACGGCCCGGCTCCTGGCCCGCCGTCACCAGGTACCAGGTACAGCCTTGCCATTTTGGGCCACCACACCACCACCACCACCACCACCACCACTACCGTCCCCCTATTCTGTGTGTGCGCCATGTCTCTTGCTTTTGCGCTCCTTTGGTGCTAAAAAAAAGAATTGAGAACATGTTGCATTGGTAATTCAGAATTGCAACTCTCTCTATTCTTTATTCACTTTTACATATTCCTGTATTTACTGTTTTTTGCGTCGTCGTATACCCAGCATAACCAAACTGCCTGCCACCGCTCTCCGCCTCTTTGTTTCCCACCACCACACAACAACAACGCTACTTGCTCAACGGTGCCCGCCCGCCCGCCGCTACTGAGAAAACCCCGGCTTCCTAGTTTAATTAAAGAAAACGCCTGCTTCCTTTCGACGCTCGAGAGACAGCCTGCTTGCTTGTGCTTGCTGTTGTCGCTTCCCTCCCGGAGACCCTAGCCGCCGCCCGCCGTTTGTTCACACACACCCCCCCACGAGGGCCCAACGGAGCCAAGCAGACCGACTCTCGAGATAGCAACGCGACGATCAGCTCCTCGACACGCGAAGTTGCATGGTCTCTTTACTATTTCAGTCTGCTTTCTAGCAGTTCTTCCATCAATTCTCAACACCAAGTCTCTCTATCGCGCCGCATGTCCGTTTGAAGGTTTGCCCAGCCTCCATCTTGGCCATTCCGTCGCGGGCCAGACAGACTAGCCACCGCTGGGGAAATCTCCTGATCATCACACCAGGCCCAATCTCGCTCTCTCTCTCTTGAGCTATTGACTTTTTGACCAGGGCAAGTTGTATCGCCGCGACCTTGCTGCTCGACAAGTGCCTTCCACCAACCCAGGCCCTGCTGGGCTAGCAGCAGCAGCACCCAGCAACCCCAGCCCAGCCCAGCCCACTGCAAAGCCAGGCCACCAGTCCACCCACCGCGGCCGCTACCACCACCACCACCACCAAACCAGTGCCGTCCACACCCTAGCTGGCGTCGCTCGCTCTCCGCCTGCCCCCCAAACAACCCAGTCCTCCCCCAGGCCTACTTGCCCGCTCTTTATCCTGGTCCCCTGCTGGCGTCCGACACCAGTCCAGTTCGCGCAGACGACGGTGCCCTTTTTTCTTTCTTTCTGACCCAGCATTTCTTTCTCGCTGTTTACTACTACTACTCTAACTTGGCTCGTCGTTATTTCGCCAAACAACCACGCGGTGCAGCAACCAGGACCAACATCATCCTTACCCCCTACTAGCGACACATTCAACCACACACCCCCTTCTCGCAGCATTCGCCATTACTCACAGCCAGCGCCGGGACCATCTGCGTCCCTGCCTGCCCTCTCCCGTCCAAAATGGCGAGCACTCCGCCAGCTTCGCCTGTTCACCAGCGCCCTTCCTCCACCATCGTCAAGCCTTCCCGGAGCAGCAGCAGACTGAGCATGAGCAGCAAGACGGGACTTGGCAGCCGTGCCTCGGACGAGGACACGCGCACAGCCGTCCGTGTCGGTACGTTTGACTTTGAATTCCTCTGACTTCGCGTCATTGGCTTCTCGAGCCACCAACTTCGTCGCACGCTGACAATTCTAGCTGTCCGAATTCGACCGCCTCTCAATCCCTCAGATCCCGGCTACGACTTGATACCCCAACGCTTCCAGCGCTCCATGGTCCAGACCTCCTCCGACACAAACCTCTCCATAGACTCCCCTCAAGGTCGCAAACTATTCGTCTTTGACCGCGTCTTTGGCCCCGACGTCGAGCAAGATGGCATATGGGACTACCTCGCCGACTCGGTCAACGCCTTTGCCCAGGGCTACAATGTTTCGCTTCTCGCCTACGGCCAATCTGGCGCTGGAAAATCATACACAATGGGCACCTCGGGCCCGCTAGACCAGCAAGATGACAAGATGATGGGTAAGCTTGAAACAATGGTCGGCTGCGCGCCGCTCCGCGCATAGACTGCCCGTATCATAGCGCAATCGACCAAATATCGCTAACGCCTGCAGGTGTCATCCCCCGCGCGGCTACCGCCCTTTTCGAGAAGCTCGAATCTGTATACGGCAAAAACGGTGGTGCATTAGGCTCCATTCGCAATAGCCAGTCCCTCACCCAACTCAAAAACCCACGTGGATATGCGCAGCAAAACTCTCTCGGCGACCGCAACTGGTCCCTGAAAGCCACTTATGTGGAAATCTACAACGAGCAGCTTCGCGATCTGCTCACCCCCGACACCACCCCGCTCGGCGAGCGCTCCAACGTCGCCATCCGCGAAGACACAAAAGGCAACATCATTGTCACCGGCCTTCACCAGGTCCAGATCGACTCCGCCGAGGACCTCATGAACGCCCTCGCCATGGGCTCAACCATTCGCCAAACAGACGCAACCGCCATCAACGCCAAATCGTCTCGCTCGCATGCCGTCTTCTCTCTTAACCTGGTCCAGAAACGCAGCAAAATGCCCACCAACGGCGCCGACAAGCGCTTCTCCGTTCCCATCGAGGCCATGACTGGTCAGGAAGTCTCCATCACCACCGACAGCAAACTCCACTTTGTCGATCTCGCCGGTAGTGAAAGATTGAAAAATACAGGTGCCCAGGGCGAGAGAGCCAAGGAAGGCATTTCCATCAATGCCGGCCTGGCCTCGCTCGGCAAGGTCATCAGCCAGCTCTCCTCCCGCCAAAACGGCTCGCACGTCTCATACCGCGATTCCAAGCTCACCCGTCTGCTTCAGGACTCGCTGGGTGGCAACGCCATTACCTACATGATTGCCTGTGTCACGCCCGCCGAATTCCATCTCAGCGAGACTCTCAACACCGTCCAGTACGCCCAGCGCGCCCGCGCCATTCAGTCCAAGCCCCGCATCCAGCAGGTCGAGGAGGGTGACAAGCAGGCCATCATCGACCGCCTCAAGGCCGAAGTCACTTTCCTACGCGAGCAGATCCGCAGCTCCCAAAATGGCGACGGCGCCGCCAAGAACTCGGCCGCCGGCACCACGGAACGCTCCGAACGCGACAAGGAGCGCGAGGCGGAGATGCAGAACCAGCTCCTCGACATGCAGGAAAACTACAGCGCCCTCAGCCAGCGTCACGCCCGCCTCATTGCCGAGATGGCCCGCGCAGGCGATAAGGAATCGGCCGATCGCGACAGCGCAGACTCGTCCGAGGTTAACAGCGCCACCGACAGACTGAACCGTTCCAACTCTTTTGCCCAGGCCGTCGAGCAGGTCGTGCTCGAGTACGAAAAGACGATTGAGTCGCTCGAGCAGTCTCTGTCCAGCACGCGTAGCACGCTCTCCAGCACCGAGACCTCGCTGCTCGAGCGTGAGACCAAGCTGGCTTACATTGAGACCATCAACACCCAGCTGCAGTCCCGTGTCCAGAAGCTCATGGACCGCGAGGCCAACACGGAATCCTACCTCCACGACCTGGAATCGAAACTCGACGGTCACAGCAACGGCGACGAGAAGAACGCTTCCGTCATCACTGAACTCCGCAAGGAAATCGCCCGCGCCCGCGAGAACGAAGCGTCTTGCGAAGACTACATTTCCACTCTCGAGGAGCGTCTGGCCGAAGCCGACCAGGACGGCGAGCTGATGCAGCGCGAGATGGACCGCCTCGAGCAAATCATTGAGCGCCAGCGCAGTCTCGGCAAGCTCGACTCCCTACTCTACGAGCTCGATCACGTCGACCAGATGAAGCAGCCCGAGGTCAATGGAAACCACGAACCCGCCCGCCGCGCAGCCGACCACTCCCGCAAGCTATCCCACATCCGCACCCAGAGTCAGATTAACGAGACGATTTTGGAGGATGATGAGGATGCCGACGCGGACGCCGCTGCGCGCACGAGCCCCGTCAAGGAGGAGGACGAAGTCTTTGAGGACAGCATCGAACAAGTTGACCGCCAGGTCAAGACGCCAGAGATGCCAAACGGTGAAGACCCCGCCTACGTTGCACAGAGCCCGGCCCAGAGCAAGTACGTCGCAGATAAACTCGAGACGGTCACACAAGAGCTGGTCGACCTCCGCGTCGAGCACGAATCCACCGTCAACGACTACGACGCCCTCCAGGCCAAGTACGAACAAGCCATGCGTAAAATGTCTGCTCTGCAAGACGCCGTCGACGAGGCCCGCCACCTCCCCAACCCTCGCGACTCTGTTGCGTCCGAATCCTCTTCCCACCAGCGCCCCGACTCGTTCCGCTCCTCGCGCGAATTGCAGCTAGCCAAGGACGGTCCTCGATCATCTGCTTCCCGATCGCTATCATCCGAACTTTCCTCTGCCATGGAGTCGGCTGATACGGCGGATACCTCGGCCCACGAGGACATGGTGGAGGACGACGACACGGCCACCACCAAGCCCGACGCCTCTAGCGATGACGTGACGCAGCAAGACCTGACGGCCGAATTAACGCAGGAACTTGAGCGTCTCAAGCAGCTCGCCGACGACCGCGAAGCGGCCGCCAAGGAGCTCGCCACAAAATACGCGCAGCTACAGTCCACCCACAGCGAGACCCTCGACGCTGTCGAGGAGCTCAAGACCGACCTGTCCAAGGCGCGCGCCGTCGAGGCCACCTCGCCGCGCACCTCCAGTCCCGTCATCCGACGTAAATCCAGCCAGAATCTGCTCATCATCGACAGAGCACACCGCTCCTTTGCCTCGCTGCGCAATATTGCCAGCGAAAACTTTGAGACCCGCCCCGACGTCATGCAGAACTTTGAGCTGAACCTCAACTCCGCCATGCATGAACTCCACACCCGCAGCGAGCGCATCCAGGAGCTCGAGGCTTCCGTCGCGTCAACAAAGAAGGAAATGGAGACTAAGATGACCATCATCTCTGGCCTGACTCGTGAGCGCACCAGCTTAAAGGCCAGCCCCATGGACATGTCCATGGTCGCCACCCTGCGACAGAAACTCGAGCAGAATGAGAAGCAGCTTGCCGAGATGGGCGACGCCCACAAGCAGCGCGAGCAGGTCCTCGTCGCCGAGCTCGAGCAGCTCCGCGCAGAGTATGAGCAGAGTGAGACCAAACACAAGGACGGCGCCAATGCTGCCGCCGCCGCCTCGGGCGAAAACGACAAGCAGGTCGCCTCGCTCCAGTCGGAGCTTTCCGCCTGGGAAACAAAGCACAGCACCACCCTCGCCTCCATGCAGGCCGCCGAGACGGAGCTGCGCAGCACCGTCCAGCAACTCGAGACGGAACTCGCGACCGCAACTGCCGAACTCGAGAAAGCCAAGGCCACCTCGACCGCCGATACGGACACTATTGCCACCAACGAGCGCAAGCACCAGGACCTTGTCAACTTTTTGCGCAGTGAAATTGATGAGTATAAGAACCTCATCCACGGCAACTCGGCCAGGGTCTCGGAGCTTGAAAAGGCGCACTCGGCCACCAGGGCGGAGCTTGAAGTCATGTCCACGTCACACAGCGCTGCGGCCAGCCAGGCTAAGCAGCACGAGGAGCTGGTCGCGGAGCTGCAAGCGCAGATTGCCAACTTTGAAGGCACGTCCAAGTCGCACAAGGAGGCGCTCGACGAGCTGTCGGCCACGCATGCCAAGGAACTCGCCGAGATGAAGACCAACGAGCAAAAGGGCTACGAGGAGCAGATGGAGGTTCTGCTTACCGAGCACAACGATTCGACACGCAAGCTCGAGGCCGAACTCAACGACGCCCGCGACGACCTGATGAAGGTAGCTACCCAGGTTGCCACCGCCCTCGGCATGGACGTGAGCATCGAGAAGCTTACCGAGCGCATCGATGGCCTGGTCAACGATCAGAACCTGCTCCAAGCTGAGCAGAGCAAGTCGGCTGAGATGCAGCAGCACGTCACCGAGCTGACGGCCATTAACGAGACCATCATGAAGGACTTGGAGGAGGTCAAGGCCAAACTCGCCGAGCTGTTGGCCGGGCCGGTCAACAAAACCGACGCCACGGCACCCGCCTCGGTCAAGGAGCAAATCATTGCCGTCAAGGGCAAGATGGACGAACTGGAATCCAAGAACAAGAAGCATACCCGTTTGGTCGAGGAGCTGGAGGAGCAGCTGCAGAACAACTTTGACGAGGCCCAGATGACCAACAAGCGCCTCAGCTCTCTGCAGACGGAGCGCTCCGCGCAGCTCGACGAGGCCAACGCCGCCCGCTCCAAGCTCCAGGCCGACCTGGACATGATTCGCCTCGAGTACAACTCGCTGCAGGCCAAGCTCAACGAGGGCGAGGCCAACGGCGACGTGCGCCGCTCCAACTCGGGCTCCACCATCCGCAAGGCCGCCTCGCACAACTCGCTGCCCTCGCCGCCGCCTGCAATTCCCCTGCCGCCTCTGCCAGGCTCGGCTGCCTCGTCCATTAACGGCGTGCCCGCATCGCCTACGAGCGGCCGCCCTCTGAGCAAGGACAACATGACCATTTCCCAGATTACCGAGGACCAAGAGGCCCGCATCCGCGCCATCGAGAAGCACCTGTACGCCGAACGCCAGCTGACACAGACGCTGGAAGAAGCGCTCAGCGATCTCGAGAAGCAGTCCAAGAAGGTCAAGGCCGACTGCGACGCGTGGCGGAAACGCGCGTCGGATCTCGAGTCGGAACTCAAGGATCTCAAGGATCGCCCGACGGAGTCGGCGCAGGACAACCGGTGGAGCATGCAGGTGGTGGAAGAGGAGCGCAAGAAGCGACAGGCGGCAGAGCTGGCTAGGAAGCAGCTGGAGGAGCGGATGAACGCCATCAAGAAGGGCAAGAAGAAGAAGGGAAGCCTGAACTGCTTCTAGAGGGGGCTCAGCTTTGCGTTGAACATGTTTCGGCGCGAGGAGGAGGAGACGGAACGAAACAAGACGGACTAACTGATGATTCGACGGGACTGATTCGCCAATTCCTCGGATTCTCCTCGACACCGATTGAAGCGCCACCGGCCACTATTCTTATTCCCCTCGCCGGTTTCTTTTTTTCTTTTCTTCATCCCCCCACAAAGCAACACGACGATTTTTTTGGTTTTTTTTAAGCGTTGCAAAGTAATGACGACATGGGCTTTTGTTTATATGTACATGGTATTGCGTCCCGCCCAGTGCATCGGAGGCATTTTGTTTTTCCCTTTATACTCTTCTTCGTTGAAATTGTATCCAAGTCCATGACGCCAGTCGGTCAAGATTGGCTGGCTGATGGATTTTTTTTTTATTCTTTTTCTGGTCTGTCCTTTTTTTATTATGACTGCTTCAGCAAACAAACTTTCATTGCTTGGAGTTTATGGTGAAAAAAATTGAAACGAAAAGATATTTTTGTTTCTCTCTTTGTTTCTTTTACTTATTATTGTTTTTGGTTCTTTTTTCTTTCTTCTATTGTGGAATTGTCGATATGAAAGTAGTTGATATTCAGCAATACATACCTCTTACCGTTTACACTCTCTCTCGTGATGTCGTGATGTCGTGATGTACTTGACTTGTCAATTTATTCATCATCATTATTCTACATTACTCGTCATCTTCTTCTTTCTTCACCTTGACATCTCCCCCTTCCTCCTCACCCACCTCATCTGTTTCATCATCTGCAGCATCATCCTCCTCCTTCACCGCTCCATCTTCCGAGGGCAACACGTCCGGAAACCACCCATATTCCGCCAAATCCACGCTCAGCTCCCCCAGCCCGCCGCGACTCACCTCGACGCCTTCGTCGCGTAACAACTCCGCCTGCGTGCGCACCGCCGTCGGGTGGTTCCGCGGCGAGATGACGCCCTTGGCGTTGACGACGCGCTGCCACGGCACGGTGGCGTGGTTGAACGGAGACGACGGGTCGTCGGGGAGGTGCTTGAGACACACGCCAACTTGACGGGGGCGTTGTGCTACGACGTGGGAATAGCTTTTAGTACGCGGGGAGTGGGATGGGAAAGGAGGGGAGGGAGGAAGAGGGAAAACGCACGGGTTCCGATGAGAGCGGCAATGTGCCCGTACGACGTGACCTTGCCGACGGGAATCTCGCTAATGGCCGAGTAGACGGCGTGGAAAAACGCAGAAGCCTCGTCGGAGCGAGGCATGGCAAGGGTACTGGCAGCAGTGTTCCCGGGGTCTGTCCGTGGATTCAAAACAGGCTGTACATGAGATGAGCGAACAAGGCAGCGTGAATGTGAATCGTGCGCCCGACCGGCTTCATTCGCCCAGTTGGGAAGGTGAGAAGTGGGCCCGAGGCTCTCTGCCTGATTGGGCGCAACTTACATTACATGGCACCATATACCCAGGCCTGTGCTATTCAGCTCTGCGATAAGGCTGTGCGTGGGGGACCCATGACTACGGCCTTGACAAATTTATTTAAGAAAAAGTTTTACGTGCTGACTTTCGGGAGCGGGAAAGGGAAAGGCTGCGTGCAGGGTTGGGAAAGGAAGGCTGCGGCGAGATTCAAGGTTGCAGTGGGAGCTGAGTAACCGCCGCATGGGATCGACTGCGAGGCGTCGACTTGGTGTGGCCAGATGCGTTGGCCGTGTGTGTATGTGTGTGTGCGTGCGTGTGTGTGCTGCATTTTTCTTTCTTTTTTCTACAGAAATAATAGAAATTGAGATAATTCCATCACCCATTTTTAAAGAGCATTAGACTGTGGCGTTATGCATGCTCAAGCCCAGCCTTGCCCCGACGCAGTGACCGAAGCAGAAGCGGCTCGCGCAAGGCACGTTGACGATGTGCCGCAAACAAGGGGCCTGCCGCACTACTGAACGAGCCCCGAGGCCAGCGAGGGGTGCACCAACGGGGCCAAAAAAAAACGCCACCTTCATGGTGTAATTTTTCCTTGGTTCCCGCTTCTCGCGCGGGAAGGGGGAGGGAGGGGGTCAAGTTCTCAGTAACAGGGCAACCCACGGGGGTGTGGGACTCCATGATAGACGAGCGAGCAGCGAGCGACGAAAATGGCCCTGGCGGCGACGCCACGATGGGTGTGTTTGCGTTACACAGAATGTTTTGGGCCGCTATTCAGCTGCAGCCGGGAGGAGCAGGACAGGATATAAGTAGACGGGGGGTGGCGGGGCGGAACATGTCACTTCAGCTGGGTATCCTGGATTCGCCCTACGTAAAACGCTTTTACTTTCGACGTTTTTTTTTTCTTCCTTCTCTGTTACAGGTCTGTTTGTTAGTAGATACTGCAGAAAAGGTAAAAAACATGGAAATTCTCAACTCGGTGCGTGAGCACGCCCTCACCGCCGACGAGGTCGGCCGCAAGGCCATCATCGACCAGCTGAACCACCTGGCGCGCGAGCTGGAGACGCCCCAGGATTGCATGCAGCGCATCCTCTACCAAGTGTGTGCCCGAAGTTTGCGAAGGGAGGGGGGGTTGTTCAAGGAATATAAAACGTGCTGACGACATAGCCCATCACACTCCCCGTCGTCCGCGCAGGTTGCGACCTCGGCCTGTTCAACCACATCGTCGACAGCGCGCAGCCGCTCTCGAGCGCCGCGCTCGCCATGAAATGCGGCGCCTCGCCACTGCTGCTGAGCCGCCTGCTGCGCTACATGGCGTCCGTGGACGTGGTCCGCGAGGTGGCGCCCGACACGTACAGCGCGACGACGACGACGCGGACGCTGGCGTCCCGAGACTGGCAAAGCGCCGTTTTCCACAAGTACGTTTTTCTTTCGTCCGTCAGGAGATGCGGGGCGGGTGGTGTTGCGCGGAAAATACTGACAGGACGGGGGAAAACAGCTTCGACGTGATTACGCCGTGCATCACGGCCATGCCTGATTTTCTCAAGGAGCGCGGCTACCAGGATTCGGAAAACCCGGCCGACTGCGCCTTCAACAGGGGCCACAAGACGGACCAGCAGTGCTTCACCTGGTACCCCTCGAAACCGGAGCTCTTTGCGCACTTTAACCGCTTCATGCGCGTCCAGCGCGAGGGCATGCCCACCTGGCTCGACAAGTACCCGTACCTCGAACGTGCGACGACCAACAGTACCGACGACGACGACGACGACCCGGCGCGGCCGCTCTTTGTCGACGTCGGCGGCGGCATCGGCCACCAGAGCGTAGCGCTGCGCCGCGCGCTGCCGCTTTCCGTCCGCGGCCGCATCGTCGTGCAAGACCAGCCCGTGCTCGTCGAGCAGGCGCTGCCGTGCGACGGCGTCGAGCACATGGTGCACGACTTCTTCTCCCCGCAGCCGGTACGCGGCGCGCGCATGTACTACCTGCGCAACATCATGCACGACTGGCGTGACGGCGACGCGGTGGTGATTCTGCGACACCTGCGCGAGGCAATGGGCGACACCTCAGTGCTGCTGATTGACGACATGGTGCTGCCGAACTCGGGCACGCACTGGCACGCCGCGCAGCTGGATATCGTCATGATGGCGGCGCTGGCGGCGCGGGAGCGCACGAGGCAGCAGTGGGAGGAGCTGGTGCCGCGCGCGGGACTGCGGATTCGAAAGGTGTATCGGTATACAGAGAGCTTGGGCGATAGTATTATCGAGTGCGTGCGCGATGACGCCGAGGTGGAAGAGGTGGAAGAGGATGAGAGAAATGATCGGGCAGATGATGTGAAAAAGGAACAGTGAGAGATCAAAGGATGTTGCGAAGAGGGTGTGTGGGTCACAGACGAGATAAGAACGAGCAAGCAAGCAAGCTCGGCAACAGCATCGATCCTGCCGAGATGGGGGGTCTTTTTTTAGCATAAAGCATTAATAGCGCTCATTGATTTATATACATCTCACTTCAGTTCTCAAGCTTGATGTGAATTTGGTTGTGATGTGTAGATGCACTGTCTAGGTATTGCCGTAGATACCTACCGTGATACCTGCACGGGTGGAGAGCTTGTGGACATAGCTTTCAGCTACTTTGTGAATCTTGCTTCCATTGTGGATTGGCGTTTTCTTAACGGCAATTTCTCGCACCTCGCAATGGTACGACGGTTTTGGGCATGGAAAAAAACGTCATCGGCGCGCCATGGTTGTATCGGTGGTGACAACAGAGTGTTGCTGACTGGCCAAAGTATTGCCAAGTGGTGCAATCGCCGCTAGCAATTTGTTCATGGCTGTGGCGGCAAGATCAACGACCCCGCGACCGGGCCGATCCGCAAACGGTCGACTTGACCAGCTCGCGGCTTTTCCACCACGGGCTTACGCTTACGAATCTTAACGCGCATCTGACACCGCTACGAAAATAGAGGTAGCGGCGTGAGACGAGACACCCTGCCGCATCGTCGTCCTGTCGCTTCCACCGCGTCCTGTGGGTGGCATTGGCAGCTCCGCCGAACCGTTTGCACAGTAGTGTCCGCAAACCCGCCCTTCCTCTCTGCATCGCCGCCGTCGGTTTGCATCCTTACTTCGCGTCGGACTGTTCTCCAACGAGCCAGCCACCATGACGCTGCTCTCGACCGTCAAGCGCGGTCTCTGGGGACCGCCGTCTGCTGAGCGTGCCATCCTCATCAAGCTGGACCTCACGCTGCTGCCGTACTTTGCCCTCATGTGGTTCCTGTTCGGCGTCAACCAGGCCAGCTACGGTAGCGCCTACATAAGCGGCATGGGACGAGACTTGCATTTCGAGGGCAAGGATTTTAACTACCTAAATACCATGTACACGGTAACATACGCCGTCTTTCAGATCCCCGCCACGAGCATATTGACGATACTACCACCGCGATGGGTGTTTGTTGGATGCAACATTGTTTGGAGCGTTCTGACGCTGGTGACGTTTCGGACTTCGCACGTCTATCAGGTGTTTATCCTGTTTGGGTTTGAAGGCGCCTTTGCCGCAGTTTGCTAGTGAGTCTTTCGTTCTTGTTCCTATTCAAAGGTTCATTCATGATTCATTCAAGATTCATCTACTAATGTACAGAGAAGCGTGGGGGCACACTTCATCTACGGCAGCTGGTATAAACGATCCGAACTCGGCACCCGCGCCGCCATTTTCTGCGTCTTTGGACACCTCGGCAGCATGACAGGCGCCTGGATACAGGCCGGCCTGCTCACATCGCTCGATGGCCGTGGCAGCCTGCCTGCCTGGCGGTGGCTCTTCATCATAGTCTCGGTCATGACGCTCCCCGTCGTAATATTCGGTGAGCGGGCTCTTCTACCGTTGTTTTATGTGGCACGCATCCTAATCCGAATAGGCTGGGTAATAATTCCTAATCTACCATCTCACAAGAGTGCGTGGTTCCTCACCGAGACGGAAAAGCAGCTCGCAATTGATCGGCTCGGCAAGACGAAGAAGCACAACTGGGATATGAGTGTCTTTCGACGAGTCTTGCTTTCTTGGCAGTTCTACTTGCTTCCATTTATTTTCATGCGTAAGAACCGTCGCGTGCAACACTTTATTCGCATGTAGCCAAGCTGACTGACGCGACACAGTGTACTCCCTCTCTATCCAGGCCGTCCGCAACAACGTCCCGCAGCTCTGGATGAAGTCGCGCGGCTACTCGCTCGTTCAGCAAAACAACTACCCGACCGGCATCTACGCCTGTGCCATTGTCGGCACCATTGTCTACGCCGTGTGGTCCGACAGGATCCAGTCCCGCTGGCAACCGTCGCTGGCCATCGGTGCCACCTTCATCGTCGCTTGCGCCGTGCTCGTCGCCGGACCTGACCACGACGGCGCCATGTTCTTCGCCTTCTTCCTGCTGGGCACCGCGTATGCGCCGCAGGCCCTGTGGTACTCGTGGATGGCCGACGTCACCGCGCACGACGTGCAGCTGCGGGCCATCACCACGGGCTGGATGAACTCGTTTGACTTTGCCTTTGTGACGTGGTGGCCGCTGATTTTCTACCCGGTCACGGATGCGCCCGATTACAGAAAGGGGTACATCGCGAGCCTCGTGACGGGCGCGGCGGTGATACCGTTCATTCTGCTGATTGCATATTTGGAGAAGCGGGACCGCGCGCTGGGCAAGATTGGTAGGGAGTTTGACCAAGACGACTGTGATGCGATCCGGCGAGGCTCGTCGGTCAGCGGCGAAAGCGCGGAAGCACAAGTCCATACAGCGCAGGGCAAAGTGGGAAGCACATAGCGCAAGCAACAGCGTTCATTTCAAGCATTTAAAGGAGCATTAAACTGTCCCTATCTTGCCTACGATTGATCGTGTACAAGCTGCCAGAGATATGTGTATATGGACAGACGCTTTGCTGCGGATACAGAAACACATAACTTTGCTCAATCCAGCATGGGCGCGTCGCCACCTCAATGAAAATAGACGCGTAAAAACGCATAAAAACATGTAAAGCCCGAATTGATCTCCCTCCTTTGAGAATATGTCACATTTGCACCATATGGCCCAGTGGCGTCCGGCACGGATGCGGACGTCTACGAATCCTCGGCGGAGTTTGGTCGTTACCCCGCGGACTTTATGCGACCTGCTCAAGTGTTGTCTACGTGCGATACGGTCATGAAAGCAACCTTTCTCACAGCGTAGGGTGTATTTATCAATGCTTTATTTCTGGTTCCTGCATGACGTGACTGCGAGCACGTAAACTAAAGCTCCGGTTGCCGTATGGATTACCCATCGGCTGCGCTTAGTGCATCACGGATGGCATCATTTCGCATTACAAATCCAACCCCGCATCGCCGAATGGCGGAATATCAGATGACTAGTTTGCCTTATAAAGGGGAATGTGTTTGTAGATTAACTTTCGTACCTATTTACAAAAACTAACAATCTTAACATTAATTTTCGAACCTTGTCTAGTGACGGAGCACAGACACAGCATCCAACATGGCCGCCAAGATCAAGCTCTACACAAACCACGTTTGCCCTTGTAAGCCAATTCAAATACATTCTCTGGTATTATTCATTAACATATGACTAGGGGCCCATCGTGCGCACATTGTCCTCGAGGAACTGGGCCTTCCCTTTGAGGAAGAAATCATCGACCTCTCCGTCCCCCGCACCGCCGAATACCTCGCCATCAACCCGCGCGGCCTGGTGCCCAGCCTGTCATACAATGGGCAGATCATTGCCGAATCGGCGGTTGTCTCCCAGTTTCTCGCGGATGCGCATCCGTCGCATCTCGTGCCTCCCACCGGGACGCCCGAAGCCGCTCTTCAGGTAAGGTCCTTACCACTGGTCGCGAGGAGGTAATATATCGTGGAAATACTGACACGGGAATGGTAGCGCGCGCGCATCGCCTTTTTTGTCGATACGTTCGTTAGCAAAGCCCATAGCCAGCATATCAAGGCCGTCTTTGCCAAGACACCGACCGAGGCCGATGAGGCAGCCGCCGAGTTCGTCAAGCAGGTCGTTGCGGAGATTGAGCCACTGCTCATCGACGCGGCGCCGTACTTTGGCGGAAGCAAAACCCTGACCCTTGCCGAGGTAGCCAATTTCTATTAACATGCCTTCTCTTGCTTTTATTGGCCGCGCTAACCTAAGAATAGGTACTCACCGGGTCATTCCTGCTCAGACTATTTGCCCTGTCCAAGCATGGTGTCGTGTCGGAGAGTTTTACCAAGGATTTGCCTACCAAGGCGCCTAATTTCTACAAATGGGCGTCCAAGGTTGTCGAGCATCCGAGCGTCACGAGCATCTGGGACGAGGACAAGGTGGTTGCGGCAACCCGTGCACGTCTGGAGAAGCTCAGGGCTGCCCAAGTTTAGCTGTTCGAGTTGGCACTGGCGCGTTGTGCATTAGACTCTTTGTATCTTGATTACAAATATGATGCCATGAAATTATCACTCTCTGTGAATTTTCGTGTATATTGATTGGTCTTGACACGCGTCACTTGTTTAAGTCCACCGAAAACAATATTTCGCGGGTTTGCTTTGCGGTGGCGGACGACTCAGCTCCAGAATCACTACAAGCCCTTGATAGGCGTGCAGATTGCCACCTGTATTTCGGCCTGCATGGGATCAACAACAAGACGGCATCATGAACCATGGCCAAAGGTAACTTTGACGCTTTGGCTAATTAAATATATAAGATACATATGCTAATCCGATTATTTCAAGTCCAGACAGGATTTGGAGTTTGAACACAGTTAGTGCAGCCTGATGCCGATCCTCACCAAGCGCCGAAGGCAACGCAGGTTCACGACTTATTTTCCACGTACGACTTCAAATCAATCACAAATTTTTCATTGGCGTCTTTTACCTGCAGAGCCGCACTGAAGAAAAATTTCAAAATGTAGGCGCCCCAGCCGCCCATAGATTCCCAGCTCGTCACCTCGGATGAGCGTCCGTCTGCCGCTGGCACCACGACGTGGATTCTCTCCACCACGGCGACCCAGCTCGGCAGCAAGAGCCCTCGGAACGCCAATACGTGCCTGTCTGGCGACGCTTCGAATTTTATTATCTGGCGCTCATATGGTCAGCCGCAGCTGCTTCGCGATGCTGACAACGCAGGGCGTGACTTACTTGGACAGGAAGCGTGTAGTTGCGTTTCAATGCAACGGCGGATAGCACACCTCGCGAACCAACTTTTGGTTTGTCCGCGCCGTCAAACCTGAAGCTGGGAGACCAGGTATTCCATAGACTGTAGCTAGGAAAGTCGGTAATGGCATGAAAGACCTCGTCGGCTGGTGCGTTGACAGTGAATGTGACGCCTTCGGTGAACAGAATGGCCTCTTTCGCTTGCCCGGGGGTTTCTTTTATGGTTGACCAAAACGACATCTTGATTACAGGCGAAACCGCTGCCACAGGAGACGGTAGGGCGGTGGCAGGCAGACAAGCCGTATTTATGAACTGCTCGTATTTCGTATATGCTTAATATTATGGGCTTGCTCAGCGCCACTGAATTGAGATCAACACCAACACATCTTCCGACTGGTTAATACAGAAGCTGGCGCGAATTTGATGCTTCGCCGTTGTGGCATGCAGATTCCCGGATACCCGGATACCCGACCGGGATCACGCTGAAGCCCGCCACCCACTGAGCGATGCGCCCACCTCTTCGCCCCGTGCCAATCAACGTATTTTCTAGTGCGTAAATTTTCATGTGTCATAAATACAGAAGCGTTGGTCGTGAATGAAAAAAAAAAAGTCTATATCTTCTCATGGCATGTACCGCACATATGTACGTGCAAGGCGCCAAAAACTCCGCCATCCGAGGCCAGGATCACGCCATGCAAAGATGATTGCTAAATGAAGAGTAGGACATCCCCAAAATCTCTGCTGGCATCGGGAAGATTACTCACAGCAGCCCTGCCGCGCTATGAACCGTTTTCCCCGGACGACAGGTAGCCCGGATTCCCCGCGTCATGTCTCCACCCGGGCGCGAAGGACGGAGTGGATTACATGTAGTCTCCGGGAGCTGGACCTCGGATACAATGATGTATAAGATGGCAGCGACAAGTTTGCTGTTCAAATTTCATATTATATTTTTATAATTATGAAAAAAGGTCAACCTCATGATGACTGCAGAAATCTCTATCCCAGAATCCTACGTAACCTCCGCCGACAGCGAGATACGGGTGACAAACCACCCCGAATCTGCATCAGGCGTAACACCCATCATCATAGCCACTCTCAACCGGCCCAAAAAACTCAATGCAATCACCGGACGCATGATCAATGATCTCGCTGCGTTATTCGAAACCGCCCACCTCGATGATCGTGTCAAGGCCATTATTGTGACTGGCGCAGGCAAGGCTTTTAGTGCCGGCATCGACCTTAGCATGGATACGAGCAGTCTTAAAGACGAACCTGTAGGCGACATGCGCGATCCAGGAGGAACCTTGGCGTTGGCCATGTTCAACTGCAGCAAGCCGATTATCGTCGCCTACAACGGCCTTTCCGTCGGCATTGGGATGACGTCTACTCTGGCCGCCGCTATTCGGTACGTATGCCATCATCCCATCTTTAAAAACATCTAGCTCATCAGAAAACTCTGCGTTTCAGTATCGCGCCACGTACGGGCGCCGAATTTGGCTTCCCGTTTGCTCGCATCGGCCTGACCATGGAGTCGTGCAGCTCATTCTTTCTTCCACGCATGGTTGGCTACAGCAATGCCACGTATTTGCTGACCACCGGCGCGAGATACCCTGCTGATGCGCCCGTGCTCAACGGTGTCTTTGCTGAGCTCGTCGACGCCCCGCAAGATGTGCTCCCGAGGGCTGTGGCGTTGGCCGAGGACATTGTGACGAACGTGAGCCCCATGGCCGCGTACCTGAATCGGCAGCTGATCTGGCGAAATGCTGGATCGGCAGAGGGTGCCCATCTAGTCGATAGCCCGCTTCTGTATGACATGTTTGCAGGACGGTATGTACAGCACCGAGTAGCGCAAAATGATTTTGTGCTAGACCGTGCGCCCCTCCGGCTGTTTTCGGTATCATGCTAACCGCGGGGCAGAGATCATTTGGCATTCAAGACTTCTTTCTTTAGCAAGCAAAAGCCAGAATTCGATGCAGTCCTCTCGAAGGATGCGCCAAGGACATATCCGTGGTGGAAGGAGCTGTCTGTTCTGGTTCGAAATAAAGCCAACATGGAAAAAGGCAGCAGGCTCTGAATTCTGTTAAATGATAGCCAATGTTCGCAAATCACTAGAAAACTATAAATTTATCATCTAGTAAGCGACAGTGCCAGCACCTCACCCCGCGTTCCCCACAAGGTTGCTTCAGGCGCAACCCCACCAGCTGAGCCCAGGCGAGGCTGACATTGACTTTTCACAAAACTCGGGCTGTGCATGGAGAAAGATTTTGACTCCCATTGGCATCAAACACCAATAAAAGCAAGCATTGAAAAATCTCTCACTGCAGGCTCAGTCGGCGCGAGTCAAACCCGCTTCAATCCTCCGCAGAATGGCCCTTTTCCAGCAGCTGGCCGCCGACGCCGCCCAAGCTGACCCCCAGTCTCAGTCACTGCTGTTCAAGTTGCCGCTAGAGGTCCGCGCTACAGTCTATGAGCTTGTGTATCCTGAGAATATCTTGCATTTGAGAAGGAATTTTAGGGCCAAAGAACGGAACAAACCGTACTGCTACGCGAATTGGTATGCATCCTGCGCTTCACCACCGTCCCCATTTAACAGGTTTTCTATAGGTGTGTCACCGTTGGGGACGCCCAACTAGGATATGTGCACCTACCTTGCGAGTGTTTCGAAAGTCCCAGAAAATACATGCTAGGTTTACCGTTGTCATGTCGACGACTTGCAAGTCCCTCTCTACCTTACTTTGTTCCTGCTATTTATTCTAACTGAACAAAAGTATCTCGAGACGATGCAGAGTGTCTATAGTAGACATACAATCCACTTTCCGGATGAGGAGCTTCTTTTGGATTGGTTTCGCGAGACTCCTAAAGTCCATACCGATGCCGTCACGTCGGTGCGCCTCACTGGGCTATGCGTCGGATCGCCTCTTTCGGAAGACTTTAAAAATACCTGGGCGGTGGTCGCTTCGCTCCCCAATCTGCGCCATCTCCGCGCCCGTATAGCTGGATGCGAGTTTGACGACGCCTGGACGCCTGATGATCAAGTCGCAATGTCTGCGCCGATGAGAACAGTTCAGCAGCGCAGCCTCGAGTCCTTTGATATCATCTTTGAGATTGCAGACACCTGGTTCCCCGAAGACTATTACCTACGCATCAGCTACAACCAACTCAACTGGGACATGTTTTCCTTTGAACAAGCCGGGTTTCCGGGTCTTTTTGATGGCCTGCACCCGCGCTGTCGCGTCATTGGTATAAACGGCTTCATCTTCAACCGGCCCGTGCGCGACGAGATGCCGACCCGCGCGCAGCTGTGCAATTGGATGAGCTGGTTCTGCGCGCACGCCGCATACGGCGCCATCTATCCGACTGGGTACGATCGTGATGAAGTGGGCGAGAGGTATGCCGCCGCTGCCGCTGCCGCGGAGAAGGATGAACTCGCCGATGCCGCCTTGCTAGAGCAAGCGCGTGACGAGCGAGAGAGGCTGCTGGAGCAGTACCGCCTTGACGAAGAATATGAGCAGAGAGTCGACCCGACAGCGTGGGATCTGGGCGCCATCAATCGCGTGGCGGAGGCATTGGATTCGAGTCCGAACCGTTGGCCGCGGGTTGGCCGGTGGACGTTTCCGGAGAAGCCGAGCTGGATCGAGGATGGATCGTTGGATAAGCCGCACGAATTTCCCCCAATGGAGTACGGCTACGGATCCGATGGGGATGAGGGATCTGACTAGGGTGATTGCTCAAGACAGGCGCTGGCTAATAATGGGTGGTCTAGCACTGCCAGCGTGCTGACTGCAAACCACGGTTCTCAGCTACAGAACGTCCAGGATAAGAAAATAAAGACATGGCCAATTGAAAGAAGAAAAACATGTAGAAGATCATTGCCCGCAGAGTTTGCCGGATACCTTGCCATTTCGTGTCGGAAGTCGCCGGTGTCCAGAAGTCGCTGGCGTAGGGTGGCTGGCTGCTTTGTCATACGCTGCGGCTCATCTCATGCTCTTCTCTACTCCAACCTCACTCACCCATCCTCCCTCAAAACAGCATTCACAATGACCTCGGACAACAAACCCCGGGCGTTCAACCCGCCCACCGTCCCGACGCCGCCACCCACGTACTCGCAGGCCTGCGTCACGCCCCTCTTGCCCACCTCCAAGCTCGTCACCCTCGCCGGGCAGACCGGCCTCCGCGCCGACGGCACCATTGCCAGCTCGTTGCCCGCGCAGGCCGCCGACGCGTACGCCGCGGTGCACAATGCGCTGCGCGCGGCCGGCGCGACGCCCCGCGACATCGTCTTTGTGCGGCACTACATTGTCGTGAACACGGGCGACGCGGCGCTTGACGCCCTCGACGTGGTGGACCGCGGATGGGGGGAGCTGTGGATGGCGTACTTGGACAAGGAGGCGGACGGGCATCGGCCGCCTGATACGGTGCTGGGCGTGGCGAGCTTGGCGAAGAAGAAGCTATGGTATGAGGTTGAGGTGTGCGCGGTGGTTCATTAGGTGGAGAGACTTGTGCGGGCAGACGGCTTCGGCATATCGGATCTTGTGCATGCCAGTACATGTTGGCTTATGAAATTTGGCAGAATTAGTAATATTGAATATAGTTCAATATCTAGTCTTTGATCAAACTAAGCATCACCGACGGTCGAGTCCAAAGGCCGGCCAGAGACGGCGCCGGATGGGTCTCCGAGCAGCCAGCTCCGTTTGAACGCTACGGGGGTGAACCTGTCGAAATGCGCGCACAAACAGTCTCAAGAAGATGTGAATTTTATCATTTTTAATTATTTCATAATTTATACATGCCTAAATCAATTCCGCCCTCGCCATACATCAAGCAGCGTTGGCAGCCTCCTTCTTCGCTTTCCTCTCCTTGGCCGCTTCCACACGCCTCTTCGCGAGATCAAACGACTTGAGGCCCTCGATGCCCACGCCCTCCACAGTCCCCAGCACAAACTTCCCCAGCAGCTTCTCGTTGCGCCAGGCGTACAGCTTAGCCTCGGCGTCCGGCGACTCGCCCTCGTTGACCTTGACGCGCCAGATGCCCGCCGGGCCAATCACCACCTCATACAGCGTCGACGTCTCGTCGCCCGCCGCGTCCGTCTTGGTCAGATCTTTCGGCATGATGGGGTCCGGCACGTAGACTTCGCCGCTGCCCGGGTAAAAGTATGAGAGCTGCAGGTGCGTGGCCGGGTGCAGCGGGTTGGCGGGCCGGGCGTCGGGCAGCGAGAGCGTGAAGCGCAGCGGCGACGTGGCGGCCGCAAAGTTGCCGGTGATGAGCCCGGAGGGAATGTCGGAGGGCTTGGTGTCTTTGGGGATTTCGGGCAGCGTGGGCTGCGTCAGGGAGTGCACGGAGAGCTGGTAGTCTGGCATCTTGGCTGGTGTGAGAGGATGATTGGGGTTTAGGGAGAGTGATGAGGCTGATGGAAACAAGATGGGGATGTCGTGGCTTTTCTAGCTGGCGGCGCAATTGGCAGTTGTAAGCTTCTTAACCAAGCGAGGTCTAGTGCAGGTCTGGAACCAATGTGTCATGAGTTGCGAGTTGCAGATGGAGAAACTAGCGTGCGATTTCGCACTACTTTGTGAAGTTCGTTTAGCGGTCGTGAAATTATGTGCTCGCAGTTGGCTCCTCCGTCAGGTTGTGATTCAATTCTTCGTTTCCCGGCGAAGGTAATGTACGTTTTAACAACGTTTCTATCAAGAGCATCTCATTTCAACAACACAATCATATGAATTTATGAAGATGATTTGGGCGCGGTTCATGATAAACGAGATCCGATCACGCACTTGCTGAAAAAGAAACTCCGGGTGTGAGCTCTTGCTTACCACAACGTCGCGCTAGTACCACTCTAGCTCATATAAACGAATTGTAGCTGAGCCGCTTCCATGCTGCTTCGGCTACTTGGATTGGCAGCGGTCCAACACTCCTGATCTTTTTTTTTCCCGGTCTCACTTGCATTGAAAAATCTCACCTTCATTAGGAAATTTCTTCAAATAATCCGTACGGGGGCAGCGGAATCTCCCAGTTTACAGAGCTCTAGGGTTGCACCGAGCACAACGAACTAATAAGCAGCTACTCAGCTAGCAGAACACTGAGCAAGTAGACACTTGGATCTAGACGCAATCAAGGCGACCGCAACAGCAGCGCCTTGTACCTTGATTAAGAAAAAAAATCTACACGAAAAAGAAATAGACCAAGCGACAAGAAGGTGGCCTACATGTGCCACACACCTACTTGACTTCGCAGGTGGGTGTGGTGTTGTAGGGCAGTGCGATCGCCTAATCCAGGCAACCTAGAGGATCGCAAAACACTAACAAAACTCCAATCTCTCCGCCTATTTATCACAATTTATATAATTATACATAAATAGCATGATAAATCCTAAAATTATTAAACTCTGCTAATAAATCTCGTATCAAAGTATTATTCATAGTTTCCCAATTGGATACTTTCTATGAAAAGAGTGGAGAATTTACACCTTGAAATTCAGTGGGCCTTTGTGCGTTAGTATTTGTATGGGCTTGCTATGGTAATACTAACAGATTTTGGGTGGCCGTTTTGGTATGCTGCGTACTGGCAAACAGCACCACGCGATTCTACTATGTACTGGTGGACAGCTGATCGCGGACTCTAATTTTGGTCAAGGCAACTAGAGGACACGCATGAATAGAGAGACTGATGCCAGAAGAATTTTTTAAAAGGACAATTAATTAGTGGGGGTACATTGCTAGATACGTTGATTATTTTGAATTGTAAATGTAAACTGTAGTGAACATGGAGGTGCTGCGCTCCCAGGCGGGCATCGCTGTCGCGACCACAGCGAGGGCTGCAGCTGTAGGAGTGGAGGCAACGGCAGCAGCAAGAGAAACATTTGGACGAGCAGCAGTCTGAGTCGCATGTCAAACATGAGAGACCTGGGTCGTCTTGGTGGGAATGACAACCACAATGATGGTGGTATCGGGGTCGTCGGCCGCGACATTGGCTTCGCAGGAAACATCGTCCGAATCACCATCATCAGTGGCAAAGTCCATGGCAGTAGCATCAGCGAGCGCTCCGTGGCAATCATGGTGCCGTTGGCGAAGGAAGGGCCGATGGCTGATGTTGATGCTGTTGTCGAAGGGAGAGGAGCGAATGTTGTCGCTGAAGGTCCATGTGGTAATGAGGTCCTCGTTGTCGAAACCGCGCGATCGAGCACACTGGCGAATTCCCTGGCTGATGTCGGACTCGGCGCTGCCGGCGCAGGCGCGGCGGAGGTCGTCTCGATCGTGCGCCGGCCTTGCGCGTAGCAGACGCTCTTTAGAAAATCTGGACCTTGTTAGTGTTCTGTGCGTAGGCTCAAAGTAGTCGCAGCGCAACACCTGGAGAGCGTACCATGGGAGAGTTTAACTGCGGCGATAGACTGGGGCTGGCCTGCGCGCAGTCGATGGTGCCACGGACACGGTCTATGAGGGCCGTCACGGCGGCGGATGCGTTGGAAATTCCCTCCAAGCGAAGTGTGGCATTGGGCTGGATGATGTTTCTGTTGGTAGAGTCGCAAATGCAGAGCAGGTCACCGACGTCGCACTCCGTCGTGCTATACGCAATATCAGTGCATCTGGTCCAGGAAAAGGTTAGAAACATGATTGCAGTGAGGAATGCGTGAAGTGATGAAAAACAAGTATAATACTCACCACAGCTTCGAGGTTGAGATCCTTCCAGAGACCTTTGGCATCCTGGCCGCGCAGTGAGAACTCTAACGGCGGCAACGAGAGGCGGATCTCATTTTGGTTAAAATCGTCTGAATTCTTTGGATAGTGAAATAGGGAAGTTGATCAATTCGTTGGGCAGGGGAAGGAGTCGCGACCGAGCTCGCCTTACAGAATGAATCATTCGCGCCTTGGTGCCCGTGGTTCGATTGCGTCTTTGCTATATCCGGACAGAATCTCTGTGTCTTACTTTAGTTTGTGAGATCGGCTATTGAGCGCCCTGAGCGGCACAAACACCCGTTTCTGACTGTTTTCCCGCGCCCAAAAAAACACGGATGGAGCCAAAAAAAAAAAAGAAAAAGGCTTGACGGGCGCAGAACAGCAAAACGGGGAACAAAATGACGTGACAAGAAAACCAACGATCGTACAAAAAAAAGGTCGTTACATTCTCGACTCGAGGCCTACTGGCAGCCTGCGCATCCAGCAGCTCGTTGAACCACTCGGTGCGCTCCACGATTGGCGCGTGGCCCATGCCGTCAATGATGAGGCCGACGCCCAGCAGGACCATGCGGATGAGCTTATTGTCGTTGCTGGAGCCAATCATGCGGTCATAGCGCACCATGTCAGAGAATGAACATGAATCAGTACAACACGTTCATGTTTCTATAAACCTGGCGAGAAAATAATGTTCTAGTGTGCCAACCGGTATACGAAGGTCTGATCGCCAAGGGCCCGAATTTTGGGCCGCCGATTTGGAATTTTGCATAGCGTCTTAACCCAATTGCACCATCTCCAACCTATCAGAAGCCAGAATTGCTTGAGTGCCTTCTTTGTACCTCTTTCCTCAGCGCCGTCCAGAGCGCGTTGAAGAGACCAGGAACATCTCTCCAGGCACACATCCAGGCACACATCCATGACGCATCCAGCATGTCCAGCGTCTCTCCAGCACGCATCCAGTGCGCTTGCAGCAGGCCATGACAAATACCTCCAGCGTCGGAGAGCACTAGAAATGGCGGCTTCTAGAAGGTGTTTGGCTTGAGAAATGACACGCGAGTGACTTGCGGATAAAAATTTGTGCTCAATTGGGTTTAGTAGCTATGGAAATTTCAAAATCAGCTAATGCAAAATTCCGGCCGCAAGGCTGGCGCTCTGTTACCGAAAAAAGTAATATTTTCCTCGTTAATCTGGAGTTTCTGTGGGGTGGTAGCCTTGCTAGCGTACCCGTGTGGAAGCGAGGCTGTCAGCAATCTGAATCCAATCTAGGTAGGGCTTGGACACAAACCGGATTGTGGCTGGCAGGACGAGTGGCGTTCCAGGCAGCGATGCGATCGCTGATATGGCATCTTCGGAGTGCGCGGCCGCAGCTGGATTGTTACAGAGGCTTGCGATTTTCTAGCGTATAGTGTCTTGGTTTCTAAACATGAGCAGAATCATTGTCCTGCATGTAGTGGATCTTACAAAACTATACCTAGCTAGTGAGGCTGGTTCTGTTCCAAATTGTCTCACTGCAGAGAAGCCTGGAGCAAGTTTGGTCCCGGTCCCGCGTCTTCAGTCTGTTGAATACGTTTTGACGACGACCAAGTCCAGCCCCGAGATGGCCAACGTTGATCCATAGCAACGTCCACTCCGCCCTCAAACGCCTATCCGTGAATTCACCAGAGGCTGAATTTGTAAGTGACTGTATATGCCTGCGTCGGATCCAGGCGTTGCCATGTCATTCAGGTCAGCCGCAACCCAAGCAACCCGACGTACATTACCCGTCCCCGTCGACACTCCCGAGACATCTTTTGGCAACTGCATCACCGACGTACCATCACCAGCGACGGAAGAGCGGTCAAACGCAGTACGCATTCAGCAATTTGCGTTCAGTCGAGGGTTTGACGCTGGCCAAGCGGTGTGCAATCAGCGTGCCTACTTAATCCTCGCTACCGGCCATCCTACTTTTCTCTTCTCAACTCACCAAATCAACTCACCAACCTGCCATCATCACAAGACTCTCTTTGTTCCCTCTTCAAAACAGAAAAACATTCGCATCTCGCAAACATGGCTGAGCCAACCAAATATTATTATCTTTGCAACTCTCCCCACTACATGTCCCCTGAGCAGCTTCGGCTCGGTCACATCCTCCCTGAGGCAACCGACCCCGTTGAGAATCTTGTCACCTCGAGCGACGAGGATCCCATTCCGACTCCGGAACGCCTCAATAATCCCTTCGTCATTCCTCACTGTCGGCTCACCATCGGCGGCCCCTCGACCGCCTACCACGTTACTCTTGGCATTCACATCGCCCAAGTGTTCAACCCGCACGCGTCCGCCGGTCACTCTGCCATCCGTTCCCTCTCTGCCGACATCGAGAATCTGCAGACTAAGGAGTTCAAGCCGACGGTGCAGTACATCCAGCAGGTGCTTGCTTGGTCGGCCGACATCCAGCACTATCTTGACAGCCGGGCCAAGGACAAGAAAGTGACCTTGTACATGGTGACTGGGCTCAAGATTGTTCTCGGCCGTGCTAGCCTTGATCATCATCGCTCGAAGAACACCACGGCGGATGTAGCTGCGGACATCCCCCTCGACGGCGTCGCTGCTTTTTCTGTCGACGCCAACATGGGGCTCGCGCGCGGCCGTGAGACGGGCGCGCAGCTCTCGATGCAGGGGCCTTTTGTATTCGCTTATCGGGTCCATGGCTTCGATGTTCAGATCAAGACTGGGGATGTGAGCATTCCCAAGGCGCATGTGCGTGGTACCGTCTTGTCCCTTGCCAAGAGTGCCAAGAGTGTCGAGTACTGTGTGGAGTTGCATACGGAGGAGGATGGCGAGAATTAGGACGCCACACTGCCCGGTCGCTCGAGACTAAGCCTAGTCTAGAGCGAGCACCTCCCCCTCACTCGAGACTTAGTCTAGTCTAGAGCGAGCACAGCGACGACGGGTTTTATTCCGTCTGGCTGCTTTGCTCCGGGTCTACAGCCTAGAACAACAGATTATTAGATCTGATGGGATAGCGCTTAGATAGATAATCGATTTTATTTTGCTAATATAAATGTCCATAAATCCATAAATTCACCCTGTGCATCTAAAACAAAAACAATGCTGTAAACCCAAAATAACGGTCTCCCCCTTTCATTCTGGTCAAAGTTCTTCGTCGCCGCGAAGCTTCTTGGGAGATGAATGAGCTCAGGCTGCCTCCTCGGACAGCCTCGTCACGTCTTGAAACAGCGTCTCACACGACGCATCCGTTTGCTCGGCCACTCCAAACAATGCCGCACCCTGGAGATAGTAACAGCCTTCTGACGGCGTTAACCTGGTCACCAGAACTTTTTCCATGCCCTCCTTGCTGCGCAGCCAGGTACTTACCGGCATATGGCCGCCATCTACACAAGACTGTTGTTCCTGCTCCCGCACCGTGTCCAGTAACGATGCGGACATCGCCGTCGCAATTGACGTCGCCACCGACGTCCCGCTTCGACGACCTGTGCCTTTCGACTCCGCGGAGAGCACGTTCTCCCCCAAAGTTGCGACGCAAACACGCCCATGCATGACTGCCGGGTTAAAATCGCTCAGCCGCCCCCAGTAGGTCGTCGCGTACACTGGGAACACTTCCTCGTGGCGTGAAGGAAACTTTTGAGGTGAGTTGAGCCCGTCGTTGGATGTAGCCGCGAAGATGAGCGCACCCTGGGAATGCAGCTGCTTAACGGCGTCGTGCAGTGCATTGTCGCGTTCGTTGACACCAAGCGGAACGCAGACATAGTCTACTTGCTTTTTGGCAGCCCATTTAAGGCCCTATAGGGAGTTAGCTTGAGAAATGCAATGCGCAGACAAGGAAAAACTTTACCTCGATCAAATTGCTGACTTCAGCATCCCGGATTGTTGCCGACTCTGACACCTTTGCCACATATAGAACGGCGTTTGGCGCCATGGTAAGTATTATATCGAGACCATGGCTGCCATGGCCGTCGCTATCTGTCATGATCGGATCCTTGCTCGTAAAATCCACTTGTTCTTTTATGCGCGCCCTCCTGTCACGAAAATAAAGGCTAGCTTGTGAGTAGCCTGTATCCAGCACAGCGACACGGACAGCTTCGCCAGAGGGGCTCTTTTTCGTAGGAGGAGTCATGCTAGCCTTCGCCTTTCTCATCCATTCGTCAGAAGCTCCGTCATCCGCTCCAATTATGGTCAGACTCACGGCCCGCGACCCGTGGGAGGGCGAGCCCGCCTGATGTGCCTTCAGCCCCACTTGGCTCGTCCGAACGGCATCGTTCGGACGAGCCAAGTGGGGCTGAAGCAGCTGCTGATGTCAATCCATCAACAGCCAATCCTCATGGCTTCTTTGTGAGATTGGGGCGGCAGTTGACGGACAAGCCGGGCGATCCATTGCAGGTCCGTAACCTCCACACTCCGAGTTTTGTCCATCACCACAGCTCGCCAGCGCCGCTTCCAGTTCTGAAACAATAGCGCCATATGGGTTCTCGGGAGGTGTATCGCCATTCGCCTTCATGAATGGAAAACAAAGCCTCACTGCCTCACGAAAATGAGGGTTGAGGTCTTGATTCCGGGAAAGGGCATCGTAGAGTTTTCTCGCTGCTGTGCTCCGAACGTTGACAGCAAGGGTTGGCTTTTTCTCGTCCCATTCCGAGGTGTATGCATCTGGCTTGTATATGGAGATGAAAAGGTAACCAAGTGCCAGAAGACCCGGGTCCACAGACGTAATTTTGAACTTTCCGTCGATTGGTGGCGCCTCTGAGGGTATCGTGAGGATCGGCCGAGTAATGTCCGCATCTCCCTCGTTCGTGGGATATTGGATGTCGTAGGCGCTGAGTGACGGCGATAGCAATCCAGCCTTAAGCAGTGGCATCAAAGTCCCAGCTAAATGCAGCATTAAAAGCAGCTTAGACGCGAAATCGGATGGAGATGCCTGGGGATCAGCAATAATGGATGATAGCCGTCTTCTGCCCATGCCGAACATTGGGCTGAGATTTTTGTCTCCGCGAATAAAAGTGTCGTGATCAAGGACAATCTCTGGACAAATTTTGTATTGTCTCCCCTGCTCAATAACTTTGCAGGGTGTTTGAAGAATTGCCCGCTCTGAATTTGGCTGGGGAAGTGTGCTGTTTTTGGCCTGTTAGCTAGAAATTGTCTGGATTGTATAATGAAACCTACTTGGTCGTGATCAAGACTTCTTGCTGGTCCTGACCGAAGAACAGGAGATAACCAGTGGGCTTTTGGCTATTATTGTCGAATAATACCACAAACGAAGGATGTCTGCAGTTTCCTTCGCAGGTGCAGCTGGAACACCAGGATTCGATGGCGCGGTAAGTGTCCGCGGCTGAGGTTGAATGAATCGTGTCTTGTCTCTCGATATGGCGGATGTCTTGCTCATCTTCGATGACCGCATGCTGCTCATTTTGCCCGTTAGCCGCTTGGGGAGATCTGTGATTTTCGTCCATCGCTTGGCTGGCTTGTTCGCCACTGTGATCGGTGGTATGGTGGAAAGAGGGCATGATTGGGCGATGGAGTGATGCTGTAGAAGGCTACATTTTGGAGAGCGTTGGAGTCTCAGATATATATACAATTTGCATGATTCACTGACCCGCCGTAGCAAAGAACTTTGTATGCATAGTTGTGAAAGCATGGGCAAACGCCTTCTTTGTTGCGGCCAGCACCATTGTCAAACAGGAGTTGTGAAAGGACGCGCGGGAGCCAACGTACGTAACAAAGCCTTTGATCACCAAGTTACTCTTGTTTGTATACATTGAAACCGCAAAGAAATGTGCATAGCAAAACCCTTGTTTCAATTGCTCTTGTTGCTGTATGGGAACCACCCGAACGAGCCACCACTGCCTGGCAGCATTTACTGTGGTGCCCCAGGGCCTGTGTGTGGGATACGCATTCACAACACGGTCTCCTTTTTCTCTTACGAAGCTATTACAGAAAAAAACGAAATGCATTTCCGTTCACTCGTCTCTTTATTGGCATTTTGGGGGCTCTATCCACGTACTACAATAAAATTTTCCGGCTGCCGTCTCTCCGCCGAAGAGAATCTCCAGTGTTTCGTCTCTGCCGGTTGTGCGCTCAATTAGAACGTAATGGAGCGCGTCTTAATTTTAGATTCCCGACTAAAAAAAGATACTCACTTCGTATATGGTGCAGAAGGATGGGGCTCGAAGCCGTCTCACCCTGGTGAGGCAAGTGGCTTGGAGTCGTAGAAACCCACGGGCGCGGAGGCACTGAAGTGCATTTTAAGAGGCATATGGGTGTTTACAGTCGTTTGAAGCCTCACGACTCTTTCCTCTTTTCTTTTCTCAGCCTTTAACAAGCGCTTGTTCGTGTAGTTGAGCTGATGCGGACCAATGGCAAGGATGGCTGCGAGCCACAGTGCAGGGACAGAAGTACGAATAGCGAAACGGGGGGCTTGGCCTGTGATATCAGCTAGAATAGGGTGATTAGTAAATAATAAACGAGCAATTTCTTCACAATTACTACTATATACATAGATATAAAAATATTCCGTTATATATTATAATGTAAACATTTACTAACATTTCAGGCCGGTATATCAGATATGATTACGGATACGTTTACTATTAAATGTGCGATGGGAAGAGTGATTGATGGAGCTAATGCTTCGTCGACAGCCGCGGTTCCTGGAAGCCCGCCCGCCTGGAGTCCCAGCTAAAGCGTGAGCCCAGAAAATGGCATCCCAACAGTCGCAAAAAAGGTCGACTGTTACGGCCTCATTGACCGATTGGCGACCCATCGCTGCTGCCCACCTCCCAAGCCGGCGTCGAGCACGCGGGGGCTGCCCTTCCCGTCAGTGTTACCGATCCCGCGCCCCTGTACGACCGCTAGCCTTGTTCGCTTTGATACAGTGGTCTGTAGCAAACCCCATCCCGCTAGCTTCGTGGCGCACGAGGCCTTCCCAGCCATGCGCAGAGGCAGGTCGCGGCCTTGTGCGTTGATGTGTCTGGTGTGTCTCCTTTGACTATTCCGTCGTCGTGTAGCTGATGCGAGGACTCCTGGGCCGAGCCCCCAGTCCGAGCTTGGTTGCCTCGACATCCTCGCCAGCTGTCGCCTTCCATGGTGACCAGCCTTTGTGCCATCCACTCGCTCATATTGCACAAAGAATGCATACACGTTCAAGGGTCATGAAAAGAAGTTAATGCCAAAACATTTGTGCGCCGTGGATAGATGGTAAAGTAAAAATAGAAAATTGACCCTTGGATCCCTTTTCATTATAACCTGTTTAAGAAAATTCTTTTCCTCGCCCTTTTTCTTTTATTGAGGCACATCCTTTCTGCTTTCTGCCATGACAAGACACTAAAAGAGGAACACACGAAGAGATACGACAAGACATCCCTTTGATAGAAGATAATCTTTTCTCGAGTCATTCTCTTGTGTGCTTGCTTCTTTGAACCGATTTCAGTTCAGCACATCACCAGATCGCTGACTATTTATTCAGGCTGCATCTTCGCAGCCTAGAATCACACAACACACACATCACACATCAGAAATCACACACACGTCACAAACTAAACACATCAAAATGTCGACCAACCAAAATTCCCCCCCCATTGACGAAGGCTTCTCCATCGATATGGCCTACGTCTCCATTGCCAACCACGCAAACCTGTGCCTTAGCCTCTATGCCCAGGCCGCCAGCCTTAACCGCAACGATGTCGATACCGATCTCGTCAAACGTACGATGCGCCTGTTCAGTGACTGGGCAATTGACATGGGCATCCTTACCCTCGACAAGAGCCCAGAAGCTGTTTTTCGATATATTCCCGGCCCCATCTGTTGGGAGAGGCGCCTCTCGTGGAAACGCGAAGACGATATCTATTTGATGCATTCCTACATCAGCAGCATGGTCTGTGCGCTGCGCGACCGCCGGTTCCAGCGCCAGATGCCAAGAAGCGATTGGATTGACAACGGTCGCCCCCTAGACGATTACATGAACCTTGAGTGCTTCCATTGCATAGAGTTCTTGCGTGACATTCAAGAGGAAATCATGCCTGTAACATTTACGGAGATGGCATCCATTTTGGAGTCCTTGAAAGAATAATCTTCCGTTTTGCTTCTCTTTTGTCAGCACGTCTCTGGGCCACATGCCTCCATCAGCCGTAGCACTAGCTGGGATACTTCTTCTGCCGTTTTATCCTGTTTTATTTCTGTTAATTTTTCATTTTCTTCTAGCTATGCTTTGTATTCCTCCATTGACTTTTAGATCTTGCCGTTTTATTCCGTTTCATCCCCATGTTGCTCTGCCTTTTCCTTGTCATTAATCGAGAACCCAGCCCCGGGCTGCGTCTCTGCGCTGGAGCACCGTGGTCACCACCAGCCGATGACACAAACGCGAAACTGACAGAAACAGGAGAAGCATGCACTTCGCTGCGGAGTACCGCTGCGTCCGGCCGTTTTTCTTTGCCTCGCTTCACTCCACATGGGCGGGAGCGAGGGCGGCTTACATTAGATACGGTCGCTGTAGTCCTTTACTATTATACTAGTGCAACAATGGCTTATTTCCAAGTCACAGTAAGTCAGTTTCGGTCATTGGCAGGTAACGAATGAGTTAGGTAGTCCTGTCTACATTTTAAAACTAAATAGATGCTCTTAAATAACAGACATACTCTGTTGCCAGTCCTTGCTTCCTCTCTTGTGCGTTCGCTGTGGTCATCTTGGTGAGTATCAATCGCGATTCGGGCATTCCAGTCAACAGGCACAGGCAGAGACAGGCAAGCTGGGACTGCAGTGATAGTCAAAAATCCAGCCCAATTCATCTCACATGCACCCGAGCCTTAGGTAGAAGAACCTAATTTGCAGGCATTATAGGTTTTTTTTTCTTTCCGCTAGTAATTGCGTGCGATTCTTCGTTCGTGTACAATCTTTAATGAAAGGCAGCACAATAAACAACAGGATTTAAAAGAACAAATCTAAGCGACTTGAATATATTTGTTGACCATTACGCAAAAGAGATTTTGCCGATAAACTTGACTCGTCTCGACTCGACTTGATTGCGGTCCATCGCACCACATTTGGCGATTGCAGTTTCGAAAGCTTTCTTCGTCTGCGCTGATCCGGATAGCCACCCAACACAAAAGTTCTAATAATTTCAGCATAAATCATGGAAATTGTCAATCATTAAGCTAAGCCACGCAGTTAGACAGGTCATTTTGTTCCCTCCTGCCAGATCCAGCCGTAGTGTAGGAAATAAGGCTGCGACTGCGCCGCCACATACCCAGTCAGAGCCGACGCCTCGTATACACCGCCACAATGGTATTTTCATTATAAAAACTCATTTTATCCCGATTATATCTTACAGATATTTGGTGATGGCAATTATTCGCCACTGCCGCCGTTTACCTACAGCATGCGTTGGAGTGTTCTCGTCGCGGCCCTTGGATTCGCGTCCACTGGCGGGGCCATTCATTCAGGATGGGCTGCCACAAGAATGAGGCTGCAATCGCTACAATTGTTCGAACAAGGCGATGATGATCCTGTAATTGGAACGCTGGCATACTTTGACCAGCTTATCGACCATCAGCATCCTGAGCTAGGCACGTTCAAGCAACGCTATTGGTACAACACCCTGTATTACAAAGGGCCAGGCTCTCCTGTTGCATTCGAAGCGCCAGGAGAATTCGCACTGTACACAGAATACACTGATTTGTCTAATGCCACATCTACCGGGTATATCGCTCAAGAGATCGGGGGTGCCGCTATTCAGATAGAACACCGATTCTTTGGCGAGAGCACTCCTGTGCCGGCGACAAACTTTAACACAGAGACGCTGCAGCCACACACTCTGCAAAACGCCATTGCTGACCTGGTTTATTTTGCGCGCAATGTCAAGCTCCCCTTTGACCCGCACGGACTCTCTCACCCAGACAGAGCGCCTTGGACAATTTCAGGCTGCTCCTACTCGGGCGCCCTCGCCGCTTGGACACAAGCCATCGCGCCGGGTACCTTTTGGGCCGCTGAGGCTGGGAGCGCCGTCATCGAAGCGCTGGGCGATTTCTGGCAGTACAACATTCCTGTGGAGGCAGCAATGTCTCGCAATTGTTCTGCAGACTTCCGACGGGTGATGGACCATGTGGATCATGTGTACATCAACGGCACTGGGGCAGAGAAGGCAGAGCTGAAGAAGCTTTTCGGGCACGAAGCTCTGACAGATATCGACTCTGTGTATAACCTTACACGATGGCAGAATTTCTGGCAAGGCCAGCAATTTTTTCTAAACTACGGCCCATTTTTCCGAGCTTGTGATTACATTGAGGTGAGTTCTCCCGTTGCCAAAGAGCCCGACAGCCGCTCAGGACACACCACAAGCTTCACAATAACCACAAACGGAGAAACTGACCACTTCGCCCTGAAACTAGAACCAGCACCCAGGAAGCAATGAGCCAATGCCCGGTGCAGACGGCGTCGGATTAGAAAAGGCACTGAAGGGACTGGCAGGTGCAATAAGGGTAACGCCCACCTTACGAGGCGGTGGTGGTGGTGACGGGATCGACCCGTGGTCCTGGCTCATCTGCAACGAGCCGTAATAATTTCCCCAGTCTCACTGTCGCGACTCTCAGAAGACACTAACAAGCCCACAGTTTCAAGTGGTTTTTCATCGACCGTCCCAACAGGCCTTTTGGCATCACGTCCCGGCTCATCACGCGCGACTTTGCCATCAACGACACATGCGGCAGCATGGCGGAGGTGAGCGGCTACAAAGTCGGCATCAAGGCAGGCAGAACCGAGCACGGAGTCAACAAGTACACGGGCGGATGGCGCAACGTGCACACGAAACGCATGTTCTTCGTCAACGGCGAGCTGGATCCGTGGCTGTACGCCACCGTCTCGTCGCCGATACGGCAAGGCGGTCCGCTGGAGGGTACGACAGACACGCCTGTCCATGTTTTACAGGGTGCTGCGCACTGCACGGACTATTACACCGAAAACATGCAGCACAATGAAGGCTCCAGGAAGATGTTTGAGCAAATGTCAGCCTCTATGAAGAAATGGGTCGCCGAATTTTACGAGCAGCACAACATCACCAGACCTTAGAAATATAGCAATTCGGATTTCTTCAGGTTTCCTTTCTTTTTCCTCATCATACTTTCGCTTATACACAAAGCGTGTATCCGTGTCATTGTTTGTGCTCACAGTGGTTGCCGTGATCCTACAGCAAATGCCAAGCGTCGCAGCCACTAGAACAGACCCGTCCAGGTTTGGCACGGGATCACTTTCTTAACGCTCACAGCAGCGCTCGCGGCCAGCCACGAATCTGTGTGCCAAATGCAAACTTTCCAGTCTTCCTCTTGCATTTGCTCCATCACATCCGCGCGCAACCAAAATTTGGCCTCTTTCAGCTCCGTGGCGTATCGGAATCCCGTCACGCACACAATGGCCTGTTCGCGATTGTCGCCTCCAGAGCTGCCGTTGGACAAAACTTTGTAAAGCGAGTCAAACAGGCTCAGGTCGTGCTTCTTGTTCCAAAACACAAGCATCAGGTGAGGAACCAGGTCATGGTTCGTCTGCAGAGGGGAGAACGTAACGCGGTACTGATGAATCTTGTCCGGCGCAGCGAGGGCACTTCCCGCGTCGACGCCAAAGGGCAGGAGGCGCTGCCAGAGACTCAGCAGCGTGGTGAATTCTGCCACCCAGGGGCGGATGCTGAAGGCCTGGGGTGCGCGCCGCGCCTTGACCTCGGAAGGCGGCGTCACGCGCTGGGTCGGCGGTCGCGCCGCAGTGGTGATGACGCCTGTACAGATGCTGGACAGGATGCTGGCCAGCCAATGCGCGGGATAGCCCACCTCGATCATGCTGGAGACGAAGCTGAAGAATGAAGCCAGGTTGAGGGGCGCGTAGACGGGCTTGCCGTTGCGCATCGGGCGCGGGTACGGCAGGCAGATCTTCAGCAGGTGGGCGTACACCCACTTCTCAAAATCGGGCTTGGAGAACCGCAGCGCGCGCTTGGCCACGGATGGCTTGACTGGCTCCCAGACAAAGTAGTCCTCAAACGCAAAGGGGTTGATCATCCCCGCAAACTGAGGAGGCACGTCTTCCGGTCTGACTTCGCCGGACCGTCGGTTCATGAAGAAATGGCGGCGAATTTGATTCATGTCGGACAAGAGGAGATACTCTGATTGAAATGTTGCGTGGTCGGCGAATTCTGGCGGGTTGAGAAGATTGTTGAATCGCAAGCTGCCTGGTGGATCTTCCTTCAGAAGAGGGCGACCGTTCAAAAAAGTGGTCAGATGGCCGCCGATGTAGTCTCTGTCGTGTCATTTTAGCTCAGGTATTTCTGCAGTCAAGATTATGGACTGGTAGGCGCGAGTCAACTTAAGGGATGTTGCTGAGATGGATGTAGTCATAGGTTTTCGGGTATCGCGTCGCGTTGCCCGCAGAAGTCGGCTCTCGATCTTCAAACAGGTCGTATCGCATGCGTTCCATCACGTCTGCCACTTCGCCAATAATGATTTCGAGTGAGACTCTCTGACTTGCGACAAGGTCCATCACGGCATAACAGAGTCCACTAAACGAAGTCGCCAGTCTCTCGATGGTTGGGTCGCTTGCTCTGGTTCCTAGGCCCGCCAGCTGAGTGGCAGTGAGAAACAGGTCGAACGCCAGAGGGTAAGATCCGTGATCGCCTTGCTCGCGGCTAATCCTTGTGAAGTCGTAGTCAATCATCGTGTTGTTGACCTTCCACTCAGAGTCGACGTGCTTTTTTAACTCGCTCGCGTTGCCCGTCGAGCGATATTCGCGGAGGGGCTTGGCCAAACTCGGCTCGTATTTCTCGGCCGCTTCGACGCTGGGGAAAAGCGCACTAAACGTCTTAAAATCTTTGACTTCCGCCGCAGCTCCGCGTCTCTCTGGCGGTCCTCGCTAGTGCCCCATATCCTGGCCCGGCCAGTACTCAGCGTTCAGGAATGCGCGAACGTGGGCGACCGTAGACATGCTGTCCCACGGCTGCTCCCATTGACGGAGAACGCACAGGACGGCGTCACAGTCGGATTTGCTCATGTGGACGAATTCAACGGCGATTCTTCCCTCCTCGAAACCTTTGATGAGGTTTCCGATGCTATGCTGGATCATGGAGTAGGCAAAGGGGGGCATGATCTGGTAGCTAAACATGTAAGAAAGGGCGATAAATCCATCGTTTCCAGTCTCCATGCGCTTGGATCTCTTGTAGGCCATTTCGACTCCCACTTGCAGCAAATGTCGCAAAAGATCAACAGCCTGGCCATGGCTGCTGCCTTTAGGTCAACCGCTGTAAAATGAATTTTGCCCGTGTTTTTGCGCCGAAGTTTCATTTCTTTACTGGCAATGCTGAAAATGGAACCAAAGATATGACGACCGTCGCCAGATCCTCCAAAAAAAAAAATGCCATGTCGTAATTTCCACTGGTCGCATCAAGAAATGGCTCTTTGATGAGGAGCATGTCATCGTGGCCCATGGCATAGTATTCGGCGACATTGGTTCTGCGTCTTTGATTAGCGCCGACCAGCCACGGAAATCTTGCATACTTACAGAGAAGACTTGTAACGCGGCAGTTGTTGAAGAATTGTTTTTCGGAGCTTAGCCTGGTCGGGAAATTTGATCGCGACTTGCTTCAACGAATCCGCCGAGCTTTGCAGCTCAGCCTTCACAGTCCCATCTGCAATTTCGAGAATGGCCTTGTCGGCAACCTCAAGGTCAAACAAGAGGAGTGAGCACTTGGCGATACGAGTGTATAGCCTGTCTTGATTGGCCGGGGCGGTCGCTCCTTGGTTGGGTGTGATGGCTTTATGAGCAAACAAAGCAGCATTTCGGTAGTCGCCCAGCTCATATTTTACAGCCGGAAGATTAGACATCGGCAGGGGGTCCTTGGGATCCAGCACAGCTGCCCGTTTGTACGCCTTTTCCGCTGTTCATACTGTCAGCACGCAGCGCATGGTACATGTGCATTTAATTCACCTTCGGGTTAATTGCCGGCTTTATAAAATTCATTACCCGAGGCTCTAGCCTCAGTGGCTTCGGTTTCATTCGTCTGAGATGCCATTGCAGCTTTGAACGCGTTGAAGACGCGGTGACTGGTGACGTTTGGGACATGAAGCCGTGAATGCCCCGCTCGCTACCAGAGGGCGGTACACTGTTCGCGGGCGCCAATGCGCGCTCGCGTGGCCCACAGGACACCAAGGTAAAGCGATAAAATGAAGCACGGGTAAAAGAAAATTGTATATAAAGTAGGAACTTTGTCTGCTGTTGGTTTCTCAATTTCTCTAGATGACATGGTGAGTGTTACAGCGAACTGCTTGTTTCGTGAGCGGTGAATACAGGGCTTGAGACTGGGTTGTCCTCTAATTACGCCCACGACGAAGAGAAATTGAGTTCAAAATTTAATGGCATTATACTACATTGAAAATTTGTCAAGACACATGCACAGCATTTCAATTTGCTACCTTTCTCCCCGACACGGAAAGTCCCAAGTGGTGGCACATGGCGACCGTCACCATCGTCACCGGGACTGAAAAAGCCCAGAAAATCCAAAATTTATCCGACACGCTCCATCTCTTCTCATCAGGGTTGAAATTGAAGAAAGAGGTACTGAAGACCGCAGAGATGAATGTGGCCGGCAGAAACATCAAGGTAAGCAACGCAATCATCCTCATAACATTGCTGTCGCCTTGCGCGATTTTGCTAATTTTAATCGTGGTATCCGAGTCTTGCTGTGTGACGGTGTTGAACGAGAGCTGGATTTCATTGCGCAGTCGGTCATTGAGGGCTTCGGCTCTCTTCTGGAAGCCAAGGCACACCTGCTCGTAGAAGAGAAGCCGGTCCTGGATGTGCTTCCAGGCAACAGTTTCCGCAAACGACGCAGGCTGCGCCGGGCTTCTCCCCTCTGCGTATCGCCGATGCGCGGCATGAATGCTTTGCATGGTGCTGATTGTAACGGCCGTCGTTTCCGCAATGTGTATTGCGTGCCGGGCGAGGTCGTGCAGCTTACGGTAGTTGGGCCGCTCGCTACTCTCAGCGCTCGACTTTTCAACGACACGAACTCGGTCCCGCAAGCCCCAAATAGATGCATCATGAAGTATGGTGACATCATTCAAGAAACGGTAGTATATCCAAAAGGGATCTGACATCTGGTCATTTTGTCGTCCATCCATCAGGGACTGGAGAAGCATCCCTGGTGTAGTGTCCATCGCGTCAAACACGAGCATAATATGGTTGCTAGGCGACAAGAACTGCGTCAGGATGTTGAGCTTTGTCCAATTATACTCCTGGTTCCCTTTAACATTTTTTATGAGGAAGCGTGACCAGGTCACTATCTCAAGTTAGCCACTGGAACTGATGGTTTTCTGTGGAGGGTCTCACTTGTTCCAGGACGAGTGTCCGGTCCAGTAATGATGTCCTGAGAGCCAAAATATCCATTAGATTTTTTGGGATAATCTGTCCACCAAAAATTTGGGACCGAGAACCGCGTCGCAAGTTCAGATCGACACGTTTTGCATTGGCTGATACTGTTCGCCGATGCAAATCTGGAACCAGTTAGCAGGACCCTCTTATGCTACACCTTAGTCGACATACACCAGAGCGAAAGATTCTTCTCGGTTGTTGAGATCGAGCGCCGATAGGGGGCCGTTAAATTCGACTGGCTTTCCATCTGAGCGCCGTTAGCGCTCGACTCAGTATACACGGTGCTTTGCAACTCACCCTGGCCGCAGAGCCATATTTCGTCGCGCCGCTCGCAATCCGCACAGGATGCCTTCTTCTTCTCCATAATGCGGTTATCTGTGGAGCGAAATAAGATAGATTTCCGCCAGATCGCGACGCCAAGCTTAAATAGATGTTTTTGTTCAAAAGTCGGTAAGCGCCCAGGCACCAACTTGGAGGGGAAGTGATGCTAAACTGGGGCTGAGCTGGGCTGAGCTGCATGTCAGCGGGGAACCAGGAAGAAGTGTATGTCACAACTAAGAAACCGGGCAACCGATGGGGGTATATTTTGATCATCTTTAGAGGCTGTGTTATAACTAATGCATGCACTGCCACGGCATCACTTTCTACGTTGCAGCCTTGAACTTGAACGGTCGGCCACTGCGTTTCGTGAAGGTTACTAGAGACTACTGGAAGTACGCTGAGATCAATACATTCTCACACGACACTAAGAAAAGCAAGTATAGGCATGGAATTGGTTAAAAATACAGTCAGGTCGGAACTCAAACGTTGGTCTTCTTCTCAAGAGTCATCGTCGATCTGTGATGTGGTTAGAGAGGAGCCTGCAGGATATACACAGTTGGAGGCTCTATCGCAGCAACGCCTACGCCCAGCCCCTTCTATATCTCCTGCTACACAACTTTCTACCGGTCCCATATTTCTGTCGCAGAAAACAGATGAGAGAATCTTCGAATTGTAATTTCCTCATCTTCAGAAAAGCATAGATAATAAAAGTTTGCTCTACGGAACGGAGCGCGTGCATAGTGGGTGTACCATTCTCCGCGTGAAGCATGGACTCACGCCCAGAAACAACCACTGTCCTTGAACATGATTGCACTGATTGGCGGGGTAGCAGCCAGGTTGCAGCGGATCTTTATCGAGCTGGGGCGAAACTCTGGTCAAAACACGATTTGGTTGACATCGAAGAGCAGTTTTCGGACGCCAAAAAAAAGCGATAGGCTTTAGAGGTTCGCTCGTTGACCGGCTAGATTGTACGCATAGCCAACTAACTCTATGGCTGGCGTGGAGGCGCCGGTCCGGTAAGGGTTACGTCAAAAACGGTCCGCGCTTGACTGACAATTGTATAATGGCGCCCCGCGTCAAGTTTCGCGAATACTGGCGGCTTGTCAGAGCGACCCAACGACCCGGTCGAAACATATCACTGCGCATGTCTACCACAGTGGATCAATATTTATGCTCGTCAAATGCGCGGTACAGTGGCGAATGCAGACTCGCTCTTCGAAGAGAATAGGCGCACTTGGGCGACGAGCCGTAGCTGCCAGCAGCTGCAGTCGGAACTGCGTAAGAGTAGAGGATGAAGAGTTGTTCAATTTTGTGCTCATTATGTTTATGAATGCGTTGGTTCTTGCGACGCCATCAGACAAAATCTGGGGCCGCTGGTGGCCATGCCGCGTAGAATTTCCTGTTCTACACAATAGGGCCTCTGTTTACAACAGCTGCGTTGACGGGATGTACCGTGTTGAGGGAGCTAGCTCTCAAGAAGCCATGGACTAGGCTTTACTAAAATTTCAAAGCACGAATACTCAAGCAACCGAGAGTGTGTCTGTTGCAGAGACCAAGGCCTCTTTGTCAAATCAGCCGCCGACTCCGTCGTGAGAGATACAAGAAGCCGAAAAGCGGAAGACCGCCGAAGAGGGCCGGCCGGTGCACCCATTGACGGTCGCTGGCGGTGATCTCATGTCCATGCCGGCGCGAAACCGGCGCGACAATGCGGCCAGCGAAGAACTGAGCACGACGGAAGGAAACAAGTCTGTCCAGAAGAAGTCCAGAAGAAAACAGCAGGCCGCGCCTGCTGGACAAGGCCAGGCCAGCGGCACCGAAGCGAAGCACAAATTTTCCAACATTACCATAATTTTGGAGGTGAAGCGTTTATCGCGCGGCCAGTTCTTCAGAAAAGTGCGACATCAAATTCTCATGCAAGAGGGGGCGGAGATGGCTGCTTGGATCGAACAGTTCCCATTCGGCTGGGACAGAAGAAAGACAAAGACGGATACTATGTACGAACGTTTCTGTCCCAAGTTTTATCTATCCTTACTTTGACTATTTCTCCTCAGTAAAAAAGCAAATCCTCAAGATTAATACGAACCGTTTTATTACAGGCGCATTCTTCCCTCGCAGGATCAGCGGGAGACTTTTGTTACAATCGCTACGTACACGGGCAAATACATTGATTCATTGGAAAGAAGATTAATAAGCCCGCATACTCCTCTACTCTGATGGTAGATTGTTTTCTTCGTATGCAGCCGTATGGGCCATTTCGTGTAGATGAATTGGAGGACATGGAGCTGTTTGCCACTTTGATGCTGGCGCTTTCCTTCAGAAACTGCATCATTTGGCTCGGCGATGGGACCATATCCAGTGCTTTCGATTTTATTGAAATTTAGTTGACCATTTTGCACTTTTTTTCTCCAAATCGGCCCAACTTTTCAGTTGTAATCTTTCTGGTGGCTTTTTCCTTTGCTTTTTTAGCAATTCCCGCCGCAGCTGTTCACGCTGCTTGTCTGTGTGCACGCCATGCCCCCCGAAATAATGTACCTTTTATATATTATTTAATATATATTATAATCCTTCTTATCTTCCTTATATCCTTACTATTCTAGCATTTTTAATGTTGTTTATAAGTGCTCTAGTTGTAAAATGAGCCACACGCCAACGTTATTTCAAGGGGGAGTGTAAGCCACTACGGCTCCCACAATATGACGTTGAATCATACGACAATTGTATTCATTGTTTGTTCTTTTGTTGGAGGCTTTTTCTCTTTTCCTTTTTTAGCAATTCCTGCCGCCGCGATTCACACTGCCTACCTGTGTGCGTGCCACGCCCCCGCACTTACACAGGTCTCATGTGCTTTCCGTCCCCAGAAAAAGCAACCCCCGGATATCATCACCAGCCCGGCGGCAATAACCTCGCCTTCATAGTCCCCCATGACTTTTCCGACATCCTGGCCTCCTTTTCCTTTCTTTCAGCACAGGCTGCAACAGCGCCCCCGCCATATGTCTGTTCTGCCCCAGAATCGGGAGAACGCAGGGTGGGGGAGGGGCGCAGGTGATCAGGTGGGCTGGTCTGAATGGTGGGGTCAGTCCGTGATGCCTCGTCCGATGACTGGTGGACGTCTGGGGCATATTATTCAAAGGGCTGGGCTGGACTGTCAGTGGCACACCAGTTACGGAACTAATGAAGAGAAAAAAGACCCTAGGAGTTCGCACGAACCAGGGTTTACGACGAGAGGAGGGGAAAGGTGAGCGATGACGTGGGTAGCATGGTCGCGGCCCTCATGACAAGAATGAATGCTGCGATACGAGTCACTAGAAAGACATGGCCAGATCTGTCAGCATTATGGGATTAATTGCTCAGAGGTTTGGTCTGCAGAGGTTGGCTTGGGCCAGTTGGGAGAAGTTGTAAGAAATGCAAGCCAACCTTAATTAAACCTCCAGGCTCCAGGTCGTGCAACGTCCCCCGCGCTTTGCAGTGTAGGGAAAGCGGCCGCTGGAGGCGACTTTCCCTTGGAGGAAGGCCGGTACGGAAGAGTAGCAGGATCAGCAGCCCATCCGGGCGCCGATCGTGTGGTTTGCATGCCAAGGGCCAGCTAGTTAGCTGGCACTAGTTAATCAGTCTTTTTGCCAGCCGGACCAGCTCACCCACTGGCCAGAGGCTACTGTACAAAACGACGCCACGAGCGAAACTAATCAAATGTGTTGAGCGAGAACCCCCACGACAAGATGGACTAGGCGCCGCCAGATGACGGCATCCTGCAGGAGAGGGATTTGCCAAGTGGCGGATGTGTTGGATTGACAAGGTTATCAGACAGCGCACCAATTGAAATGAAGATAATCAGGCAGAACGTTGCAATGTGATGTGTAACAAAAATTGCATTCGGCGCAGGGGAGAGGGTTGACTGCAGCTGAATTCTGTCTGCCGGCAGCAAATAAGACGGCACAAGCGGGCTGGTAGTGCAATGCAGGCGCATCAGCTGCGGTCGCTATCATTGGACCGGGTGTGCTTGAGGCTGGTCGGTCGACTACGTTTTGGCTCAAACACGCATATGGACTCATTCTGAGTTGTGTGTTATTAGGTGTCAATGCAGATGCCGACGGGCTGGCTGGTGCATCGGGCTTATCAACGTGTCTTTGCTTTCCTTTTTTTTTTGTCCGTGTCTTGCGTTTTGCCGCGATGGCTGAAGGGTCGAGACTGGTCCAGGACACAGCGGCATAATTATATCCGAGCACATTCCAAAGGATGACTGGCACTTGGGCCGAAATCTGGAAAATACGAAAGATGTCTGCGGGTTTTGACGTTTTGGGACATTCATACGGAGGCCTTGTCGTTTGATAGAAAAAGTGGCGTGTCCATGAACAAACTTTTTGCAAGGGCAGTTGAGTCGACGGGTAGGCTAGCCGTACCAGAGCCGGGGAGGAATGTTGAGTGTATTTTTTATTTTTATTTTTACGATTATTAAAGGCTCTTTCTGT
Source organism: Paracorniculantispora psalliotae (assembly GCA_002796755.1). Lineage (NCBI taxonomy): Eukaryota > Fungi > Ascomycota > Sordariomycetes > Hypocreales > Cordycipitaceae > Paracorniculantispora > Paracorniculantispora psalliotae. The sequence goes on along the minus strand of PHFE01000055.1, from coordinate 2,821,815 downwards.
ATTCGCTGAAAGCAAGTGTGCATGATGATGACAATCCAAGAGACTATGGACCGATAAGCCGCACGCACGCGTAAAGGAAAGATTCTGGACTCGTCGCAGAAGGGTTGCCGTCGGACTGGGGCGGCGGCCATTGCGGCATGCAGAGGGGAGGGGAGGGGAGGAAGGTGTGTGTGTCGCACCAGAACGCCAGCAAGTGACTGCGTGCATTAAACAGTCAATCTCATGTTTAGAATTAGGCGGCAACGACCTTATGGTTAAAGCTAGCGCCGCAACAGCACAACGAGTCCTGGTCGCACAGAGGGGCGGGAGACCGACGGGATTGATAGCGGGCGGGTTATTGCATCACGGTGACACAAAAAACAGAGGCAATATATATGCATATTCAACATCAAGATGTTATACCTGATTTTTGTGAACTTTGTTTTCGTTTTTATCATATTCAAGGCGTTGCCGATAAGCCGGGCGGGCGAGCATTGCGTGCTCCTGGGAGTGTGGATTGATAAGCCTCGGGCCAGCCACGCCAACCACACACACGCCAACCAGCGGGCATGCAGGTCTCGGGTGGCAGATAAGACTCAATTGGGCATTGCCGCATCAGGGTCCAGTGCGGCGCGGCAGGGAAGCAAATGCACAGGTTTTTTTTTTTTGAGTGCGACCATAGTCTTGGCAGTGGTATCCAACACGGACTCTGCTTTGAGGGGTCGCCTCAGTGCCAAGAGGAGGGGGAAAAGCATTGACGTAGTCTGATGAAGATAATTATACGATGAAAATAAAAAGAGAAAGATAGCAGCATGTGAGCAGGTGGAGGGGCCGGATCTTTCGGATAACAGCGCTTTGGTGGTTGCCATGACGCACACGACACCAGCCCTGCCCAGGCAGCCTCTACAGCCTACCCAGTTATCAGCATTCTCGCTGAATTGCGGCCGATGTACATGAGTGTGCACCATCTTTTAATTTTTTCGTTTTACTGTTTCGTATATCAGTGTGTTGTAATAACATGTACGTCGGTGCTTTCCGAGCGATAAGACGTTGAGAGTCATCCCGCAATCGGACACGGAACAGATGCGACGGGAAAAACTCCCAACAGATAGCAAGACAAACTGGAAGAAAACGGCTAGTACAATCTACCAGTGAATAGTACGAGGGTCATCATCCTTGCGTGCTGCTGCTGGCGTTGTGCTTCCGCTGATAGCGCCGCTGAGCACGGCCGAATTGGGCAGGCGCTAGGTTTATGTGGTGATTGCGGAGGCGGGGCCCCTGAGGCTCTCCTCTCCCTTCCATTTGGGCGCCCAGCAAGAAAGACCTTTTGGGCACTTTTGGGCGTTGCGTTTCGGTCCAGGCTCGCTGGTGCTGACGGAGGGTGGTGGTGGGAGGTATGCGGGATGAAAAAGCCAAGAGGCGATGGGAAAATCAGGGAACTGGGCTTGAGAGACGGACAGACACAACAGAGAGTCTCGTTTTTAGTTTGGCTTTACTTTCCTTCACAATACAAATCGAATTACCTTGTCGCGACAATAATTCCTTTTGGTCTCGGCGCTCTTTGCTTGCAGGCTGACTTACAGCAGCACGCAACAGCCAGGGCGCATCAGGAGCACGCAGCGCCTCACTGGCCCGGTCGGTCGGCTTCCCCGTGACAGCGCCCGACTCGAGCACGCAGTCGACGCCAAGTCGGACCTCCTGATTCAAGGGGGTGATTGAGTTGCAGACGCGATTCGAATGAGAATCCCCGATTCAAATACTATTTTTCTATTATCATCTGGGCAGGCTGTTCAAACTTGTCCGTGTCGACCCTTTGACACCGGCGTACCCGGATTAGGTACACCACGACAGGCTGTTTAAAGTTGACTTGCCGCAGGTCCGTCCGTTGCTGAACGCTGAAAGTTTCCGTCTGTGCCCTCCTCTGCAAGGCACACACAGTGACACACACGCTGCCTTTTTGTGGTGGCGTACTCCGAGCCAGTTCTACGGCTTGTCTTACGATATCCGAGCCTCAGCCAGCAACAGCCGCATACTCGAACGTGGTGCTACGTGTTACGAAGAACAAAAAGGTTCCAGGGGTCTTCAAACACCACCTGCCTGAATCATTCGAGAGGGTTCCTTTGTGAATTTTTTTTCTTCCGTACCCATCTGGCATCCATGCAGCTCGCAATACCCTTGAGACCCTGATCAGCGCGTCACGGAGCGGAGCCCTTTTCCCACAGCGAAACCGATAACACACACAAAGCAGAACCACACCAACCAACTGGGTGCGATTACGTACAGCAAGCAGTGCAGACGCTACCTGCCTCATTCAACCAGCACCAGCGGGGAAAACCATTACATTTCGCCGCAGACTGCCGGCGCCGGACTTTTAAGGCTAGCGCCGTGCTAAGGTGCGAACGCTGAGGTTGCCTGTTCAGGGAGTTGGGCAATTCGTCGACCCACTCAGCTATTACAGTGGGGCGACTGTACCTTTACGGCGGTGTTGAGGCCTTACAGCGGCCGCAAGCCTGTTATTACAGCGGTCTAACCACTGTACTGGATCCGCTGACCCCCCTCCACTGGGTAACTTTCTAGGCGTTTTCCGCGTGCGATGCCCCCGCCAAACTCGTCACCAGCTGCCGAAACTGTCCCCATCTCGCCCTTTGGCCTGGCCTTGCTTGGCCCATCATGGCTGCTGTTGCTGCTGCTGCGGCCACGGCTCGCCCTCTGACTCCCACCACCACCACGTCTCATACAAGTAAACCGACCCATCCGCTTCCCGCCCTCCATCTCGCCCTCTTTGATAATACATTACCAACATCACCAACTACATCGACTCTCCTCATTTCGCCTCCCTCCCTCTTCCGATCCAAGTATGCAGACTGCAAGCTGGACTCTTCCGTCACAGTCACCACCACCGCAGTCCCATCTTCTCCGTCCGCAGAGTCGTCCGACGGCGACGCCCACGACGACGACACCATGAGCAAACGCCGTGGCGAACGACGCTCTTCCACCACCACAACCACCACCATAACCATCGAAACTGCGCCTCGTCCGACGAAAACGACATCAACTAGCAGTCCCGTCCAGATCCCACGGCACTCGAGTCGCACAGGCTCCAGCCGTGACAAGCACCATGTCTCGCAGCACCGACGTCGCACCGCCAAAGATGTTCACAACCCCGACGCCGTGTCGCCTTCCGTGGCAGCCCTGCTCGCCATGACAGACATTCCCCGGCACCGCCAGTCCCCCTCTCTACGCCAGAAGCGCCCCAGCGGCAAGCCGGATCGCCCGCTCACCGTCAAGGATATCGTCCAGCACCAGCACGTCTCGGAAAAGGAACTCAGCCTCTCGCTGACCAGCAGCAGCCCGCTCGACGTGCTGCTCTCGCCGCCCGACGACATTCCCACCGAAGATGACATGAGCACCTGCGAGAGCCCCGACGGTTCCTCGCTCCAGCACACCATTTCCTACGACTCGGTGCCCTCGCTGGGCGGCGACAGCTACGCCACCGACGCTGCTTCATCGTTTGACTCGACCTACTTCAGCCGTCCGCGACGACGCACCCACAGCCCAGCCCGCAAGTCGCTCGAGCCCGTCCGCTCGCCGCCGCACAGTGTCAGCGACGAGCACCCGCTGGCTCTACAACTCGACAATGATGACAGCGACGACGAGCAGTATCCCGTCACTCTCGCGCCCTCTGTCGAAGAGCCCGCACTGTCCGTCTTTTCCGAGCCCTTTCGCCCGCTCAAGGCCGCCTTCAAGTCCAACCTGACGGCCTCGCTGCGCGCCCTGCGCTCTGCCGCCAAGTCGTTTTCCAGCAGCTTCCCCTCGCTCCCGCCCGACGACCTGCTCTCGCGCTCCATCCTGACCATCGACCCCAACGTGCCCTACACGGACGAGCGCCGCCCGCCCGTCACGGAAGAGATGCCGTCGGCCGAGCTGCGCCGCTACCTGAACCCGGCGACGCGCCCGCTCGAGGCCCAGCCTCAAGACGGCCCGCAACGCCCGCGCCTCGCCTCTATCCAGATGCAAACGTACAAGGTGCAGCGCTCGCGCGTGCCGTCGTCGCGCAACCCGTCTTCTTCTTCAGCCCTGCCAGGTACCGCCAGCATGGCCGCCCCAAGTACAACCGGCGCTGCTGCAGGCCCCACTCAGAAATCGGACCAGCAGCCGCCACACCAGCAGCATCAACAAAAGGGTCTCCTGCCCGCAGCCATGCGCCAGCGCGAGATGCGCGAGAATCCCGACTTTATCCGCATCGCCGTCATGGAAATGGCCATGCGCAAGCGCGGCAAGCTCGACGACCGCAAGCCGGGACGCGCGCGCTGGGCGCTGCCTCCTCGCAAGGCGCCCATCAAGCCCGCCACCGACCTCACCACTGACGAGATCGGGCCCAACGGGGTGCCGACCCGGTGGATCCCCATTACCTACGAGCAATAGACGGGAAACCGGCACGGCAGAAAAAAAATTACATACAAAGAGGCGGAGGGCAAAAGAAGAGTCATGGGCAAAAACCCTGTATCGGCCAATCGGTCTATGGAGTGGACCCTATCCGAATTTTTCTCTTGCGTCCTTTCCACTCTGTCGGAAATGCAGTGTGGAAATTGCCACGTCATGGCATCCCCTGCAAGGTATTCTGCGCAGGTATATTCAAATTCCCCTGCAAAAGCGGTTCCCGCCGTTTTCGCTGCCCAACTTGCAAAAGGGCGGCCCCCAACAAGGGCTCTGACCAGGCGGCGGCCCCCCCTTTCCTGAGCCCTGAATGGAAGAGTGGTCGTCGTCGGCGGGATCTGGCGCACACGTTGCATCAGAAGAAAAAGCTCGGACCATGGAAGGAATTTTGGAATCCCGCCAGAATGTTGCGTCTCTCACAAACAGTGGGTTTTCGACTCGGGTCTTGATTGTGTTACGCGGCAGTACCCGGGAATCAAAAACCCAGGAACGGGCCTTTTTCTTCTTCTGATCCCGTTTTGGATCCTTTTTTCACTGGTCAGGGCTTTTTCCTTTCTTTTTTCTTGCCCGCAACCGAGCTCAATCGGAGACGGAGAAGAAAAGAAAAAAAAAGGCCAAATTCCTGCGCATGTGAAACGGCGGGACCTGATCTATGCTTGATGACATGACGCGCTGCAGGGGAGAATTTTTCTTTCTTCGTTCGCGGCAGTCAGTCATCCTGCATAGTCCCCGTCCACAAAAGCGCTGCATGGGTTAAATCCCTCTCCCTTCTCGAATAGGAAGGCCCAGAGACTTGGTCACTTTTTTCTCTGGTTACTTTTTGAGCACATTTCCCCTTGTGAATGGGCAAATGTGAATGGTCAAGAGGCCAGCCCAGACGGTCTCCACCTCAAACGAGGGGCGGGACGGGACCCGGCTTTATTGCCCCTGCTCGACCACACCACTAACCGTCATCCAAAGGATGAGACGGATGACACGAACCAACGATATTATTCTTCTTTTTTTTTTTTTCATGGGTTAGCATATCATGGTCATTGCACCGGCGTTTCTCTTTTCATCCTTTTTTTCAGCATTTTTATTAGCATTTTTGGACATATTCTGAAAAGGACCCGAAGAGGGCCTTTGTATTTACCATTTGACCACCGCAGTTGCGAAACTGGCGGTCTGGCATACACACACTCATGATACCATTTATTACATTTTATCACATTTATCACACATACTTAACATAGTCACACATTTACTCTATTCCATTTTGAGCTTCATTCTGAATTGTGCAACGCCATCTTTCCCCCCCTCAGCCTTACCGATTCCATCTGACCTTTCCCTTTTGCCTCATTTCGCTGCGACGGTGCGCGTGCGTGCAACACACACACCAGAATCGTAGTCTCGTCCCTTGTTCTGGCCCATGCCTTGTTACTGCAAACCTCGCCTAGAATGGGCCCGTCCACTTTAAAATTTCCCCAATCCAACCCAAACCCAAATCCATGGCTGGGCTGGGCCAGCGCTCGCGCTGCATGGCACTCGTTATGGCAACCCTCCAGATCCGGCCGGCGGACTTATACAGTTGGCCACTCTCCATCCGTCTATTCTTCCATTTACTACTAAGTACAAAGTATCGCTGGTTTTGATTGTTTTTCATATTGCGTTCCTCTTTTGATTATTGTTTACCCGCTTCGAGTCAGACCTCCGTCAGACCCTGGGATCCCACGGGATGGGAACTTTTGGCCGGCGCAGAGGGATCAGCGCCAGTTGTCATGCCGTATTCAGACACACAAACGACGCGGCTCTGTGTGGCTGCTGCCCACCGCACACGATAGGTCCAATAAAAAAAAACCTGACCGCTGATAGCCCATTGAGTAAGCCTCTCTCATCCTCTTTTTGCCCATCTGACCGTGCCGCTTGTCCATAATTCTTTTTTTATGACAAGGTACAAGGGATGGGCAAGTTGTGCATGTCATCGCCCACGCAACGCAACACGAGCCCATCTCCACTGCAACGTCCAACATCGCTGAGAGCGCATTGTTTGATTCAGAGACAAAGGCTTGTGCGCCTTCATCGGTTGCAAAATACTTTTTTAACCTTTTGGACTTCCTCATAACCGCGAGCCTTATCGCCATGCAATTACCGGAATAGGGGAGCCGGCCTGCCAGCGTCTCCGAGGTGGCCCTCTTTCCTACAGCAAGGCTCGCCGTCTGTCCCATCTTTGACATCTTTCCTGCACCTCGTTTATTGCCGATGCGGCCCAAAAAGGCCAAGGACCATCGTGCATGCACTGTTAATTTGGCCCCTTCAAGCCACCAACCCGTGTCATGTACTCCGTAGCTCGACGCAGCTAAAACTCGCTCTACCGAGTACACATCATACATGCCAGCGCGGCGCCAATCCAACCAGGTAAGGCTCCGAGAAAGAGGGGTTTCTCGTTTATCCCAGTAAAAAGCCCATCGCAACCAATGAAAGCCTTGTGGGTGAAGTCGGTGGACTTTGCGTAATCAGGCTAGAGCCGCTGCAGGATGGCTGTGAAAAGAGACAGTTTGCTCGTTCCGTTTATCGTCAAGTGTGGGTGGCCTGCTTAACAAGGCGCAATATCCGATCCAGATTAAACCAATGCAACGATAGACTTTATGTGTCGGCTTGGCATATATTAGGCCTATTCCGTGAATTCGCTCCTTGTGATCTATTCTGCTCCTCTTTTGCTCCTTTCTTCCTTCCTGTCCGCTCTTTCTGTCACCCCCGTTGGCCGTTCCCCTAGTTTTGTATGTCCGACGCTTGTCACCAAATTAATTACACTCGGGGTGGGTTTTCAAAGGCGAGGGGACGCCGCACAAGGAACACGCATAATCAGAATTCTTTCGATACACAAATATGGCATACGTCGAGACCGAAACGACAACTCACTTCATGAGAGTTCGCCCCATGGACCAGAATCTGCACCAGCTCTCTGCCACGGCTCTCCAAGCCAAGCTAAACGCCGGCGAAATTACCAGCGTGGATTTGGTGGAATCATGCTTGGCTCGTATCGAGCGATACAATAGCCGCCTCAACTGTCTCCTGAGCGTTCGTCCTCGAACCCAGCTTATTGCCCACGCCACCTCCCTGGACGCCGAACGTCGTGCCCGGCCCAACGCCCTTCGGAGCAAGCTGCATGGAATTCCCATTATTCTCAAAGATGTGTTTGTGACGGGCCCCGAGATGGGCATGCCGACCACGGTGGGTGCGGCCGTCTTCGCAGGTATGACGGCCAAACAGAACGCCCCTTTGGTGGACCGACTCCAGGAGGCGGGTATGATCATTCTCGGCAAATCCAACATGACAGAATTCTGCGGTCTCAAGTCGAACTGCGTCAAATCCGGATGGAGTACTTATGGTGGCCAGACAAAATCGCCCTACCGAAGAAGAAATCTGATGGAAGACGACCAGCCCATCACCTCAGGGTCCTCGTCGGGTTCAGCGGTAGCCGTTGCGGCCGGATTTGCTCCCATAGCCATCGGAAATGAAACTTCAGCGGCGCTGGTATATCCTGCCAGTGTTTGTGGCGTATATGCCTATAAATGCGGATACAACACGGTGCCGATGGAAGGCGTCTTTCGCGTCAGCGAGAGCTATGACTGCGTTGGGCCGATTGCAAGGGACCCAGCCGATATTATTGCCCTCGCCGAAGTATTACAGAAGAATCCCCGACTCTCTCGTGGTGTCGCGTCAAAGGCTGGTGATCCAGGACAAGAATTTCGCGGTCTTGCGGTGGGTGTCGTGGCAAGCACATGGGGAGTGCACGAGAGCCTGATTGCCGGCAAGTGGGGAGACGCCCGAGTAGTAAGTTGACAGGCATGGTGACAGACATGGACAGTAATCGAGCCTAACATGTGTTAGATAAAAGAGTACGAAAATGCCGTCTTCAAGATGCGAAGTCGAGGCGGGCGGGTTGTCTACCCCGTACAGGCTCCGGAGCCCGATAGCATACGATACGACGGAGAGACTCTGATTAGTACATCTTGTAAGTATTAAGAACAATTGAGTAATGACTGGGTCTGATAAATCTTGGCAGACGGCGAGTTCAGCGACATGGTCAAGGAGTTTATACAGTGCTTCGAATACGTCGGCATAAAAGACTTGAAAGATGTCATCGCCTGGAATCACGCCCATGCCCGTACAGCATTACCACCACGTATGTGACTTTCTGATAAGGGACCAACAGAATGGAACAGATGTACTTACAATCCCTAGCATATGATACGCAGACCGAGCTGATTGCGGCGGTTAACAGCAAGATGCGACCAGAGATGCTCCAAAATATTATTCCACGTCTCCGGCACTTGGCTGGCCAGAATGGCATGTCTGAAATTATGCGTCGCAGCGGAGACCTTGACATTATGCTCTCGTCGTCGGAGTGTCAACTTGTCACGTATGCGGCCGCCGCGGGGTGGCCGTGTGCCACGGTGCCATTGGGCATTTGGAGGAAGAACGGGCAGCCATACGGCATGTTTGCGCTGTCGAAGAATGGAGATGAAGAAACATTGTTACGCTTTCTTCATGAATGGGGCAGAGTGTTTGGAGGTGTGCAGGCGCCAGATCTGGACGCGATGCCGTAGGAAAGAGCAGGGACATGGTCCACTTCGACATCTCGCAAATGGCGATACATTGCACAAAGCAGCGAGCATAGATAGCATACCCTAGCGATACTAATGATTCCCCCTGATTTTAAAATTGACTGATTTTGCCACAAAAAAAAATTATCAAGTTACTGCAACCAACAAGAGCTGCCTGATGCGTGGCACAGGTGAAGCACGCTCTCCATAGCCCAGGCAGCAAGCTAGTGCGGGGCAACGCTCCCACCCCCACTCCACCAACTCACCTCCTACATCGCCATCCGTCTTGACGGCCAACGCAGTCAAGATGGAAACGGCTCTCAAGTCATGGGGTACGTGTGATTGCTCAAGGTTATTTCTGCGTGGCTAACATTTCGCAGAGCTCGATAACAACATAAAGCTGATCGACCCGAAGCGAGATGCGCTGTACCAGTACGATGCAAAGGCACAAAAGGCTGCGCAAAACGCGCGGCCGTGGATGGCTGATCCCAACTACTTCAAGCACGTCCGCATCAGCGCCGTCGCCCTCATCAAGATGACCATGCACGCCCGCTCCGGCGGTAACCTCGAGATCATGGGCCTGATGCAAGGCTACACCGAAGGCGACACGTTTGTCGTGACGGACGCCTTCCGGCTCCCCGTCGAGGGCACCGAGACGCGCGTCAACGCCCAGGGCGAAGCGAACGAATACATTGTCGAGTACCTGGACCTGTGCCGCGCCCAGGGCCGCCAGGAAAACGTCGTCGGCTGGTACCACAGCCACCCCGGCTACGGGTGCTGGCTGAGCGGCATCGACGTGGAGACGGAGGCCATGCAGCAGCAGTACCAGGACCCGTTCCTGGCCGTCGTCGTGGACCCGGACCGCACCATCAGCGCCGGCAAGGTCGACATTGGCGCGTTCCGCACCTACCCCTCGTCGTACAAGGCCGACGGCGGCGGCGGCGACGGGTTCCAGGCGGTGCCGCTGGACAAGGCGGCCGAGTTTGGCGCGCACGCCAGCCGCTACTACAGCCTCGAGGTGTCGCACTTCAAGAGCTCGCTCGACGCGCACCTGCTGGAGCTGCTGTGGCACAAGTACTGGGTGCAGACGCTGAGCCAGAACCCGCTGCTGACGAACCGCGACTTTGCCACCAAGCAGATGCTCGACCTGGCGTCCAAGATGCGCGAGGCCACGGCGGGCGTGCGCCGCGGCCGGGGCGCGGCGTCGATGCTGACCATGGGCGGCGGCGGCGGCGCGAGCAAGGCCGCGGACAAGAAGATGCGCGAGCTGGCGAGCGAGGCGAGCATGCTTGCGGCCAAGGAAAAGGCGGGGCTGCTGGCGACGGGCGTCAAGGCGTCTCTTTTCAACGACTTGGGATCAAAACAGGCATAGGGATGGATAACTAGACGTATAGACGTGGCCTGATGACGGCATGAGATACAAGCAATGAGATTACACAAAGCATGGCTTGTGATGAATGTGACGAGATTTGATTACAGCTAGTACAAAGAACATACATGGCCAGTGTGATTTTGTTCTGGTCGACTGCGAACGCATGCCATAGCACTGATAGGATGCGTTATGAAACTGCTTGTCGATGGTCTCTACTCATGATGATCCGCGTTGTGGTTGGTTCGCTGCAGGGTAGCGTAGGCGGCGAGGGATGGCACGAAGCTTTGGGCGCGCCACGTGGTTTCCGATTTACGTAGAAAGGGCAGTGTGTGGTGTTGAATGTGTTTTCTGATGAGTAAGTGTATTTTTTTGCGCTTCTTTTGCTTGTCTGGGTGAAGTATCGCACTTGTTATGGTGCGTCACGATAGTGTCGTCGAGGACCAACATGACTGGTGCAGTCCGTCTTAGGGAGCAGGAAGGCGGTAGAGGTAAAGCAGGTGGATGGTTTAGCATACAAGACCAATTGGTCCTTTAGAAGATCCGCTAGATTTGCTATGCCTCTGTGCAGCCGAGTATTCCCTCAACCAGTCTACAATGGCGGTACTTGGGTTAATTAATATACGGCCCTAAGACGGATGGTATCCGCGACGGCGCCATGGTAGATGATGCAGCCACGTTTGATACAGATTGAGTTTCTTCTATTTTTACTTGGTCTCTTTGTAAAAAGACGTTGGTTTACTGGGCGCTATGCTGTCATGATTTATTCCTGGGACGCTCGACCGGTATGCACCCGTGCAAAGCCGCCGGTTCGACCACGCGAGCCGGACCAAAACCCAACATAGACGAAGAGACCCTGAAAGATAAGACACCGACCTACAAGAAAACCGGAGAGACAAAAAGTCGTTTGCACATGGCTACGCGACGGTGCGGTGATGGCTACGTCATGAACGTCCAACTTGGAGTAACAAAAAAGTCAAAAACGAGCGTTGCGAGTCCAGGCATCATAATGTCATCAGCACGCAGGGGCCAGCGTCGCGCGCTGTGTGTGTGTCAATCCCTGCCGGGTGTGGCTGTGGCTGATGGGGCTAGTGAGCGCCACAGCTGCCGCGACTGGCCAGCAGTGCAGTTGAGTGCAGTTGAGTGCAGCACACACAGAGGCTTGGTGGAGGAGGGGTGCATGGAGCTCGCAGAGCCTGTCCACGATGTGACGGAGAGAGAGGAGCCGACCAAATTCGGCGATACTAGGATGAAAAAAGCATAATCTGCTCCCCGGGACAGCTTGCGGCCGGAGAAGTGACGAATTTTCAGGGGAGAATCGAACTTTTCTGGTGAATGGGCACATGGAATTGAGTCCTTTCTTCATCATCCATGCAATCCTGTTTTTGGCAGATTGGGTTGGGCTGTTGCAGCGCAACATGGTCAATGCCTTTCGAGTATGGGGTATACACGGGGGAGGAGAGGACAGAAGACGGGGAGATTTCAATTGTTGCGGTCGCAATGGAAAGGACCAGGACTAGGGATCAGGAGAAAGCAAATGCCTTCCGGGCACAGCGCGGCCCAACATCTCGATGGTGGTGCCAGTTTGTTGATGGCTGGCACCCTGGTCGAGCACAGATCAGTGGGACGAGCAGCGGGCTCCGTCCGGCCAGGGTGGACTCGGAACGTGGATGGAGAGAGAGCCATCGCCAGCGCGTGTTTGATACACGAACGCTGGTGGGAAAGATTAAGCGTACTGGAGCCAACGGAGCATGCCGGCAGGCCCCTCTCCCCGTCTCTCCCCAAGTCATCAATACTACGCTAGACGCAGTTTGAGGCTCGTCGATATGCAGGTTTGCCTGCAAGAAAATACGAAACAAGGGACGGTGAAGAGTCGAGAACGAGGGGCCTCATGCAGCCTGACCGAAACGCAGTCAGAGAGCAAGACGACGACCCAGAAAATGCAACATGTGCTGCTGAAAATGTGTTAGCTGGTAGCTTGGAGGTGGTGTCGTGTGCTTGCCCCCCCTGGTCGCGCTGAAGCGTGGGCCTTGGTGGCGCCGCCTTCACATGTACTCGACTGGAAGGTTGTGGGACGGATGGACGCAAGGTTATTATATCTTCGATGGAGGACGAGTTGAGGGCGCAATTGATTTGCTGATCGATGATGGACGGTCGAAAGAGAGCAATTGATATGCTGATCGATGATGGACGGTAGCGAGAGAGAGCCATTGACTTGCTGATCGATGATGGACAGTAGCGAGGGAGCAATTGACTTGCTGATCGATAAAGGACGGCAGAAAGAGCGCGGCTGGACGGATTTCGTATTACGTCAGAAGGGCGCGGCAAGGACAAAAAAAGTTAGAGAGAATGTCGAACGGCAAACGGCGAAACCCTTGGTCCACTGCATCGTGAAGAGCGGTATTGCGCGACGCGAGGCTCTAAGGGCAGATTTTTGCTTTGCGTCTCTATTTTTCCAAGGCTGGCTGCAAACTAGTGACAAATTATTAGATTCCCTGCATGAGTCTCGAATTCTTTTTCTCACCTGGGCAGTGGGCAAGCGACTGGCAAGCGATATGCAGGATGAGGCAGGCCAGCCAGCCAGATCGGGGCGTGGTCGTAACATGCAAGCCTTCGATGGGGTGGGTAGAGTGGGGAGCTGTCTGCACCGCCACAACCAAAAACCAAGCTTTTTGGTGGTTGCAGGGGTTTGGCAGCGAGGCTAGCGGGGTTTCCAGGCGGGTTTAGCAGGTCGAGCCCTCTGTCCTTGGACGGTGTGGCTAGTGCACCAGCCGCAGGTCTGGAACTCGCTCTGACGTCACGACTTTTTCCTTCCTTTGGACGTCAGGCTTTGTGCAAAGTCGTTTATGCAGTTTTATGCAGCTGTGATTATTCCTTCTAGTTTTGCAGAATTGCTTTGAGTGTGTATATTGGATATCAATTGCTTTAGCAACGTGAAAATAGATTTAGAACTCCAACGGGCAGTTTTTGCCAGAGCATTGCAGGCATCGCGAGACAAGGGAATAGCAGCCACGTCAGAATAATGCGACGCACACCCCTCAGAACCCATTGCTCCAGCGGTTGGGGGGCCAGCAAATGACAAGCAACACACCGTCAAAGTACCGGTTGCTCTGTATTGGAGCAAAGCGCACCCAAAACTGAGTTGGGCTTTGCAGCTCTCATCGGCCCATCTACTCGCTTGCTAATGTGGGGCGGCACATCACCCAGGCAATGGCAATGGTTGCGCGATGGCATGGTATTTGCATCAGAGCGACGGTGTGCATAAATTGGTCATGGCAGAATAGACAATGGGATGAATACTGCAAGCCTGGACATCAATCGCACGGTAAAAAAGAGATACGAAAAAATTGCTGCGCTCAAGGACAGGACATGCAGTCCATCACTGCGCGCTGTCCACCGCCGCCAAGCTTTGCTCACCAACTGTGGCTGCATCCACCAGCCGCACACCAAGATCGACGGCGGCAGCTTTTCTCCCCTGGAGTCCTCCGCTGGCCCACTATCAATTTCCCGCCTGGACCTCGAATATCGAGCTACTGGTATCCGTACAGGGAAGCAAGTTTTTTTTATTAACCCCTTCTAAGCGTGCGTGCTTGCGTGGTCGTGGTTCACTCCAAAGCCCAATTCAGACCAAGGATGGGATGTGGCTTGACCCTCGCACTAGCCACACGCCTCCCCTGTCTCACACATGCCGTTCCTGGTTCCAAGGTTACAAGCGTTGACCTCTGGTCGACCAGCAAACCATTGACAATACCAGGCCGAGACTTTTCTTTTTTTCTCTCTCTTTCTAGATACCCTGGCCTACTAGTGTCATTTCTTTTTGTTTTCACACCCCCTCCTCCACACCAAAAAACTGCAGGTCTAGCACGACCACTGCGCTGGACTGTGCCAGTGTACCACCGCCGATTGCTATGACGTACCCACGGTTCCCGCCCAACGTCACCATCCAAGCAAGCTTTCCAAGCTCGGCCCCCAGCAAGCTCCCTTCGTCGCTCTCGCTCGCCAGCTGGTATAAACACCCCTTCGACTGCCGCTTCACTTTTGCCTTCTGCTTTCCTTCCCTCCTCATCAAACCTTCTTCTGTATACCCTCTACTCTCTTAATACCCCCAAAAAACACCTCGATTGTGATACCCCAAGAAGAAGTACCCAAACACCAAACAATATTTCTTTAATTTTCTAACGACTACGACCTTTCCGTCTCTTTTCCACCGTCTCGACTTCACACCTTTGACTAGGCTGAAGTATCTAATCTCATCAATTCAAAAACTCTAAAAAAACACCAAATAAACTCCGACGCAACAACCGACACCATGGCTTCCCCCAACGTCAACCGTCCTACCAACGTCAAGGAGAAGGAGGCCGATATCAACCGCAAGCTCCAAGTCTACGGCATCTTCCGCGCCTTCAAGGCTGGCAAGGTCCCTTCCGTACGTCATCATCGCACAACTACCTTTGTCTCGGCTCAATCGCTAACCAATCCCACAGAACGACCAAATTGATGTCGCCCTGAACAGCTTCCTTCAGTCTAAACCTCTCTCCAAGCCCTCCGGCAAGCTCTCTGACGACGGCAAGCTCCTTGTCGATGATGCCCGCGAGGTCGTCAGACTCGCCAAGATCCTGCTGCTGTCCAAGAACGAGGGCAACCTCATCCAGGACTTCATCTACCAGACCACCCAGTTCGACGCCAAGTCCGTCCAGGGCCCCAAGGGTAAGGTCACCAAGGATGACCGCCAGAAGGATGGCGAGGAGGCCCTCCAGGGCCTGAGAACCCTCGGAACCCTGCTCATCACCAACGGCCAGTTCCGTAAGCTCCTCAAGGACTCCAGCATCCTCCTCCGCGACATGGCTGGCGACGCCGCTGGTGGCGCTGCCGGTCGTCTCCGCCCCTCCGAGGAAGAGCTTTCCCAGATGGACCACGCTGCCGAGGACAACACCTGGCACGAGGCCCCCAACTTCAGCAAGGATGAGCTCAAGAAGCAGGCCCAGGGTATCTACAAGGGCAACGCTAAGAAGGACGCCCAGGACGTCGCCAACGCTGTCAGCTCTGCCGGCGCTCCCGCCTCCGGTGACGCCCGCGACGCCAACGTCGCCGCCGGTCAGGATGCTGCCAAGTCTTCCCTCAAGCAGAAGCTCGACAAGAACGTCGACCCCGAGACCAAGGATAAGCTCAACGAGACCAAGGAGATGCTCAGGGAGAAGAAAGCGGAGCAGCGCCGCAAGGCCAAGGAGTACCTGAACAAGAAAATGCCAGCTGAGCGCAAGGACCAGATCGTCTTCCGCCTCAAAAAGATGGTCATCGAGTGCCAGCAGCACACCGACTACACCCAGGCCATCCAGAGCCTGCTCCGCCTTGCCCGCCAGTATGGCGAGCACGGCCGCGACTTCGGCAAGGAGTCCGGTGCCTCTCTCAACCAGGCCCGCAGCGGTTTCGCTGCCGCCGAGGCCGACCTCCGCACTCTGATTGAGCGCTTCGCCAACGGCACCTCCACTTCCAACCTCTGGAAGTCCATCGGCCAGATCTACGATGCTGCCCAAAAGGACAGCGAGCTCAAGGGTTGGTTCAAGAACATGGATCACTACGTCAACCGTCTTCTCCTCGAGCAGGGTTACGTCCTGGAGGAGCAGTCCACCAGGGATTGGGATGCGCTCTACCAGCAGGGCCGCATCCTCCTCCGCGAGAAGTACAAGGCCCAGACCGACAATGTGTTGGACGAGGTCAAGTTCCTCGGCGACCAGTTCGACAAGGACCCCCAGAACAAGCAGTTCGGTGCGGCCGTCCAGAAGTTGTTCAAGGACCTTGGCAACGGCTCCGATGGCAAGTCCGAGTTCAAGCCTCACCTTGTCAAGGATGTCTTTGACACCATCCTGCCCTCCATCCTCCGCGACATTGCCTACATCCCCATCCCTCGCATCGAGTACTCCGACCCAGGCTTCGACGCCGTCATCGAGAACCTCATCCTCGAGAGCGACAACTTCATGCCCAACGTTGCTGAACTCGTCTCCAACAACAACTGGAAGTGGGGCCGCAAGAACATTGCCAACCGCAACCAAAACATGGTTGACCTCAAGGTCTCTGGTATCCAGATGGATCTCCGCGACGTCAGCTACCACATCAAGCGCAAGTCGGGCTTCCCCAAGGTCACCGACACTGGTGTCGCTGACATCCTGCTGCCCGGTGATGGCTTCTCCTTCCGCATGAAGATCTCCACTGCCGACAAGAAGGACAGCCAGAACTTCTTCAAGGTAGAAAAGGTCGACGTCGACTTCAAGAGCTTGAACGTCAAGCTCAAGAAGTCCAAGTTCAAGGGCCTGTTCACCGTGTTCAAGCCTGTCCTCCTCAGGGCCCTCCGCCCTGCCCTCCAGAAGGCTGTTGAGAAGGCCATCAAGGACAAGTGCAACGAGTTTGACCGCACCCTGTACGAGCTCAAGAAGGAGGCTGACGCCGCCGCCGAGAACCTCAGTGAGGATGGCAAGGTCGCCAACTTCTTCAAGCGCTTCTACGACGCCAGCCAGAAGCGCGCTCTGCAGGCCAAGGAGAAGAAGGAGAAGGTCGAGGAGAAGATGGACGACAAGAAGATCAACATCACCATGACCGACGACGAGTCCATCTTCCCCGGCCTCAAGCTGCCCGGTGGTGTCAGCTCCAAGGCCACTGAGTACAAGGAACTCGCTCTCAAGGGCGAGAAGTGGGAGAGTCCCGTTTTCTCCATTGGTAAGGCCAGCAAGAGCACAGACATTCCTGCTGCTCCTCAGATCGTTAACAAGGCGGGCGGTGCAGCCACCAGCACTGCCGCCGGAAACGGTCTCGCTGCCACCGGAAACGGTCTCGCTGCCACTGGAAACGGTCTCGCTGCCAACGGTAACGGCCTCCACGCCAACGGCAACGGCCTCCATGCCAACGGCAACAGCCTCCACGCCAACGGCAACAGCCTCCACGCCAACGGCAACGGAATTTCCAACGGTAATGGCATCAAGAAGACCACTGCCCCGGCTCTTGATGCCAGCAACCCCATTCCCCTCAACTAAACCTTGAGCAAAGGGAACGTTTAAAACGGTGCGAATGTTTTGGTGGATACGAATTATATACCCATGGTGTGTTCTATTGTTTTAGTTTGCTGCAGACTTTGGTTTACAGCGTCGCACCATCCCTACAACGGCTGAAGCCGACTATCCTTAATATTTCTTTATTCTGTAATAGTTTTTTGATATTAATGAGACGGATTGTAACTTCATACTCACGCTACTTGACTGTGACTGTGTGTGATGTATATCATGTTGATAGACCTCCAGTATTGGCTCCAGTCAAGCCATCAAGGATGCTCGTCATGACGACGCGGATCTCAAACGTCACCAAAACGTCGACACATGATCGTTGATGCTGCCCCACCGAGGCATGAAGTTGAGTAGCGTCGACTGCGGGGATGTCAGAAGCTTGTCCAAGCAGGCATGAAGTTGAATAGCGTCGAACGCGGGGATGTCAGAAGCTTGTCCAAGCCCGGCTTTGCACCCTGCGATTAGAGTAAGCCTCGCCATCCATGACGATTACGCTACAATGTTACGCCGAGTAGAAAAAGGGTCAACTATTCAAATCATAATGAGATGGAATAAAGAAATAAACAATAAAACAGCGGTGACGTCTTTTCGCTACTAATTTCCAACGGCCTCCGTTACCCCGCAACTTTGCGTCCGAGCGAAAACCGCGATGCCACGCAATCCGGTACGCGGCTCGACCATAATAGATCAGAAACAAAATCTCGTAAATCTCTCCCCTGATTCATGCCAGCCAGCCGAGGCTTACAGTTGATTGCTCTTGCATGCCGTGCGGGGAACGGCGTGGTGGCGGGCAGCCTTGCCCGTTCGGAGCCTAGCTGTCTGTGGAGAACTCTCTCTCCAACGTCATGTAGCTGAGGCTTGCAGCGTTTGACAAGCTCCAAGCCTCCCCGTTTACACACACAACCACGCAAGGCTTTCTTTTATCCTCGGATGCAGAGAAATCAAGCGCCGCATTCAGGTACTTATACAGTAGCTGCGATCGTGTCTTGAGATTGGCATGCCCTTTTTTTCCTGCGACTGATCGAGTGCAAGACAAGCTCTCTTGGGCTCCCCTTACTCGACGAGTCATCGTTTCTCAGTTCAACTGCTCATGACGACATTGCGTGGAAAAATTTCTTTCATTTAACTACGGATTACACTTTGCAACGCTATTCCTGCCTACTCGGGTAGAGACGCATCACAACCGCCATGTCTCAGCCGCCGCTCCTGACGCCGGAGCAGACGCACGCCCTCTTTGACATTCTCACGCACCACGAGACGTACTCTGAGATTGAAGCCTTCAAGTTCGCCAACGGCGTCCTCGAGCATGGCTTCCCCTTTCGCAATGAGCAGCAGCAGGCACGCGCCGCGCAGCGCCGCGAAATCATCACCCCTGCGCCCACAACCGCCGCTACCAGCGGCGGCGGCGGCGGCGGACTAACGGGCTTCGCCATGAGCCTCTGGGGCCGCTCCGGCAGCTCCGGCGCCACGCCGACGCCCTCCGCGCCCGACTCCCCGCGCGTCTACACGCCGTCAATGGCGGATGCCGACAGCGCCAGCGTCAGCGGCAGCGATGCCGAGGGCGATGAGGAGGACGCGCGCACGCTGTCAGCGCTGCCGGTCATGCAGCTGCTCACATCGACGTTTGTGATGCGCCTGCCGGCGATCAAGACGCTGCCGCGCGACTTCTGGGCGGTGCGCGTGCAGGGCTTGCTGAGCCGGTTCGCAGAGGCGGATCTGTCGGAGAGCTACGACAAGGGCACCATCGGCGCGCGCAAGACGCTGGCGTCTGGGGCCGGGTCGGTGATTGAGATGCTGTCGCGCGGCTTTCTCGGCGGCGTGGGCAGGGGGAACGCAGGACCGGCGACGCGGCCGACGACGGCGGAATCGCTGCGGAAGAAAGGATACAATATCAAGGACGGCCAGGAGCTGGTGCGCGCGTGGGAGGATGTCCTGGATGGCCTGATCTACGGCGATCTGGTGGACGGCCTCTTTGACCACCTTGCCGAGACGGACCAGTTGGAGGCGCACTCACCCGCCGTCGAGGCCTCGAGCAACTACATCGTCTTCCACCTCGCCGCGCTGCTGCACCACGTCTTTGCCGCGAGCCCCGACGGGCCGTACCTGCTCAAGCTGCTCGACAACGTGCACAGCCTGATCCCGTACAAGATGATCAAGCAGACGCTGCGCATCGGCAACGCGGCGACCATGATCAACGGCATGATGCGGCTGCTGCTCGCCAAGCTCAGCGTCACGGGCCTGACCAACTGGCTCGGCGTGACGCAAAACGAGGACGACGGCATGAACCTGCTGCAAAACATCATCTCCATCACGCTGTCCCGCGACGCCAGCGAGTTTAAAAAGGTCGCGCAGCGCATCGACAAGATGTCGGCGAAAGACGACGCCGGCGCGCCGACCGAGGACATGCTCGAGGCGATTCAGGCGCACGTCGCCAGCGAGCAAGCGGCGTGCGCGACGCGCCGCGCGACGAGCATGGCGGAGGGCGAGTCCATCATCGTGGCCATTTTCGACGCGCGCGACCCGGGCCTCGTCAAAGGCATGAGCGCGGCGCAGCACGCGCGCTGCCTCGAGTACTACAGCGCGCTGCTCGCGGTGCGCGACCGCGACGCCATCACGCGCGTGCTCTGCCGCCAGCCGCCGGACCTCTTCACGCGCGCGATCCGCGAGGCCGTCGCGTCCTACAACCCCATGATCCGGGTCGTGCACGAGCGCGTCGACCTCGGCGACCACCTGCAGGACCTGCAAGAGTTCATCAGCAATTTCATCCGCGTCAGCTCGGGGAGCCGCCGCGCGACGGTGGAAGAGTACGTGACGCTGCTGGAGGGGCACAAGCCGCTGCTGCACAAGTTCATCCACGCCGTCGCCAAGAACTGCCCCGAGGTGTGGCGCGACCTGCGCGCCTGGAGCAACGCCTCCATCGTGCGCTTCCGGCAGGAAACGGTGCGCTCGGCGGAGACGCGCGCCGGCGCCCGCAGCGTCATGGCCGAGAGCCTCTCCGCGCTGGTGTCCGGCCTCGACGAGGCGTCGCGCGGCAGCGTGCTCGCCGCCGTCGACGCGCACGCCACCTACCTCGCGTCGCTGAAGAGGGGGTCCGACGCGCGCCTCGACCAGCTCGCCTCGCAAATCGGCACGCCCGGCAGCGACAGGACGCCCGTGAAGCAGACCGCGGAGAGCTGGGGCCCCGGCGTGTACCTCGCGCGCTGGCAGGACATTCTGGATTCGACGCCCATCACGCCGGGCGCGGACGGACAGGCGCGGCGCGGCACGGACGTGCGGCACCTGGCGACAAAGGGCAAGACGAGCGTGAGCGGGGGTGATTTGGACGGTGAGGGCGGAGGAGGGGCCGGGCAGAAGAGGGCGGTGATGGAGGCGCCGGATGTGAGTGCGGTGGTGGAGGAGCTGGGGGAGGCGTTTGGGGCGCTGCTGCAGGCTGTGAATATGGAGAGGCGGGTGTTTGGCAAGAATCGGGTATGAGAAGGGGGGTGTGTATACAGTGTTTTTTCTTCTTTCTACATATGGCGCAAATCAATGAAAATCTGCTTTCATTCATCCTTCTTGTGTCATGTTTTGTGGTGTTACCGTGACATGGCAACTCATTCAACTTTCTAGCGACATGAGCGCAATGTAACAATAAAACTCATGTATTTACATACTCACTCAGAATAGTATTGGCGAACTCGCGATTTTTGGCGATTTCACACATGTGTATGTTCTAGCTATTGGATGGTGAATTAACTTGGGCGCCGCGACTAGCTAGCGCTGTTGCTCAGTTCCTGCGCGTCTGTGAGACGGACCTTATTTGCAACAGCAACTGGTAACCACAGAGTGGACAAGTGGATTTCATCTTGCAAAATCTCGAGCAAATTGCTTTATTTCATACAAAGGCCTAACATCAACTCCCCCATGGCTCGTTCCAGGGCGGTCGTCCATACCATGCCCACGCGGGAGGGAGGTTTCCTGGACAGAGCCTCTGTGGCGAGACGGACAGGTACGTTGTCTAGCTGGTTTCTCTGTCTTGAGATCAAGTTCATATAACAGCCCTATAAGATTATGACGCAGTAAATACAGTGACAACTTTTCAACACACGTCCGCCAGATATCTATGTCAAGTCTCAGGATCCAAGACGTCTCCATCTTTAGTTAGAGGACCGAGGCGCTGGAGGGCTGCCGCATGGCCAGCCGCAGGCTCAGAAAAGCTTGCTCGTGTGTCTGTGTGTGTGTGGGAGAGGAAAAAGAGACTGAAAAGATGGACAGTCAAGATCCTGAAAGGAGTGTACGGATCGCATGGCCGCGCGGTGGGCGCCTGGGATGTAACTCACAGACAACATGGTGGGGAGGGGGATGAGATGTGTCGGCGGAATTAAGCTCAAGAATTTCACCCAAGGCAGACGAAAGTGGTACTTTTTCCTCCCCCGCGGCACGAACTCGCGAAGTAGCACTCCAGCTCTAGAGACACACCAAGAAGTCTACAGATGATTCTGCAGTGAACTCGGACTCGAGTCTCAGTGCATTGACTTCTGGTAGGAAGCGACGATGGAAGGACGTGGACACTCGGCCGCCTGGCACTGAATCGACTCGCCAAGAGAGCGGCGCAAAAGAAGAAGAACCTTTAACCAAGATGAACCGGCGCATTGTTACACCAACTTTTTTTTTTTGCTAGATGTTTTACGTCATCTTTGCTTTTTCCAATATTGGATGTTTGAGGAGGTTTTCTGGGTTAGTTACATGGATTTTTTATTCGGAAAATCGGCTAGGATTGATTTTGGGGTTTAAAGAAGACCATGAATGATGGTAGGTGCTCAACTGGTGGGAGACGGGCTTGGTGACAAAAATAAGGTGGGAGGGTACGCCGGTACGGTGTCGTCGAGTATCAGAATTGGTCTTGACAATAGGGAGTATACTATCACACTTGAAATAATATTCGTATGTAACTTCCTCTACTAGAATATCTATTAAATAATAATAAAGATATCGTATTATTAGAAATAAAGCCATCTTTACACTATGGCAGGCGCTCAGGTCACAATACCAATGCAGCATTTAGGTAACAAATATCGTACATTTATTTACTCATATATACTCAATGTCATTCTATCGTTGAACTATCAAATCGCTCGTTTCACACACATCTAGCAACGGTAGTAGCACTTCATGCTCCAGCCGCTCGAGCTCTTGCAGTGGCCGCCGCCGGTCTTGCCGCCCACGCTGCCCAGGCTGTTCTGGCACTGCGTGTCCGAGTACAGCTCGCAGTTGGTCGAGTATGTGCCGTCGCCAATGGCCTTGACCGAGTTGAACTTGTCCACGTAGCAGTTGCCCGCGCACGTCGGCTTGTAGCCCTTGATGTGGTCGCGGTCCTCGCAGCCCGGGTTGCTGTAGTAGCGCACGCACGCGCCGTTGGCGATGCCGCCCGTGCCGAGGCACTCCTTGCGCTTCTCCAGAGGGTTGTCCGAGCCGAAGCGCCAGTCGACGACGCGGTCGCCCGAAGGCGTGAACTCGGGCAGGGTGAGGTTGTAAAAGGTCTCGTCGTCCATGGGCGCGGCAGGCTCCGGGACGGAGGGCGCGGCGAACGCGCTGGCGCTGAGGAGCGCAATGGCAAGGGTGAACTTCATGATGAAGGAATATGGATAGTATGAAGGTGATTGTAGTTGGATTGGAAGATGAGAAGAGAAAAAGGGAATATACGATGAGCGGTGGTTTTTATATGTCGTTGGCCGACTTACACGGAACTCCCGGAAAAATTAAGCCTCATGCACGATGCGGGCGACCCTATCGGGGTTCTAGAATCGCTAGCGCTGACGGCCCGCCCCAGCCCAGATGAGCTTTATTTTAAGATTCCACGAATCGCAGGCCGCACCGCATTTCTACATTTCTCCATTGGGAGTTATTTTTGAAAAACTGCGGAACGTGCAAGACAATATTATGGCAGACTCGTTATACGGAAAAGTCCGTAGGTACTCGGCCCGGGCGCACGGCAGTTGTTCAGCCCTGTGGTGGAGGGGGCTCGGATGCAACGGGACTGGCCTTTGGGGTTTCCTGAACGGTGTTACTGTTGCCAAGGCGTCCGGTAACAGTGGACTAGTTGTGTGGAGTAAGGGTCCAATGGTCATATGTCGGGCAAATGGTTACTGGAAAATATATTTAAAATGTTGTGAAATCAAGTCTATTGCCACCATCGCTAAAAACACATTTGGTATATCCAACCATTCAGGCCCTTTCTCTGCCCTTGAACTAATGAATGCAATCGTGCCCGAGCACTATTCTATAAAAGCAAGAAAACAAAATGCCAACAAACAGATAATAATGCAGACATCGTAGATGATGTGCAGCACCAAACAAATAATAACCCCCCGTTTTATATAATAATAATAATGACACGTTAGGTGGAGGTTTAATCATCGCGGATCTGCTCCAGCTTCGTCCGCAGCTTATTAAACGGATTCTCACGCTCCTCCGCCACCGGCGGCGGCGGCCTGTACTCGTCCAGACTCCTCTTCACCGTGCGTGTCGGCTTGTCCGCCTCCCGCGCCGGACTCCTCGACACGTCCATGCTCGTCACTCCTCCTTCCACCTTTCGCCCGCGCTCGGTTGCAGCCTGCGCGTCAAAATGCGCCTCATCGTCGTCATGGGGCACCGCCGCCGCCGCTTCCGCATCCTGCGCAAACAGCTCCCGCAGCTGCGGCGCGTCCGTCTCCTTTTCCAGCCGCTGCATCAGATCCGTGTCCGTCGGCCAGTACACGCGCCGCACGCTCTGCACGACGAGCTCCAGCAGGATCGGCCCGGTGAACGTCAGCAGCAGCGTCGTCCACCAGGACAAGTGTCCGCCGAAATTGCGCGTAAACGTGTCGTACACGAGATAGACATCCACAACCGGGGAGACGACTTTTCCGAGGATGAGCAGCCACACGAACCAGCCGCCGGTGGTGATGATGTACCCGATAAAGGTAATGATGGTCTTGCTGTGGAGTTCGAGGATGAAGAGCTTCGTGTTGATGAAGACGACGCCCACGGTGAACGGGATCGTGCCCATGGCGTACAGCGAGGTATCGTCGGTGAAGAGCGCCGCGTTGTAGACCGCGTACGTCGCGTAAAACACCATGAAGCTGCTCGCGATGCCCATCAGCAGCCAGCCCACGTACAGGCGGTAGTTGAACGCGCGGTCGCGCTGCCCAAACACGTACAGCTCCGGCACGGCGAGCAGCGTGTCCGCGCGCAGATCGCGCTCGAAGATCCCCGGCAGGATCACGGCGAGCGACGTAAACAGCGTGTTGAACAGAGCGATGCTGGTCGACTGAAACAGCGACGTGCCCGTGTACCCCGTGAGGCGTTGGTAGTGCGCCTGGATCAGGTAAAAGAAAATCTCCTTCCAGAACGTGGCGAGCACGTAGCGCCCTGTGCGGAGATAGTTCCACCGCCCGTGGACGAGCAGCAGCTTCTGCAGGAACCGAAACTGCGCAATGGCGTAGTCGGCGATGCGCGCGGCCTGCAAGCCCTCGCGCCCGGAAATACCAATGCCGACGTGCGACGCTTGGATCATGCCAATGTCGTTGGCGCCGTCGCCGATGGCGAGCGTCATGCTCCGCGGCACGTACCGCCGGATCGCCTTGACGAGCTCGGCTTTCTGCGAAGGGGACGCGCGGCAGCAGATGACGGAGTCGACGCGCACGACGAGGTCGTAGAAGAGAATCGACAGGTCCGCGTCGGCGTCGATCTTCGTGAGCGTCTGCCCGTCGACGACGAGGACCGTGTGCGGCACCATGCCGCGGCTCACGTCCGTGAGCGTCAGTGTCAGCTGGTCGCTCAAGCTGCTGCTGCCGGCATGCGCGTCGAGCACGTACAGCTCGGAATACGGCTTGCACACGTGCGCCGAGTGCGCAATGTTAATCGCCGTCTCGCGTTTATCGCCCGTCAACATCCACACCTTGATATTCGCGCGACACAGCTTGTCAATCGTCTCCGGTACACCCTCTTGTAATTTATCTTCAATGGCCGTGGCGCCTGCAAGGTCGAATTTGTGCTCAATGACGTCGCCGGCTTCCTCGATGCGCTGCTGCCGGTCCACGAGGGACGTCTCCGCCGCGCGGTACTGCGCCTTCCACTTGGCGTACGTGTCCTCGTCAATGTACCGGTAGCCGTAGAGTAGCGTGCGCAGGCCCTCGGTGGCAAAGTCGTCAATGTGCTGGAAGCACTTTTCGAAAATGGCGGCGTCGCTCGCGGCCACGCCCTCGTCGACGCGTCGGTCAATGGCGTCCATCGACGCCACGCGGTGCAGGCTGTGCCGGTTCGACTTGAGAAGGTCGGCAGAGGCCCGCGGCGTCGCCGTTGTTGCCGCCATGTCGTCGGTGCGGCGCCGCTGCAGGCGGAAGGTGTGGCTCTCGCCGACGCGGGCTCCGTCGACGGAGCGCCGGCCCATGCTCTGGCGGCGATCGGTCGAATCGCGGTTGCGTATGTTAAGACTGCTGCGAGGCATGGTGAGACTGCTGCGCGGCATGCTCAGACTCCCACGGGGCATTGTCAAACTCGTCCTTGGCGTCGACCGCACGCTCATCGCCATGCTCATCCTCTGCAGCGCCTTGTTCTTCTCAAACGTCTTTCTCATGCTCGCTCTCTGGCCCGTCTCCCTCGCTTTTTGCTCCGCGAGGTGGCTCAGCTTCAGCCGCGCGGTAATCACATTGTCCGCGCCTTTGCAAATCACGCAGATGGCATTATCTGGCATGCGAACAATGACAGACATGCGCTTGCGCTGGCTGCTGAACTCGATAACATCGAGAACCTGGTACGTGTCGGTTACGGGAGTGCCGTCGGCGGCGGTTGTCTGGAGGGAGATGCTCTGCGCCGGACGGTCGATGAGCAGATAGCCGAGATCCTGCGCGGCCTGCACGAGCGCGAGCTCGTCGGGCGACGCGGCTTGAAAGTCAATCGACCCGTCGTCTTTATGCTCCGGGAGGCAGGTGTGGCACAGCGCGATGCAGAGGAGAAAATGCTTCGCTTTGCGGGAAAATGTCGTGTTGGGCTTGGCGCGCATGTACGCGAGCAGGTCCTCGGTCTTCATGTCCGGCTCGTCGTGCGGCCGCACCGACGACTTCCAGTGCGTGTACGAGCCGGTCGACGCGCGCCCAACGGGCTCGGACGGGAGAGCAGTGATTTGTTTCCCGCGTTTTTTCGACACCTTGTAGGAGTCTAGCTTTTCTTCTTTCGCCTTCTCGTCGCGCAGCACGTCCATGTCGTGGAGCACGGCGACGCCCGCGACGGACAGCTTGCGAAAGCGCATCAGGTTTTCCGTCAGCGTACCCGTCTTGTCGGAGAAGACATAGCTAATCTGCCCGAGGTTTTCCAGAATCGTCGTCGTGTTGGCGACCATGGGCGTGTCGGAGACGGGATCGTACATGTCGGCGTCGTGGAGGAGCAAAAGCTGCCCGAGCTTAACGATTTCGAGAGAGATGTAGAGGGATAGCGGGATGAGCGTGTTGAACATGATGAGGAATCCGAAAAAGATTTCGCGAAATGGGACCGAGCCGTCGTAGACGGGCATCTGCACGAGGTAAAAGGACTTGTTTTCGACATCCTCCTCCCAGAGGTAGTAGCCGATGGTGAAGCCGACGGCAAGCATGATGACGATGAAGATTTGGAACAGAATCATCTTGTTGACCGTCGACTGCATGGCCGGCTTCTTGGCCCGCACGTTTTTATGCGCGTTCATGCGAATCTTGCACTCCTCGCCCGAATTCACCACCAGCCCAATCGCCTCGGCCGTGTTGCGCAGCGTCGAGCCGCGGTACACGACGTTGTTGAGCGTCAGCGGGAGCGTCTCGCCGCCATCGACGACGACGCGTCCGTCGTAGCTATATAAATCGAGGTTCGGATCTTCCGAGACAATCGTCGCCTGCGTTGCGCGCAGCCCGTCGACGGTGCTGCAGCGCGCGGCGAGCGGCGGGCTGGCCTGCTTCGCCTTGAGGTTTGTCTCGCCGTCGAGGGCCATGGTCTCAATGTAGGCGACGCCATTCGGGCCCGTCGCGTGCAGCAGCACCATGTCGGCGGGCACGTTCTGGTCGCGGTGCAGACGCACGACGTCGCCGACGCGGACCTGCTGCCAGTCGAGCGCCAGCCAGTCCGCGTCGTCGGCCACGACCTCCTCCACCGTGACCTGCTCCTCATCCTTGCCGCCGCTGCGGTTCTTGATCCGCGACATGGCCGTGGAGACGCCCTTTGTCTGCCGCTTCCGCCCGTCGCCGCGGGCGAGAACCAGCGCGGTGCTCCTATTCTCCGCCTTATCCAGCTGGTACCGGCGATAATCGTCCCACCCTTCTTTCGCCATGCTAAACGCCACAAAGGCCATCAAGGGCCCAATGGTCGTCCACTTGCCGACGGTGCTCAGCCCGGGAATGGTCTGCAATATGCCCATGACGAGGAAGTAGAAGTTGCCCAGCTTACTAAACTGGAAGAACAGCTGCTTCGGCACAAAGTCGTAGACGGTGTAGCGCGATGAGCGGATAAAGTTGCTGCAGTACGCGCCCCCGCGGCGCTCGTCAAGTAACGGCTGGCTGTCGGCAGGGTTAACGGGGACGTGTCGGCCGTCGCGCGACGGCGGCAGCGGCGTTCGACGTAAAAGTCCCTCGATGATGACGCGCTGATACGCAGCCGCCACGCGACCCTTGGTCTTTTCCTTCCATACCAGCCCGTGCATCTGCCGACGACGCTTGTTGGCGCCCGGCGCAGCAAACGGCAGCTCATTCAGCCGGTCGCGGAACGAGCGCTTCGGGTCGTTGGTGGTGGAGTTGCTGGGTGCGGCGGACAGCGCGAGGGCGGAGGCGGAGGGATGTTGGTCATGGTCGGCGTCGAGGGGGTTTGTCGTCGTGGAAGGGAACGTGGGCGTGGCGAGGGGCGCCTTGGAGTGTATCGTTTCGAGCTCGTGGCGTTCGCCGCGGTGAGCCGTGCTGCTGCCACGGCGGCCGAGGCCGAGGCCTGGATCCGTGTGCGACCGCGAGGCCGTCAGTCGAGAACTGGGTGAACGACTGCGTGATAGATCTGCGCCGGCGCCAGCAGCAGAGGCATCGTGAGCCGGACGCAGCGCTGCCGCGTCATTGCGATTCGGCACCATGCCCGTGTCTCATCTGTATCGTCGGCGTAGCCGTGCTAAGAGTTCGTGTTGCTCTGTGCTTCTCTGTCGTATCTTCGGGGAAAAGCGTATCAGAGTCTTGTCAGTATGATGAACACGGTCGGATGAGAAAAGCGATGGATCGTGGAATGGACAAAGATGGGATGTGGTTGCAAAGTTCGATGCCCCATGCGAATTAAATTATTCAGGGCAAAAAGGTTAATGGCAAGGATAGCGTGGTCGTCAGCGTTCCTCGGGCGGTCCGCAGGTGTGGGGATCGCAACAGCACGCGAGGCTTGGCCTGTTTGGTACGGATGCTGCGCTACGAAAAATTACACGGCGGAGAGGCAACTCGCTGATGTATAGCGCTGTGGCGGCTGGGCAGTGCTTCAACACAAGAGAAGCTAAAAAGGATATACCAATTATAGCGTCGGCTTGGCGCACACTTCTCAGTAGGCGTTGCCAATTGGGATGTGCCAAGCGGGCGCCACGGGCCCGGTGGCTGCTGGGTGGATGTCGCGGGCTGTGACTTGGGAACGAGGCTGTGCAGCGTCTCGAATGTGTGTCTCAAGATCTGCCGGGGCAGAGGTGAGATTCCTGATGAAAAAGAGGTGGAAAATGACAACGGAAAGGGAAGCCTGCAATACGTAATTCAATAAAACTATTAGCGATATTTTACGGTGATTTTGTATTTATTACTAGGAAATGTCGGTTGGCAGGCATGGGAGTCCGGGACAGGCACGAATTAGTTACATCCGTCTCCGTACCAAGATGTGCTTCAAGACCAAGCACAGCACGGCGAGCGATAGCGAGCATCACTTGTCACAGGCATACGTCGAGCGAAGCGAGGAAAAGAAGAAAAAGAAAAGGAAAAGAGGCGAGTATCGGCGTGGGGGCATGACTCGAGTCGTTAAGCCTCGTCTCCATTTCCCCAACCTGAGCAAGTCAGAAAGTCACACCAGTCATGACAATACATTGGCACAAAAAGTAGATGCCATCACCATACAAGTACACGTCAATTCAGTCAGTTCACTGTTCGACACGAATCACAGCACAGGTGAATACCATCACAATAACAGATATGGTACAAGTAAATATAATCACATTAGAGATACCCAGTCACAATATAACACTTCAAATAAAACACCAAGTACCAAAATAGAAATGTGCATGCAAATGTTAACACACCGTCTAGTAATGATGGGCTTCCCACATCTAGCAGTGGCGCACAGATATCTTGATTATCCAAAGTCTCCCCCCTCCTAAATACAAGAATCTATTCTCCATTACATGTCCAGGCAAAAAAAAAAGATGGAAATGAATACACAAGCCTCCTGGGCTTCCCAAATAAAAAAGAGGTAAAAAATATCAACAATCGTGCAAAACAACGCAGCGCGACGGAAAAAAACAGAAAAAGCCACCGTATGTGCAGGTTGCCACCTGAACAGTTCGAGATACGTCGAACAACTGTGGCCCATGTACAGCCAATCCAGAGGTCGGCCAGGGCGTGGAAGCCCCGTCGTCAGAGGCGGTTGGACCACGCAAGCCACATGACGAGCCGCTGACCGACAGAGTTGAGGCTCGTCGTGACCCTGAGCAGTCCTCCAACTGTCGTGTCGTAAGAGTCTTTCAACTCTGGCTGTGACCAACCTCTGAATTATTTTCATTCATGCAAGACTCGTTAAAAAGCCGCCCCGGCGAAAGCAAGCGGGAAAAAGTAAGAAAAAGTATTACCACCGGTAAAAATGTCCGCAAACTGGCTGTTTGTAGCCAGATAATGGATTTTAGACAAAAAATGCAGCAAATCGGAAAAAAGAAACTCAAAGGAAAAAGAAAGAGAGAGAGAGAGAGAGAGAAGGATCGGGCGAAAGATTGAGTGAGAAATGGCAAATGGTATTAGGTAAAACGGCCGACAAGCCAAGAAGCAACGCCAAACGAGGGCAAACACAACAGTGCTGCAACGCTCAATGCAAAACAGAAGGAAAAAAGACAAGCCGCCAGCCATTGGCGGTGCAATGCAAAGATCACGTCTTCGCGGTACAGCAACACCAAAGCGGCTAGGCTATCGCGAGGCGAGATTGTGGCTGTCATTGGGAGCCAACAGCCTCGGGAGAAAGGCTAGACGGGTCCACCGTGTCGAAATGAACTAGTTGGTCCATGTCGAGTTCTGCTTGCTGCGACTGTACAAAGTTGGGCGAGAGGTTGAGGTGGTGCTTCGAGTACATGTCGTTGAGCGTGCTGCCGTCTTCCGAAACCGCGCAGGAGCCGTCTTGCGTCGTGTAGAGGCCGGCAGACCCCGGACGGCCCATCATGCCCATAGGCGGCGACTGGTCGACAATGGCGGGCTCGTTGCCGGCGTATCCGAGGGCGCCGTTGGGCTGGCCATTGTTGTCGGAGCCGACCATGGGAGACATGAAGGCGGCACCGTACGCGGGGTTGTAGCCGGGAGTGGCGACGGGAGTGCCGTCGGGGCCTTGGGAGAAGAAGCTGGGGCTGTGCGGGAAATCGGCAGGGGAGGCGGTGGTGGCGGACATGGGGTACTGGCGCATGTCGAGTCCGAAGCCAGCCTGGGTGTCGATGCGCAAGTTGTTGGTCATGTTGGGCTGCTGAGGAATCGGAGCGTATACGCCTGGTGTCTGAGGCGGGCCCATGTCGGTCGGAGCCTGGATGTAGAACGAAGGCATGGGCTGGTTTTGGAACATGGCAAAGTCAACGGGACCGGGGACGGAGCGGGAACGCTGGCGCTTGTGACCCTGGGGCGGACGCATGGCCGAGTGCATCTGGCCGATGCCCCATTGGTTCTGATCGGGCATCATGCCCATGTGGGAGGGACCAAAGTTGGGCTGGGACGAAGGGCGAGGGATGGGCGAGACGGGAGCCGAGGCGGAGATGGCGTGGGCGGCATCCATGGGGTTGGGGCTGGCGATGGGATAGGCCATGTGGCTGTGAGTGTTGTGGCGGTTCATGAAGGACTCGAGAGAGATGAGCTTGGCGAGCTGGCCGCTCAGGACCTTGGGGTTGCCGCCGAGGTGGTGGACCATGCAGGTGGAGGCCTGGGAGTCTTCGGTAAAGTCGCCAACCTGGTAGAAGCCGCCGGCGGAGGGGGGCGAGTCCATGAAGAAGTTGGGGGCGTGGTTGAGCTCGATGACGATGCCGCCGAGCTTGGAGGGGTCGCCTTCGCTGTTTTCGAGGTAGATGTTCTTGATGTAAGCAAAGGGGTACTCGATCTTGTAGCCGGCCTGGTCGTTGTTGATGTAGTAGGTCATGGTGCACTTGTCGGGGGAGTAGAAGATGATGAGGTCCATGGTGTTTTGACCGACACGCGTCCACTTGCCGACGCTGAGGGAACGGCAGGTCAGGTGGTGAATGAGGACCTTGCCGGGACCAGCCTGCTCGCCGAGGAGCATGTTGCCGTGGCCAAAGGGGACGAGACCGGTGCGGCCGAGATAGCTTCCGCCGAGGCTTTTGCCCGACTCCATGGCCTGCATGGCGAGATAGGCGCGCATGGATTCGGGGATGGAGTCAATGTCCTCGCCGGTTTCGAGGCTCTTTTTGGCGAGCAGCTTAATCTTGGCGCGTCTGTTCTGGAACCAGATCTGGACGGAGCGTTCCGTCATGTTGATCTCGTCAGCGATGCGGTCGCGGACGCTGGCTGTGGGCGTGGGGTTCTTGTTGAACTCGACCTCGAGAGTGGCGAGCTGGTCCTGGGTGGCGCGCTGACGCTTCTGGTTCTTCTGCTGCTGAGTGAGGGTGCTCTTGCGAGGCGGACGCTTGGAGAGGCCGGCTGTGGACTGGCCGCTGGCGGAGGCGGAGGGGGAAGGAGTCTGTTTCGTGGCGGAGCCCGGGGCGGTGGAAGAGCTGGGGCTGGAAGACTCGGGGGCCTGATGCATGGGCATCATGGAGATGGGCATCTCGACTTCGGTGGCCATGACGGAGAGATGCGGCTCGATGACGAGCGGTGTGTCTGATTTCTGGTCGGAGAGGTGTGGTGATGTGTAGCAAACACGGTTGCAAACAATCGAGACGGGGTTCGAACGAGGCGTGAGCAAGCGTGCTGCGAGTAAAGGAAGGTGTCAAGTTGGATTAGAAGGTGTAATGAATGTGGTGCATCGACTCGAAAGAGAAGAGAGCGATGTCGAATGGGTGAATGAATGCGAGTATGTAGAGAAGGTGTCGGGTCGGAGGTGATGTAGTCAAAAGTGTGGTTGGTAAAACGGCGGAGGACTGAATAGCCTAAAGAATGTAATTGGGGGATTCCGAAAAGAGTGAGGAATCGGTTGATGATGGGTGTTAAAGAGAGTATGGTTAGAGAGCGACTGGAAGAAAGGAATGAATGAATGAAAGAAAGAAGGGACGTTAAGAGAACAGAAAAGAGAGTGTACAAGGAAAAAATCAGAGGTTGACGATGGAAGGAGAGGCGAGAAGAAGAAAACGGGGATGGGGATGGGGGGGCACTGGGGGGAAAAGGGAGCGGACGGGGGTACGTTCAGGTACAGGCAGGTAGGTACACGCCCGTGGGCACACTTGGTGTGAGCACAGTTGGTGTGAGTGTGTGTGACAGTGTGAGTGTGCGGGTGGTGCACACACTGTGGTAGCGTTGGTGGGTGTGGGTGTCCTCGGACGCAGTGCAGCGGGTGGATGGACCAAGGGTGCGGCTGACCTACCTCAGGTACCCTTACAGTGGACGAACTGCCCAACCAAGAGCTCCGTCCTCCCCTGGAAGCGCTGCAAAGCCTGCACCCAAAGGAACGGGGCGTCGCAGCCTGCAGCCCACAGCCCACTCCCACGCGCCCCTCTGACCAGTCGCAGACGTCCTGGCACACTTTTGTAGCACCAATCGTGCACACCACAGCTGCAGTGGGCTCCTCTCTTTTTTCCTTTTTTTTCTTAGGCCGGGAGCGTGTTCTGTCTCTGTCTGGGGCATGACGCTTGTTACCGGCCGAGGTACGTACCAACGTACCTACCACCGGCACAAGCACAGACCCAGAATGGTCACTGGATCACTCCAACAAACTCTACACAGTCTACCAAGTAACCAGCACAAATACTCAATCAATTGTATAATTACATGTATAGCGAATGGATAAGAGAATCATACTGCCAACAATGATGCAGCCTGTGTAATTCTATATTTATCCTCTCCCTGTTTTATCCCGCACCGCTGCCTCATGCCAGCCGACGCCCACACAGTCAGGGACACGCCACAACGACTAGCTCAGGCACCATTCCCCGACCCGGCCGCGCTAACCTTGATCTGGCATAGTCCAGGAACCAAGTCTGTCATCCACACCTCCAGACCCAGAACTCATCCACTTCTTGCAAGTTGCCTCTGTCCAGCTGCCTCTACCCGCATCCCGCCTCACGGTTTCTTATCATGGTCAGAGCGACGACGCACTCATCCAGCGTCAATCGTCCATCTATAGCGTATTCCATCGTACTCGCATTCATCATCCATCCCAGCTTCATCTACACGACACGTCCAACATCCAACACCCACCACCACTCTTGTCATGAACCCTCCGTTTGCACGTCTCACCATCAGCCATCAACAATGCAACGCTCACCTGCCTTCTTTTCTTCTTTTGCTTCGCCCTTTTTTTTTTTCTCCTTCGCCTCAACCCGAGTCAACCCCCAGCATCAGTGGCATGCTGACCCTCTCATCCGACGTGGACGTGCCGCGTTGACATCAACAATGCCCCAGTCCAAAACCGATCGTCGGGGCCACACCAGAATGGGCATGGGCCAGGCCACGCTTTGCAGCACAAGCAACAAGACGAGAGAGAAAAAAAGACGAAAACCCCTGCCGCCTCGCCAGAAACCGCATGCCTCAGCCAACCACGCTTCCTCTCACCCGTCCACAGCAGAGCGCCGCCTCCACTCCTCGCCCACCGCTGCCTCAACCTCGCCCACTGTGCTTCGCCCGCCGTGTCTGGTGTCTCGTCTCGCGGCCTTGTTCCAAGACAGGGGTCGCGACCTACGATGCCACATCTAGCCACAAAATCCACAGCCCGACTCGACGCCATGAATCCCCTGACCAGTTGCCACTGGGCGCGCTCGACTCTTGTGGGGGGACGGCCGTGGTCAGGCGTCCCAAAAAGGGCCCTTTTCCACCCACCCGCGCTACACACTCATGCCTGTCCCCCACTCGCTTTCACGCTCTGTTCTCACTCTTGCGTTCACCAGCATTATTCCTAGGCCAGCATCACCAGACTGACCCAGAGGCACGAGAGGCTAGCAGGCATCATACGTCAGGTTGCAGCACGCTGGTGGATCGCTTCCTGCGAGACACCACCGCACACAAAGTCATCGTCTTCCTCGCCAGTCGTGCCCCTGCCAGTCGCGCTCCCATCGCGCTCTGGCCGCCCCCATCGACGTCACAACCCAGTCCACCACTCCCGCAAACTGCCATGACCCCTTTGGATTCCAGCGCAAAACCCTCAGCCGCCTCACGACCTTGCCCTTGGCTAACCGTTACAATGAAGGACGCACCGCACGCCTATGCAGGTTACTCAATTGATGCCTATATTCACAACGTCACTCGTAAGCAAGAGCCTTGGCCGATTAAACGACGAGAAAAATCACGAAAAAAGGAAAGGCTCACCTCATGTATCCTCAACGAGCGATTGCGGTCCAACTGCAAGACCTTAGACTAGACCGGCTCAGTCTCGCTGTTTGAACTCGTACAAGGCTTGCAATGCAAGGCTTGCCAACCGGAGACAAGCCTCGCCCACACCTCGCTTTCCTTCAACTGTGGCTAAGAAACTTTACTGCTGTGCACATCCTTAATTCTTGGTCCACGCTCAACAAGAAACTTTTTTCGGTTGCCTCCGCATTGCTTGCGTCTTGTTGCAGTCGCATAAAGCATTGGCTCTGTTACAGCCTGCTCCCGCCAAGAATAGCAAAGTTGCCACCCGCGTGCTACCCTGCCAAGAGCCTGTCCTCTGCCATCGTCTGCGCAAGGGTCCCTCCTCTCTTCAGTCAGGATTGGCTCACAAGTATGACTACCAGTCAGCCATCAGCCAACGTCAAACATTAGCAAACGGCATTGGCAGCAACCGTGGCAGCAAGCACCAGCACACATCACGCGTGGCTGAGGATTACCTCCGGTCGCACGCTCGTCCATGCACCACAGCCGGGCTTCACCAGCATCATTCTCAGAGACATGCAGCCTGGCGCTGGTTCCTGCAGCCAACTGCGGGCCGGTCTGCAGGTACGCCCCTCTTCGCCCACTGCCCGCCCGCTACTGGACGCTGGTTGCAACGGCTGGAGGGCGAAAGACAGGAGAGCAAGCCAGTCATGGTCGTTTTTACGGTGGGAGGGCTGGCGCTCACTGGCTCAGCACTCAACTATCGCGACCACTTCGGCCTGTGTATCCTCACTCAACCTCCGCCGTGCAACTCGCTCGGCACCCAAAACGCCGCTGCGTTGCAGCTTGTCCCAGACTCCTCCCCAGACCTTCACACGCTGCACCGCCCACGTCCAACCAGACGGAGCGCACATCGCAGCCGCTGCACCTCGGTGGACCTCTCGTCTTCCCCTGCCCTCTGGTGGAGCGCCGCCCAAAGCTAAACAGGCCAAGGCCCAAACTCGTGCCTTTGTTCCCCGGTCCATGCCCACAAAGCCGGCCGACGATGCACCCTGGCTGGCGCAACCTGGCGCCGCCGTCTTGTCCAGATGCACTTGCTGCTCTGAACGCTGCAGCTCTGGCCTCCAGCTTCTGGCCTCTCGCTCATCGCTCACTAGCGGTATTTGCTTCTCGTGAGCCGCCTTTCTCAGGCTACGCCACTGCAAGCTACTGCGGCTGCAAGCCAGGATAGCTTCACGAAAAAGTGAACATCACAAAACCCCTATAAGTTTTCTCCTTGCTTGCCTGCTCGCATGCTAGCTTTTAGGTACGTTTGCCAATACCCCTATTTCGCCGCATTTTGCGACAGCGGCGTCGCACCGAATCTTTTCTTAGTTGCAGGGGCTAGGGCTCCGTAAACAAGACACTCAGCCATGACGCTCAAACACGCTGCATCGCCAAATCCAAATGGTCTTGTGCAACCGTATTCTATTACAATACGAAGTCTAGATACGCCGCTTCTTCCACGATGCCCCCTTTCAGCATCCGGAAACCTCCTCGCCACACCCCGCCCATCGCGCACACTGGCACCCTCTCTTTTTTTTTTTTTGGTTCGTTTTTTACACTTTCTGACTGGCACCCTTGTCTAAGCAGCACGTCAGGCGCCAAGCAAGGTTTTCCCTCTTTCTGGCCTGGACTGGACCACCAGGATGGACCGACTGGTTGTTACCCCTGACTAGCGATGCTTCTCCGGGCGGCACCCTGCGTCGTCGCCAGCCAACCACAGCGCGCCGTGCCTGGATTCGAGACCCGCCCGGATGCCCGACCACATGCCGTCTTGGACCCCGTAGAGGGCAAGACTGTTGCCTGCACCGCTCAGCGCAGATGGCCGCAGCACGTCCGCCAATAGCGCGACACTGTTTATTGCCAAACCGCCAGCCTCGCTTGAGGCCTGCATTTTATCCAATCGAATGTTGTGCACGTCGCCGCCTGCAAGTGGTGGCTCCCTGGTCCAGCAACTCATCACGGCGATGCAGCGATGCAGCGCCTCATGGAGCTGATCGATGCCGTGCCCTAATATGGCCACCCCGGCCCATGATGCCTGTTCATCGGATCGTTTTATTTTTTGTCTGCCATACCACACATACATATGATACCACCGGCTAATATTGTCAAATGACGCAAAGTCGTCAGTGCTAACCTGACACTGCTGCAACAGCCTCTGCAGCTCCAAAGTCACTTTTGACCAACCGAAATTCTCTTGCCCCTATTCCTGTCCCTTTCTTGACCGGAGAAAACGGCCGCGCCTCCATGGCGCGTATCTGCACCTGCCAATTCTCTCACCTGTCGCCAGTGCCTGTAAGGTGCGACGAGCCTCCTTTTCCGGAGGAAGCAGACCGACATTCACACTCGCATTCACAGCCCCGCGCAAGCTCGCTCGTGTCTCTCGTCTTGGGCAGGGCCGTTGCTGGCGATCCATCCCACGCCCCTCCTTATCCTTGCACACTGCCAGAGTGCCACACAAACTAACCAGTTGCCAGCTTGCCAGCACTTGTTCTTGATCCTTGCTGCGCACACTGACCACAGCACAGCTGCGCAGCATTGCTTTTTTTTTCTCGGGCTAGCCTTGTTGGGGGTTTCTTTTGTGGCTTGAACGGATCCTTCCCTTGTCATCGGCTTGTCAGTAGTTCGTGACGCCGTCGCCGCCGCGGTGGCGAGAACGGGGAGCCAAAAGCAATGTGTCTTGCGTCCGCGGCCCCAGATGCCAGAATCAAGACGGCTATTCTCGTGCGCCTGTGCCTGTTTCCCATTTACTATCAGAACTGTGACTGACTTGAATCTGGCCCGGATAGGGGTAGGGGTCGGGGTAGAGATCTCTTGGTACGGTAGCCCGTGCCGTGCAGCCCATGCAGCCCGAACAAACGCATTGTTCATAGCTCGACGTTTATGACGCGGCCTGCCGAGCTGCCCGCCTGGCCATTGTTTCTTTTGAGCATATTCCCACAGACGGGAGGCGGCGGCCCTTACTGCGGCTGGTCATCTCGCGGCTGCCCAAAGGTTGGCACCCGTGAGTGGCCTATATACGGCTGCTTCCATGTGTATACGGATGAAGATTTTTGTTTGGTTTCATCTCGTATCATGTCCGTGCCCTATCTCTAAACCTTTTTGTCATGTTTAGCTTGACAGCGTCGTGTTTACCGACAACGTCGTAATTCAAGATGTAAACCGGACCGACCAGGAGCAGCTCGACTTGACCCAAAGGACGGGTTCACCAGTTCGCTCACACATAAGGAATATAATAATAAAAAACGCGAAACATGGAGTAAAAATCCATAGTCTTTGGCTTTTTCCTTTGACTACTACGCAATGAACCACCTCTCTGGAATACCCTTACTCGGATGGCCGGGGTTGTCGTGGGAAAGCGCACTGATCCCCCCGAATCGGCCGCTGGTGCGTGCTCACACCCCTGGTGGCAAGGTCTCGAGCCAAGAGCGTGGGCGAACTGCGCACTGGTCTTTTTTTCGGCAGAGCAGGGGTTGGACGGGATCCTAGTGTTTTTTTTTTTTCTTCCTTGTTCGTTTGTTCAGACAAGACAAGACAATTTGGGTTGCTGAAAAGAAAAGTTGGCTAGTCTGGACGTGCGTGGCAAGTCTCACAGTTGGGAGCTGGAGCTGGACCCTTGCTGGGTCATGGACGCGTCGTGAACAAGGTAAGACGAAAAGAAAAGAAGGCAGATAGGCAGAATTGGATTAGCTGGTTCCTGCTGTTTTCGTTTTCCCATTTCGTACTACTAAGTAAATGCTGGTAGTCAGTTTGTCACAGTCACGAGCCTCAGCAACGGGGTGGGCTGTTTGCCACGACACGTCAAGCAAACAATGCCCATTATCTTGAATTCCATTTTTTCAAGAGACGTATTTGTCATTCTTCTACCCTTCTTCATCCTTTTTGTCATCCTTTTTGCTATAGCTCCCGCATCACCTCCTCCACCGCCTTCGCCGCCATCCGCCGCCGCTGTGTCTCCGTCATGGTCTCGCCCGCCTCGCGCGCGGCCTGCAGTTTGCGCATCATGGCCTCGACTTTGGCCACGTCTTGATCGCCAATATCCTCCTCTTTGCCGTCGCCGTCGTCTTCCTTTTTATCGTCTTCATCGTGGCCTGCGAAAATGGCTTTTTTGAGGGTTTCGAGATCGACCTGCCCAAGACCGAATTCCATATCCTCCGGGTCCGGAGGAGCGGATGCTTGTTTGCCATCGCCCTCCTCGGAGGAGGCGTCTGCGGAGACGTCGTCCCATTCGTTTGCTTCTAGAGCTTCCTTGACACGGGGGATGCCACTTTTTTCTGCCATTTGTCATGTTCGTTAGTTGCTTGCTTGCCGTAAACAAACACACACACACACACAGAGAGAGAGAGAGAGAGACGCAGATGGCTCTGTCTGAGCGAATACGATGGGGGACCGATATCGATCGGCAAAGTGGGATGGGACAATACTGACCTCCGAATTGCTGCAGCTTGTTGTCGTCGCCGCCGACATGCACAAACTCCAGCCCAGCCTCGGCGCACAGCTCATCCCACTCCTCCGTGTCGGCGTCGCCGCCGCCGCCGCCGCCGCCGCCGCCGACACCAACCGCGAGCTTGACGCCGTCCCACGACCACCCCCCGAGGCCCTCGTGGACGACCTTGCCGACGTGCGCGATGAGGTCCCGCGTCGCATCATCCCCTGACCCCGTCGTGGACGGAAGGGCAAAAATGAGGATGATGCCGCCGAGCACGGTGAGAACTTCGCGGGCCTCGGGGGACAGAAAGGACGCAGACCACTCAGAGGGCGACTCGATGAGATCCAGCCACACCGGCACCGTGGCGCTGTAGTACTTGGTCTTGAGCGGGAGGTTGTGCGTAGTGCCCGCGAGAGAACCTTCCGAGGGCGTAGGTTTTGAGCCAGTAAGATCTGCGTGCGTTAGCTTGTCATGTGTGTAGAGATGCGCGTAAAAGAGTCTTTGGAAGCTTGATAATGGTGTAGGGTAGTCGGGCGTCTTTTTTGTCAGCGCGGGGGACGTACCGTGGATGACGCGGCTGAGGTGCTCCTTGTCGGCTTGTAAACTGACCGCGAGGGCCCTTCGTGGATTTTTTATGTCCATGCTGTGTGGGTTGGCGTATGTGTGGTCCGTGGTGAGGTTGATGAGTGAAGTTCATGAGATGTCGTCGCATCAAGTGGTGGGGTGAAATGGTGGGGCATGACAGTGCTTGTGGCAGTTTTGAGGAGATACGCAAGCAATACATCTGTAAGTCGCCTGAACCTCGTGCATGCTGATCGATTGTAAAATTTAATTGCCAATTTGTCTAGCTAGTTGAATACATTTAGATCATTCTGTCATTTACAAAGGGTATAAACATTCGCTTAGTGTTCGCTTAGTGTTTCGTCAGGTGTTCGTCAGCCTCATCGACATCCATCACAATGCCTAGCATCTATTCCGGCCCAGGTTCGGCAACCCGCTGCGAATGTTGAACCGCCCCCGTTGATTGCTGTCGCCGCCCCAGCCGAAGCTGCGATTC
Organism: Paracorniculantispora psalliotae; assembly: GCA_002796755.1. NCBI lineage: Eukaryota > Fungi > Ascomycota > Sordariomycetes > Hypocreales > Cordycipitaceae > Paracorniculantispora > Paracorniculantispora psalliotae. Next base: position 2,781,186 of record PHFE01000055.1, on the reverse strand, counting down.
ACGACGCCCATCGCGTCTACGCCCGCCTGCACCGCGCCCGCGAACCCGCCCGCCACCGGCACGCACTCGGGGTTCTCCAGCCGCTGCAGGTCGCCCTGGTCGAGCACGCCTTGCCGGCGCGCCAGGCACGCCGCCTGGATGGCGCGCGCCCACATGTTGAACCACTGGTCCTCGCCCATGCTCGCGTACCGGCCCGTCTGCGGATCCCGCAGCGGCCACTCCACGTACACCGTGTCCCAGCGCTTGGTGCGGAAGAAGAGCCACGGCCAGGTGAAGAGGAACAGGAGCGTGAAGTAGCACAGGACCTCGATCCATTTGGTGAGCCGCCACCGGTTCGTCCGGCACTCGTTGTAGATTTCCACCCGGCTGTTGTGCACAGGGAAGCTGATGGCCAGGTGGCCCTGGTAGTTGGTGTCGCGGATCAGCTTCGTCAGCTTGCGCTCTAGGTGCTCAAAGTCCCAGCCGGTGACGCGGCGCTCGAGCGAGAAGCTCTTGAGCCCGGCCGCGCTCGCGCAGTACCGGTGGCACCACTCCTCCACCGTCGGTGTGCCACTCTCGGCCGCATGCCCGCCGCCGCCGCCGAACCCCGGCGCGCGCTTGGCCAGCACCGTGCCGCGGCGCACCTTGTCCAGGTTGCCGACCGTCGTCAGGCGCTTCCACGACGCGCCGGTGCGGGCGTCGGTGTACAGCACCGCCGTCAGCTCGACCTCGACGTCAAAGTCCACCACCGTCTCCTGCTCGTCCTTGTCGCCGTTGCGCCGCCGCGTCTCCGTGTGCGTGCCCCGGACGTGGCACAGGGGCCGCGGCGGGCTCTCGGCCAGCACGGCCAGCTGTGACTGCAAGAAGCCCGGGTCCGTGTCGAGTTGGGCGTCGAGCAGGTATGTCTTGCCGCTCTTGTCGGAGTTGCGAAACGGCGTCACGTCGAGCGCGGGCGTGCCGCGTGGGAGAAGCGGATCGGTCGGGGCGACGGCATCGGCGTCGTGGTCGCTGTACAGCGGCGGGAGGTCGTCGTCGGCGGGCGGCTCGTCAAAGTACTGCTGGCGCGGGACGTGGGTGCGGGTGCTGGTGTTGGTGCTCTGGTGCAGCGAGATGGAGCTGGCGCCCTCGCCGAGCGGCGTAGTGGGCTGGCTGCCGTCCGTGTACGGAGGAGTGAGATCGGAAGATTTGCCCATACTGCTTGGGAGAATGTGAAAAACAAAAAGACCAAGAAAAAGAATTCTCTGCGTCACTTGTGATGCGCAGAGAATGATGATGGGAGAGGAGAGAAGTGAATTTCACGCGGGGTGGAAGGATTGCACTGCCTCAGGCTGTGCCCAAAGCAGGCAGCAGCTGAAGCCACCGCGTGGCGGGCAACTTTGGTTGGCTCTAAACACATGCTGTTGAAACGTCGTAAAAACAGCCTTGCACAAATACGAGCGCTACAAATTGCTGTTCGCAGAAAAAAGGAAAAAGCAACGAGGATGCAACGCAACGCATCGCCTATTGTGGATTCGGCACCAAGAGCACATTCAGCCACTTGCTACAGCATTGTTAGGCGGAGCCCTCAGAAGCCAGAAGTATTTGTAATACAATAAAATGCCACATACGCTGAGGCTCAGAAAAATAAATAGAAACAAGGGCCTCTCAATTATCTGCGCCCGTCTTGTCAGGCCCTGATTTGCTTCGTGGGGCTACAAATCCGTGTCCGCATGGCTCGCATCTCCATCGCGTAGTTACTTCCTCACACCGAGAAGAAGAGAGCACCGAGTGCTGCTGGTACAATTATGTAACAAGGAAGATTAGTTGCAGCGCTGTTGACCTTGGGCTTATAGGTTTCTCCGCCACAAGTATAACCATCGTTTGGAAAGAGAATGTAGCCCTCCTTGGTGTACCGGAGGAATTCCTCACACACCCCGGTAACATTCCCGGATGGCGCAATGTCAAAGTGATCCTTGACTCGCGTTGTGCTAGCCCATCTATTTACGTGCTCGCCAGATCCCAGAGCAGGCGAATATGTCACTTACGAGCCCACCCACCAGGGCGCCACAATCGAGTCTCGGATGGCCAGGGTGGACGTGTTGAAGCCCCAGTTCCAGCTATAAACCATGGGTAAATCGATCCGTTCGCCTCCAAAGGCAAGTTTTGGATTGTTGATGAATTGGATAGCGGTCCGCTGCGCGCCACGCATATTCGGGGGCATAGAAAAGTAGTTCAAGTTGGGGTTGTTTGAGGCGATCAGCGACTGTAGCTCTGCGACCCTTAGCAGGTCGATCCTGTCCATCGCGTTGCTATCTAATTGCCTGTGTTTGATTCTTATCGAGTAATCGAAGTCGGGATGGTCGATATAAAATGAGTCCCCAAACCCCGTCATAGTGAAGTTGTCACTGGCGGCAACGGAATCAATGGAAGGATCACCAGGCCATCATCACCTTGTGTTTTGCCGTTAGTCGCGCCGTTTGGTTTGGAAGCCCATGGGCTTCCAAACGCCCAATCTCCTTTGTAAGATATTTATTTAATGGCTAGTTGGGCATCTTCTGCTTATAGACCAGACCTGTGAGTAGGGTAAAAGCTACTATGAGCGGAACGGTCATTCTGTACCACAATGCCGAGGGAGCTCTCACGATGGTTTTCATGTCCCAGGAAGAGTCAGTAACACCAAAATGGGTACCCCAGAAAAGTTTCTCCAGGCGACATTTCTTTCATACCAATAGCAGAATTTTCGAGGCTGCCCGAATGGGACTGAATGCATCGCGAGCCCCTGTCAGCCATCACAAGTCAACCTGCGAAATGCGTAGCGGGGCGCCCAAGCAGCCAAGCTTGGGCGCATCAACGGACTGACGGACAATTGGAGCCAAGATATTGCGGCTCTTCTGTTCTGGATATGGGAAGCAAGTCGGATGCGGGACCTGTGCGTACACACGTGCGTTGACTGCACAGCTCAGTTTCTGATTACACGCTCGATGCAGCCGTTTTATCAGCCGTATTTATCGTCAGTAGACATTTTCAAATACCATCACGACTACGCCCTAAATGCAATTGAGATAATCTAATTAATGCATAGAAGTTGGCAAAAAATTGACATGAAAAGGAGAGAAGTTACTTTTGTTCATAAGGCTGCGAAAACGCGATTCTCGTACACAGCCCTGATAGTGGGGAGCGCTTCGTAAATATATATTAATATTAATTAAATTCACTTAAAAAAGTGTAAAGGAGCCCACGCGCAGTGCGATTGAAGATGCTCTCCAGACCCAGAGGCAGACTGCGCAATTTGCTAGTCGTCGCATTGCCTAGAATACGTCCTGTATCGAGCGACATTAGACCAGGATGCCGCTCTGGGTAGACGACCAATATATACACTTGCAAACACATTAGTCTCAGCCAACACTCCATTAGGCTGATTTCACGAGGCCCAAGCCGCAGCCGACTTTCCAGAGGCTTTCGCGGAGGCGAACAAATTGCGCCCCGATATTGTGGCTGCAATGAGACTGGCGAAGAAAGGTTTTTATATAAGCAGATCAAAAGCACCCAGTGCTAGTGTCTGATCATTACCAACCATATTCATTCGTTTATTCCCATTCGTTGATCATGGCTCGTGCTTTCCAGCGTTGGACAGCCATCTTGCTATTTGTCGCGGCGGCCGATTCTGCCTACGCAATCAAATGGCTTTCGACCACAAGCTCTGAAACGACGATTGGAAAGCATCATTGCCCGTTGCTTTGCTCTGGAATTGGCCCAGATCCGAGAAAATGGACCACATTTCAGAGCATGGATGAACTCACCCTCTGCGACGACCAAGTCAGCATGCTACAGCTCCCCGATTTCGACGGTCCTTTCAGGGCGTGCCTGGTGCCCGGGAAAGATGGAACGAAAGAATATAATACGTTCGGCAAAACTTCAACTGTAAAGGCCGGACCGCTAGACTTTGGATTCTCGGGCCGGCCCGATGGCTCGACCAATTCGGACGAGGCCTTCGCGGCCGTCGAAGCACTGCAATCAGCTCACGACCAAGACCACGATTCCGGCACCGATTATCACAGTGCGATGATTTTCTCTGCTCAAGCTAGCGGCAAGATTGTAGGTGCTTATTTTCCCGCAAGCAATGATAGACGCAGAACTGCATCTGAGGTCCTGAGCAGGGCAACAGCATACATCAAGACCGCTGAGACTGTCAGCATGCTTGTTAACCAAACTTGTGGCGTCACTGTTCGGCATGAATACATCACGAAAGTGGCAATCAATCCTTCTGAATCTGCTCTTGACGATATTCGAGCGAAACTCAAAACATGGAGTGAGGCAACCTGCGCTCAGAATGCTACTGAAGACCGAGCTAGTCAGCAAACCGCCCCTCTCTGGCTTACAGAAGGAAACGACTACACTCTGGAAAAGATTGTGGATGAGAATGACATCGCAACTACGGCAGAAGGGCACATCCAAGAGAAGAGAGGGACAGATGCGGCTGAGCCCTTCAAAATGTGCGCGTTCCGCACTTGGACTGATGAGTTTCGGAAGCAAATGGCCGACGAAACATCTCGGTTTCTGTACCAGAAGCTGAGAGCTGGCGGTACGAAAGACTGGATCAAGAAAAGATGGGAGGAGGGATCAGGATCCGGCGACGGCCAGAGCGGTGTCAGCTGCACGAGTATTCAAGGCCCAGCATGCCTGTGGAACCAGCCGTGCAGAGAATCGTATGCGAAAAACTGGTGGATCATGAGCAAGGTGACCAACTTCCTCTCCATACTGGGCATGATGCACGCTGCGGCAGAGCCTCGATCCATGAACACGAAGTACATCTCCGCGCCGATCATGAAAGCGCTGCCCGCGAACGGCAAGCTGCCCAAGAACCTTGGCACGTATGGCTCCCTGCTTGCCACGGTTGGTAACGGCTTCGGGGTGGTCGGCGCAGACGGCCCTGCTAAGACCGCGGAGCTTGGGATTGCCAGCGCCGTCCTGGGTGTGATGGAACAGGGCGGCCGCAAGGCCGAGGAGGAGTTTCAGCAAGTGGAAACTGCACTGGACAATGTGCTGGACAGCTACAGAATGGCGCTCACCCACGTACCCTTCGCGCTCCTGACCAACGGAGACATCAACGACTGGCCGTTGGGTGCATTTCAAGACAGTCCCGAGTATCCCGTCTCCAAGACGGCCGAAAATGAGGAGGAGGAGAAGGTGAATCGCATCGTCAACTTCCTCCACGACAGGTCCTGGCAATTTACGGCCGTAGGCACGAGTGAATGGAAGGAGGCGATGAGCAACGCGCTCACGAGCTTCATCACAAACACGGCGCTGACCAAGGGCGATTACTACATCATCAAGGGAGGGTACTTTGAAGGCGAGTGCAAGGAGCAGAACAGCGGATACTGGCGCAACGGGACCTGCTACACCCTCGAGCACCAGAACGGCGGCTCTGACCGGTGGTCCAGCAGGAATAGTCGCAGCCAGTACTCCATTCCCATCAACAGCATGAAACTGGACTTTCTCGTCGGCGGACACCCGGTCAAGCTGAGCTGGGACCAATTCTACACCAACGCGGAGATCTGCCATACGCAGCACAACGAATACTTCGCTCAGCCCGTCCTGGATCTCGACGCCGGCATCCCGCCCGTCGCTGGCCCGTTCGCGCCGTGCACGTTCACCATACCCGTCTTCACCGTGCAGCCGTTGCCGGCGGACTATCGCGGCGTCGACGCGGCGCGGTGCAGCCCGTGTGACTGCCGGCTGCGGGAGACGAAGGACGAGGTACGTGCTGCGGGACAAAATTGGCTGCCGGAACGGCTGGATGCGTGGTTTGACTACGCGGGGTACTGTAGCGAGCTGGCGCCTGCGTGGTGATGTTGGGGGGAGGGTTGGTGATGCCAGTGGTCAGTGGTGAGCATGCTCTGATATCGAGTTTTCAAATGTCCGTTATTTAGTTAGCAAAATTGGGGATTGTAGGCGCCTTACCTCTTGGACCTGCTTTTACAGGGGATCTTGACCCTCTGTGGCCCGTTGTTCGCTACGAGCACCTCCACTGCCTAACAGAGCCATGCACAACCTTGCACTTAAAACATGACAGTGTGCTTGATGGCTAATCTTTATCCTATTTCCGTATTTTCTAGTAATAATTGGTCTAAATAAGATCGAGCTTTTTGAAACTAATAAACAGCCTTTCAGAGCAATCGCTGCCTACAAATTGGTTCGCGCCGGGGTACTCACTCTCATCAACAACCTCGGTCTTGAAATTGGTGTATATCCCGCAAAGCAAAAGTCTCATCACTGTTTACTGGTTAATATATAAAGCAGAATAAATAACTTCCCAATTTTATTTCAACTTACATTCCATTGCAGCCTGCTGGCCAATACATCCACGGCTGCCGCCGCCGAACGCAAAGAGCCAAGCCTGTCTGGCCGCAGCAGCCTCGGGTCCGCCAGATTGCCAGCGGTGCGGCTCCCAAGAGTCTGGATTCGGATACACCTCCGGGTTGCGATTCAGGCACCAGCCGTAGGTTCCGATGCGAGTGCCTGGAGGTAAATCCGATAGCGTCCCGACCTTGGACGTGCCGTGAGCTGGAGTCAGTCGAGGATCAAGATTCGGAGCGTTGTTGCGAAGGCGTAGGCTCTCCTTGATGACACAGTCCAGAAATGGAAGCTCCTCGAGACTCTGGGGAGATGGTATTGCCATTGACGATGGGTTATCCCCATAAAAGACAAAGGGCGCCTTCATGGCCAATAATTCTTGTCTAAGCTGCTTTTGAATCGTCTCGTGCCGTGATAGCTCGTAGATCATGTAGGTAAACATGGTTCCTGTGGTCTTTTGTTAGCATGCGGTACGTAAATGTGAGCAAGGCTCGGTTATTCTGCACTCCTACCAAACGTGTCTCCTGTTGCGGCTTCTTCTGTTAGTGACACTGCCGACAAACTGTGAGGAAAAGTTACTCACCGAGATGATCAAAACACTCGCTGGCAAGTTCCAATACACTTTCACGGTCGGGCTTGAACGACTTTGCAGGCTCGGCGAGCTTGACAAAGCTCTCCCTCACATAACTGTACAGAATCGGAAATTCGCCCGCCGGCAGTGAGCTTGCCCCTTGTAGGTCTCCGCCTGCACCCTGGATTACCGCCTCGCATTCCTCCACTTTAGCAATAGCCCACGCTTCACAGGCTTTGCGAGCGTTGAAGTGGCCTCTTGGCACCAATGGAACCCCAAACATAGGAAGCCACTTGACCAAAATAGGATACTCCTTCATCCAAAATCCGCTTTCAGGAGGATAGCTCAAGTTGAACTGGTCAATCCACTGCCAGCGCGCTCTCTCGTCCCGGATGAAGTCGAAACCTCTCGAAATTCCAAAAGCAAATGTAGACATAAAGTCCAACGCAAAAGACTGAAACAAGGGTAGGATGTTTACGCTTGCATGGGCGGACGCCGAAGCTTGTGTTAGAACGGGAAGCATTCTCTCGACCAGTAGAGAATGCATGATAGCTCGGGCATGGGGAGAATTCTGCATAAAAGAACGTGAATAGATTGAAGAAATTCTTCGACGCCTCACTCGATGGTCTTTCCCGAGCGAAGTGAACATATTCCGTGTGCTGTTGAAGCCATCGCTGTATCAGCCGCCAAATTCCAATTCTCTCTCGTTTATGGACGCATATCTTGCTCAACGTACCCTTGGGTTATGAAGTAATCGTACGAAGGGTGCTTATCAAAATTGTTGGATCCGACACCATAGACATTTTGAACCGCATCAATAGAGTTAACGATGATTTCATTTGGCCCAACGCGAACATATGGACCATTTGCCGCCAAGGCTTTGGTGATGGGGCCGAATTCTGTCCCGCGCCATCTATGCCACTGGATCCAGAGAGACGTGACGTTGGCCAGCCCATGAGCGGCGGGAATTTTGGACAATGGAGAGAAATAAATCGGGTATATAATACATTGAAACAAGACGATGGCTGCGGCAAACGTAGCAACTATCGCCCACATTATCGCCGTATTAGCCAAGGGCAACAACATAATTGCCTGAGACGACATGATGGGGGAGGTTCTCGATGATGGTTGGTATTGTGTCGTGGTACTTGCGGCGTAGACTGTTAACTTTCAGATAGAAAGAGGATGAAGAGGGAAACCTGATCAAGGTTGATGCGGGAGGGGGCAGTCAGTATCCGAATATACTGGCTACTCTTACTTGCGTCGTGACTTCATCGACTGCAGGACTCCGACTGCGGAGAGACAGGTGACACAGTACGCATTGAATCAAGATCTGCGGTTACGGCCCGCCGTCAGGGATCGAGCTGAGGAGGAGCCACGCCGCCGGGGAAGACGGGACGAAAAAAGCGGCTGGTGGTTGAGACAGGCTGAAAATCATCTCAGCCTCCACCCCGCCCCGGGCCGGTCGGGCACCAGCACAATATGAGAATGCAGATTCTCGGTAAACAAATGCGCTGATCTCATCCGTATTAAGTTAAGCAGTGCATCTCACAAGACGCATGCAGACTGGATGGGATGTGTTGGCACCGTATTGAAACAGATGCTGTGATCCAATATAATTGGGATGCTCTAGCTTGAATGCTGTAAGACGTGGTCTGTATCCACACAGCAGCACACCGGATGACACCGTTGCAGCCAAACTACGTAATTATCATTGCTTTTGCATGATGCACTTCCTTCAGCCAGCCACTAGTCAATATTGTCTCTGCCCCTCTCTGGCGTGATATGCACCTGCAAGCACTGCGTGATGGCCCCTGTGGCCGTGGTGCTGCCTCGTATTCAATGCAAGCCGCGGGCTTTGCATACAGGAAAGTCGGAAGGAAAAGAGCTGCATTAAAGCTGAACTGTATTTTCTGGTCTGAATCATGCAGTCACTACTTTGCAAAAGAGTAGCTAGAGATCTGCCGCATGTGCATAAAACAATTGAATCCAGTGACTAACGGCAGTGCTTGCTCTGCACCAATATTTTGCAGGGAATTTATATATAAGCCTATAATAGTAGTTCATAATTGAGGTAATAGAAACATCTCCTACGAAAACTTATTCTTTGACAAAAGTATTATATCTAACAGTTTTGACTCCCATACAATTGCGCAACTGAGCCACTATGACGGTTGACAGCATTCCACAAGTATCGGCCGACAATGAATGGTCTCCCCTGCGCGCTGTCATTGTCGGCCGCGCCGAGAACTCGGCTTTCCCATCCGAGCCTTTGCACATGATTTTGGCAACAATGCCAGAAGAGCATGTGCACAATTTCAAGGCGTCGAATCCTTTCCCAGCCGATATTGTGGCCGGAGCACAAATCGAGTTGGATAATTTTGCGGCTCTCCTCGAGAGCTTCGGCATTCGTGTCTATCGTCCAAAGTACGTTGATTGGCTCAAATCCGGCGGGTATACGGGAGCCATGCCTCGCGATGCGCTCATGAGCGTTGGTACCACGATAATCGAGTCACCGTTCGCATGGCATTGCCGCCGACACGAGGTCCAGCTTGGCTACGCCGACATTCTGTCTAAGCTAGGCAGTGGCGGGGGCTGCAGTCGCATCTGTCGTGCCCCATTGATTCTAGGAGAAGATACCCTCTACGATGGTCTCATTCAACCTGGCAAATTGTCTGTCTCAGGCGACGCTACTCCGGTCAGGGCCAACCCGTGGGCAATCAATAACTCGCGCCCTGCTTTTGACACTGCCGATTTTATGAGATTTGGAAAGACCATCATCGGTCAACTCAGCAATGTCACCAATCAGCGAGGTGTGGAATATCTTCGCGCTGTGTTGCCGGACGGCTACAATTTAGAGATTTTGGACGTGACAGATGACCATGCCATGCATATTGACGCTACCTTGCTGCCCCTACGTCATGGGCTGCTCGTGTACAACCCAGAGCGCGTTACGGAAGATACCCTTCGACACCACGTCATCTTCAAGGACTGGCAGATAGTTGCCTATCCGTTCGTTCCGCAGGCTCGGGGAAAGGATCGTCCACCAATGTACATGTGCTCGCCGTGGCTGGTGCTGAATGCGCTTTCGATCGACGAAAAGCGAATTCTTGTGGAAGCAAATGATACGCAATTTGCTGATTGGCTACGGGAAGAGTTTGGAATGGAACCCATTTTGTGCCCTTTTCAGAATGTGAACAGTCTTGGGGGGTCTTTTCATTGCGCCACGGTAGATCTTGTTCGTTCGGACTAGCTTTTATGATTGTAATTTCGGCAAGCTGGACTCTTCAGCGCCCTTTTTTCTCACTCTTGTCCGTCCTCGTTAGCTAGCCAGACAAAAAAAAAAAATACCATCAAAGTCGCCATCTTGACTATTGGCCTGATACTTGAAACCAAAAACTGAGCGCATCTAGTTGTAGCAATTTTTAGCACGCGAACAACACACCCGCAGTCAGCCGATCGCCCCCGGACTAGCTCGTTAAACAACCGACACGTCATGAGACATGTAAGTCTTGGGCTCTATCCGACACACGACTGCGAGTACGTTATGCAGCTTATTCGCTGTAAAATACTGTTTCGGGATAATTGACCGTAACCGATGCAAGGCCTGGACCTCTTTCAGCTGAAACAGTATCCGCCTCGCTGGAAGACCAGCTTCCGCACTGGCTAATGAGCTGCCAAGGGCAACGCCAATTAGTGGTACACAACAGTAGGTCTCCAGTGCATCTAGGTGTTGCAAGTTACTTGGAGCGAAATGTAGAACCAACGTTCGCCTACTGTCGATATATTCGAGTATAAAGATACTGCGCTACTGCTCTGACAGCTACTGGAAGTTTTTGTTTCGTAACACATCTTACGAAGAGGGTGCGCTTCAAATTGAATCAACTCCAATGACTGTCTACCAGAGTTCTATGCAATGGAGACATGCTCCTCGTCTGGGCGCACAGCTGCGCGGCAGCCGCCAGGCTCTCTTTACTTGGCTTCAAATTTTCATCGTCAACGTCGACAAAAGGCCTGAAAATCAGCCACTTGAGCCAGCAGTGCGAGAACTGCAAGTTTTGATCGAAACCCATGCCGATCTGCGAATGTTAGCATCCGCCATGTTCAGTGAGATTCCCAACACGCCGCCGTACGTTGAAGACCCAACGAAGCACCGGCAAGTGCGCGACTATTCTCATATGCTACGGTTATTGAGCATCATCATGACCGAAATCACTCCTATGTGGAGCATGGCCGATTACGAAATTGGTCTTCTCGGACTCCCATTCACAGCGGTCCTCGCATGGCCTATGGCTACTGCTAGCGGCCGTGCTTTTTTTCTCCGAAAAGAGGTTAACGAAAAGTTGAAAGCCATCCTGGATACATGGCGCAACGATACACTGATGACTGCCAAATCACTGCATGCCATTACTGCCGACGAAGGCGGATGGCTATGCCCAGCGTCGCTGGCAGCCTTGGAACGGGACGGTAATCGAGAGGGATCGCTCTGGTGCTCATTCACTGACTTGTTCCAATGCGATCCTCTGGGGGACCCTGTTCACTGGGGGTTTCGCTCATGGGACGATTTTTTTACTCGTCAGTTTCGGGATATTGACGCGCTGCGTCCTGTTGGACAGCCAAACAAGCCAGAATGGATCGTGAGTGCTTGCGAGTCCAGACCCTACGCTCTGCAGGGTAACGTTCAAGCATATGACAATTTCTGGCTCAAAGGTAACCACTACTCTGTCAAAGAGATGCTTGGCCACCACGATCTCGCGACGGAATTTGTTGGCGGCACCGTTTTTCAGGCTTTCCTTAGTCTGACATCATACCATCGTTGGTGCTCACCGGTCTCGGGAGAAGTGATTGACACCAAGATTATCAACGGAACATATTTTTCAGAGCCTCCCTTCGCTGGTTTTGCGGGCTCGAATGGACCTGACCCTTCCGGGCCTGATCGGTCGCAGGTTTACATCACACAAGTCGCGACTCGGGCCCTCGTTTTCATCAGAGCGCCCGAGCCAATTGGCATTATGTGTGCAATTTTTGTCGGCATGTCGGACGTCTCTACTTGTGAAATTGCGCGACATCTCGAAACCGATTTACCAAAAACGGTTTCCAAGGGGGAAGAGATTGGGACATTTCGGCATGGAGGCTCGAGCTATTGCCTACTATTTCGAAGAGGCCTGAAGCTCACTTGGGTGCCGGGAGCGATGCCACGAGAAAATGGGCCCAACCTGCCAGTTCGAAGTGAATTGGCGCAGGCATATCTCGACTGAGTAGTGAGCAACTTTGAGGTTGTGCTAACCCTTTGGTACGGGGGTGATGGGGAATTTACAGCTTACTATCCAGTAGCCTGCAGCTAGCCGACAGCGCTGGGTGGTAGACTCTTTGACCCGCCGGAGTGAACGGAGTGTATTTATAGATATAGGATATCAATTTTAAAATGACTTATAATATTTATCCAAATATAATAATCACGTCAGCTAGATGAAGGGAGTAATAAAGTGCGTGTTACTACTACAATACTGGACTATAAAAATACCAATAGTTTATTTCTTCAAAACCTTATAGTAGACAGGCTTTCCTGAAACTGGCAAGGCGTGACACCCATCTCCTACAATCTCCGACAAGAAGTCCAAGGGGCTGCAAAACGAGGAAGAGTCCGCAGCAGACTTGAACATCTGAATTTTCACACCGAACTTGTCGAAATTTTTCATTTCAATATTAGAATATCCCTCATACGGGGTACCCACGTTGAGATCGCCGTTAATAGCATTGCAGCCGACCTCATGATCATGGAGTCCATAGTAATCGGCGTTATGGCTATCCCAATCACCCGGGCAGCCATCCTTGAACCAACTAATGGCCCTATTTATTGTTAGCTGTAAGTGAAATAACACTAAGGACCGCGAAGAAACGGTATCAGGAACAAAGAGTTTACACACCATTCCTCATCGTAGTCGAATGCCATCGCACCGCGCATGCCAGCGATCAAAGGAATAAGAGTTGAAACCTTCATAATGAAAAAGCTGTAAGTAATTGAAGTATTTTGGTGAAGATGCAAAAGCCTTTGGAGCTGGATCATGTGCGATATATAAACATTTTTTGCTGGTAAAGCCGTGCCCTTCTATTCAAACCCTGTTCGTGTTTAGGTAGGGCTCGCCAGTTGGGCGGAGCTAGTGACCAAGGTTTTTGAGTAGAGTAGTCCAAAGGGCCCGTCTCAGGACCAAAGACAAAGCCTCAGATAGGCACCCTTCTAAGAACAAGGCTCGATTAAAGCGCTACATCATATGCCGACGGCGCCACATCGCCGATTATCATTTGCTATTTCCAAACAGAATTTTTTCTCATGTGGGCAAGGAAGAATAAGGCTCGATTAAGCCAGGTTCTAGCGCCAAGGTTCTGCGTAAGTGGCACACCATCATCGGCGATCGCCACGTATTATTCCCGGCTTTTGCTTTAGTGCAGGTGAAAAAGAACAAGGCTCGATTAAGCCAAGGCGCTGCGCTGCACGGGCCTGCGCAGCCGTCACTGTACAACTTACCATTTTATGGATAGTTCTTTGTAGTGACTTGAAGAAAAGATACATCACGTCATTTGGCGTCCCAGCTCCAGCTGCTAGAAACGAGGCCCGTTGATGCTAGTGCCGCGCCCTATACGACATAATCCAAGTAAGCTGAATTTTTTTACCTACCAGTGGATCAGAAACTCTACTACTCAAGCCTCAATAGGTATCTTAAGGTTTATAAATTATTTACTTTATAATATATAATACAGTGTAGATTTTATTTATATTAATACAGATATAAGACTGCCCCGAAAAATTACTCGCCTGGAGAGAGTGCAACGTTAGAGTGCGACACCTGGATACTCGTGCTGACCACCTTGTAATCCACCTTCCACTATTTTGCTAGGCTAATCGACAATATTCCTGCCGATCGTACTTAGCACCGCGTAAACACTCCGCTCTACGTGCCCCGCGTCGATCAGCGAAGCAGAATATGTTAACGAGCCTGATCTTTCCTCCACCAGCAGTGGCCCTTGGGTGACCAAGTGACCGGCATGCTGCCTGGGTTAAAACGCTTGGCATGCTCAATAGTTCTCCCATACGTAATAGTAAACTCTCGGGAAACTGTCCCATGCGTAATAGTAAACTCTCGGGAAATTGAACGTGCGATTGAACGAGCCGGCTACAAATGACATACCACCAGTTTCAGACCTGGCAACGCAGCTAGGAAAGGCTCGTTGGTTACCGAAGAGGGTCCTATGACGATGATGATGCAAGAAATTCCAAAAAAGATAAGCACATCTACAAGGCAGATGCTGATTGACTATATAATCAGTGCTTCCCACGGTCCATAGCCGAGGGCCATCATCATCTTCAACCACCCAACTCACCCATCTTTTACAATCACTCAAAATGATATATGCTCCTGCTATTGTAGCCGCCGCTCTGTTTGCCGGAGTGTCTGCGGACAATTACAAGTTCTGTGTTGAGCCCGACTGCCAGAACTGCAAGGTGACGATTGATGATGCGGGTACCGGTTTCCCCAACTGCGTCATCTACAAGTCCGACACTGTGTTCAAGAACCAGGGCTTCAAAACAATTGAAGAAGGGTATGTTGACTCTACATTGTGGCACAGTACTTTAGCGTGGGAAAAATGTACTAATCATACCAACCATAACTTACAGAGGCACAGAGGCCTACCTCCATATTGATGATCCCGGCGCGGGTTGCGCCGTAATGGTGAAGTCACCCGCCAATACCGATGTTCAGGGCTGTGGCTTTCCTCTAGGAAGCCTTAAACAGGCTGGATGTCTGCCACTTATTCTCAAGGAGACTTTTATGGTCGAATTCTGCTGCGGTCATGATAACTGTCATGACATGGGTGCTGGGCGCCGCGGTTTGCCGTCTCCCAAGTTCTCGCCCAATTGGAACAATATGCTACGCTCTGACAAGCAGATTCGTTCCGGCGGCTCCGGGGGGGTTTACCTCAAAGATGCTGATGGTAATATTATCCAGCCTCTTGAGGTTGGCACCGCCTATGGTGTGGAGAAAAAAGCAGCGCAAGCGATTTCTGCGCGTGAGGACGGTCGCTGTAATGGTGACTGGGATGGCACCGAACCCTACACGAAGCCTTCAGACACAACGCAGATCCTCGTGCACGGGATTTCCGGTAGCGCGACGAGGAGTTTGCAGGTCTCCCAGTCTTGGACCAATGGTACCGACTTCAGCCTTGGTGTTGCGGATGTTCTTAGCCTCGGCGCTACCTTTTCCAAATCGTTCACTGAGACCAAGACCGAGACCACAACACAAACTATCACGGTTCCGAAGGGTCAAGTTGGCGACTGGGGATTCACTGCCACTATGGAATGCACAAAGGGTACGTTTTATCGTCAGTATTATTTTTCAGCATTATTAACCTATTTTAGGACATGGAACCTGTGATGGAAAAAAGGTTGAAGGCGAAATTTGCTGGCCCAAGATTGAGAACGGCCACCTTGTCGGCCAAAACCACCTGATTGTCCACTAGAGCTGCCGCGGCCTCAATCTGTTTAGAATCGAATGAGTTTCTTTGACCCAAGTCGGTGTTTGCGGCGTGTAAAGGTGTGGTGGTTAGACAAATAGTTTGAATTCAACTTGCATACCTCGTCTTATTCTCCTCCAGTAGATAGCAGTTATTGATACACCAGCGAAACATAACCTGCGGCTGGATGCGCCACATAATTCGTTTCGCCTCAATAGTCCAGGGATGTGCCTCGTCGATTCTGTGTTCCCCCATTCGCAAAACAGTTTGTCCCGGTCGATAGGCAGGCATCCACACAGAGTAGAGTTTCTGGCTACTCATAATAACTGTCGTACCACGTGCCTGCAGAGGACTTTGAACCTCGTAATACCACAAGTATGCTAACAGCAGCCAGTCTACTGCCTCTTTCCAAACCTCCACGCGGTTCAAAAAATTAGATGTATCAAGCATGTGATCAAATACATCACCCAGCTGCCTTTGCTCTTCTAGCTCGCAGTGCGCTCAGAACAGATCGGCATAGCAGCGCAGACGAGGAAGATCGGGAATGTCAACTGCTTGGACTGGTTCGTCGCCCAAAAGACCGAATAGACCAGAGTCGACAGCGGTCTGGAGGGGAATATGCAGAGATAACGAAAAGAGCGGTACGAAGAGCGTTCTATTCTGGAATCGCTGGTACTTCAATATTTCCACAATGTGACATATGGGGTTGCGGCCATCCCAAATCTTGTCTGCCGCCAAGGAGATCCTGATGCTGGGTGTGTACGGTGCATTGTAGCCCAGAGCCGCCGTTTCTTTTGCCAAGAATACCTCCAAGTACTCCGACATAAGCGACGGCGGCATCTGCAGGTCATCACACTGCAAGAAAAGGCCCTCGGCGCTCGGCGGATCGTCGCTCCCAGTGAAGCCTGGGTGGTTCCAGTGCATCATCATATCCCTCTGCGGCTGCACCCAGGCCATGCTATCAAGCCATGAGTCCGGAGCGCCAGGTATCTGGCGACCGAAATCGCGGGCGACCTGAGCTGCCTCGCGACAGACGGCTGCCACTGTGGGAGGGCTAGAGTTCAGACGGGTAGTTGACCGGGCGAGACACAACTGCGGGTAGTCATCCAAGAGCATCTCCTCATAGCCCGGCGCGCACTGCTGGACAACACGCCTAGGAAGACAAAGCTTCCATATCATCTGCCGGATCTCTAGAGGGAGATCGGTAAAACGCGGGAACATAGTAAAAGAGGGCATGGTATAAGATATGAATACTAGGTGGTAGGCAGGTGTCTACTGACAATCCGCCAGCGAGGTACCTCGCCTGAGGCGAGCCCCACTGCACAACGCGTCGAGCGCTATAAACCAGCGAGGCAATGGCCGGGTCGGCTGTGAGGCGCGCCGAAGATTTTTGATAACATAGCTGGCGTGTTTAAATATAATAATTTAATATAAATATGTTCAAGTATAGAACAGTTGATTTAGTACGCAATTAATCCTGCTGAGAGGCAGACCGTGGGCAATCCCGCTGTTCCTCAGCTGCCCCAGCTACCTCTGGCCGACATCCACAGTTGGATTCTCAGTGTATAGAGGCCACTGTGCCGTGCGATAGTTGTCGCTCAAGCAGTCCATTCTTTCTCTCTGCACAGTGCACCACATGCTCCGTGACCTCAACACCCTAATCTATGCTCTTTTGGTCGCAGACCAAAACTGTGTCACTACTGGTAGTTAGTAATTATTTCATTGAAATTCAGTAAAGGTTCTCGGCACTCACCATAAGTAAACTTCAGCAAGGTCTCAGGCTGTTCAGCATAAAGACTGTCAATACTCTGTCGTGACTCATGGTCCACGTCAAAGCCGATCAAATCTGCCAACTCAAGCACTTCCTCCGCAGAAAGCTGGAGCTCGGCATAAGAACCCCATTTAAGTGCTATTTCCATGTTAGTCTGAGCTCACTGGTGAAATGATTCATAAGAAAAAAGGGTTAATGCCTATAACATACGTCCAAGGTTGATCCACACACCGCCAGGCTTCAATAGCCGATGTATGTTGCTCAGAAAGTCGATCACGTTGCTTGACATGTCGATGAAGAAAAGCGTGACGACAACATCAAACTGTCCATCCTGAGGAAATACCTCCAAGAAATCTCCCTCCACGAGCTTTACTGTCTTATTCGGCCAGTGGTCCGGAACCGTGAGCTCAGTATAGCGCGAGGAGGGATTAGCTTGATGTGCCCATTTGCTCACAAACGGCTGCAGGGCATGTTGGTTTAGTGAGGTCGTGTGATCAGTTAGTAGGTGATAGGTTAAGATCGAACCGTAATCGAGCTCGTTCGCCGTGACGTCGTACCCTACGTAAATGTTAGTCAAGCGGTATTCAACGGGAAGGTGACAAAAACCAACCAATATCAGCAATATCGCTCGCCAACCTGCCCATACCACTTCCAGGTACAAGCACTTTGACATCTCCGCGATTGCTGCCAAAAGATTGCTCCAGAACACGTAGAACTGGTGGAAAGACAGCTTCTCTTTCTCTGGCACCTTGAGAGCTCCAGTCCCGCGATAAGTGTCCAAATGCCAAATCCACAAGTCCAAACTCGGCGTCTTCTTCTCTCTCCAGCGCTTGTGCACCAATGTTGTAGGTCTCTCGTGCCACCTGCGAAATCTTTGCCGTGAATAGGGCATTCACATCTATGCCCTTCCTCGCTCTCTCAAAGTGTGCAGGGTAGCGAAGCTTGTCGCTGATCATCTTCTGCGCATGTGTCTGCTTAACATAGCGCGCATGCTTTCGCTGAAGCACCTGCTCTGCGAGGAAGGGATATTGCTCAAACGAGTTGATGGAGTGTGCCAGTCCATCAGGAAGACTCCGGCGTACGGCATCTCCGTCGGCCTTGAGACGCACCCGCACAGCTTCAGCTGTCTGAGTCGAGGTTGTAGTGACTTCGGTGAACATTGATGATGGGGGCGCCGGAGGCGTGGATGAAAGATAAATGTAATGGGTTTTGGCTGACTCGCAGAGCGAAGAAACGAGATCTTTGACGTCAGAAAACGGGATCGAGATACGGAAGGCAAGATAAAGCGGCAAGACAATGCCACAAAGAATGCCGAGGGGGTGGGAGAGATAGAATGACGTCCGCATTGTTTGTGCTGGTGGTGATATGGTTCTTATAGTTGATGGTTTGCTCTGTATGCTTTGGTGACAAGGGTACAGTGCAATGGAAAGAACACATTTAAAATCGAGAAATGAATGCTGCTGGAGGGTAATATTTAGTCTTAGGAAGGAATCGGGCCGGGATAGACTACGTTAATCAGGAGTCAGTCTCATGAGGAATCCTCTCAAAAGTGGTGGGCTCGCATTTGCACATAAAGACAGTGGAGGATCATGAGTATACAGGCCAGACTTTTTGTCCCATCATGCACATTTCACTGGACTATCAGAATTTTACTGACCACAGTGACTATCGCAACCTGCTATTTCGACAAACAACATGCATCGGTCAGTTTTTCTTTTCTGTATGCTTGCTGTGCTGCTCTATGCTGGCGTGTCTCATGCGGACCAAAGAAATGAGGAACAGCCCCGAAAGTGCAGTCAACTGCTGCAGCGCAAAGAATGGCGGACGTTGACCCAAGGCGAGCAAGCTAAGTGGGTGGGAGCCGTCAAGGTATGTCGCCATTCCTCCTCGAGCGTCAGCCGCACGGTTGCTAATCATACTGTGGCCAGTGTCTTGCAAGAATACGACACCAGCGGCTCTCCTTAACGCCCAACCACACAGTGATTGAGGGCCAGAGGAGCCTGTACGATGACTTTTCCTACTCTCATGCATTAGTGGAGCACAGTGCCCACAGGAATGCTTATTTTTTGCCGTGGCGTGGGTTACAGTCACATCCATCGGTTTAGCCCACTGAATACGCGCTTACACAGGACTCACAGATCGCTGGTTCACGTTCCTCTTCGACAGCTCCCTCCGCCGCACCTGTGGGTACACTGGGCCAACGCCATATTGGGACTGGTCGCGCGATCACGCCGATCTCTTCAGCGCCCCCGTGTTTGACGACTCGCCCGAGTACGGGATGGGTCGAACAGGAGACTGTTCCCCCGGTGCGGACTGCACGGTCAGCACCGGCGCTTTTGCGGGGTCCAAGCAGAATCTGGAGCTCGCCTGGCCGATCCCCCACGGGCTGCGACGAAATCTCACGCTCCTTACAGGATGGTTCGCCCACGAGACGCCTCAGAATAGCACCCTCAGCCCCGAATTTGTTCGTAACGCCACCGAGCACACCACGGGTGACTTCTTCCGGTTCCAGAACGCCATGGCACTTCTGCACAACCACGTCCACAACTTTGTGGGCGGTGACTTGGCCGGAGACTGCCCGAAGGAGCTGCCGAAGGAAGCTTGCGATGACATGGCAGCCAGCTTCACGCCCAATGACCCGCTTTTCTGGCTCCATCACGCACAGCTTGACCGGTTATGGAATGAGGTGAGTTGAAGCGCTCTGGCTCTCCTTGCATTAATTAAGCCTTATGGATCCTATTGATCTTTGTACTAACGCTATACAGTGGCAGCGCCGCGACGCCTCCAACTTTGCCGCCTTTGCCAGCATGCCACGAATTCCGCACAATATGACCGACGCGCGTTACAGGCTCGAGGCACACGCAGAGCATCCTATGCCCTTTGACATCCACAGTGTACCTGTCGCGCCGAAGAGTGTTTTTGATATAGAGGCTTGGCCGCTGTGTTACACGTATTTGGACGAGGAGTAACGGATACCTATTATAGACTAGCGTGGAGCTCAGCTAAGGCTGAGGAGGAAGTAGGAAGAGTGGTTTCCTGTTTTTAGCTGCGGTATTATGCACGAATTCTTATTATTAAAAGGAGTTGCCCCGCCTAAACAGATAAGGCATAATCTCGATATTCCAACGATATTCCCCCATAATATCCACTCTGCTTGACAAGGAACAACTCACAACGTCATATCTGACAAGTTACAAGAGCAACAAAAGTGGAACTGCTTAACAGGGCAGGACCTCACGGCTCTGTACATTCGGGTCTCGGCGCGCTATGAAGGAACAAATACGAAGTAGATCTTAGCCTTTGGGAGGAAGTGGCTGAGGCAATAAAACCTCCCATGTAGTTTAGCTGCTCGAGAGTGGTAAACATACGACACTAGTACTGCAATCCACAGGCGATCGATACTTCAGGTGCATTATTGATTCATTCATACGGACCGATTACTCTGGCTATACGCGTCTTCTCACAAGCTGGCTTCCTTAATCCTTTCATGCATATCCGGTGTCCACTGGTCATACTGACTCTCCATCCAATCGTGCACCTGTCGCCAGTCCCGGCACGTATGTAGAGTTCCTCCTCCCGTAGCCACTTTATCACCGTTCGGTAACATTTTATGTGTGCCACCTGATTCTAAGGTTGTGTCGGCGGCGCAAAGGATGCCCTGTCGCAGATAGTGAAAGCAGTGCGCCGTATGATCCGAGCCATCATCACCATTGACAATAACTGCCCGGATGTGGTTCAGGCAATGCATCTGGTGCCACATGGACACACCAAATGCGTAATGCTCTTCACCCAGAAATACGAACCCCTTTCCGGGAGGCCGTATCGCATTCCATTCGGCGGTGGCCTTGGCACCCTCCATGCCATAGTGCTCCTCGTCGTCGTGAAATGCGGTCTGGATTGTGCGGACCTTGATGGGGAGCTCGCGAGTTCGGTCTCCTTCAAGATACGCTGCCATAAGTTAGTTATGTAAATTTCGAAAAGGTTGGAGAATCTGGACGCGACGTACTGTGTTGCTGAGTTCCACGCGTTACAATATGCAGAGAAAAGATAAAAGCACCCATATTGAGAAGGAGGCACGTGCCCAACCCGGCCACGAGGGTGACAGACGGGTTAGCCAATTGAGCAGAAACGGACTTTGGAAACATGTTTCTATGCTGCGAGTGATGAGTTGAGTTTCATCAAGAGCAAGAATCTCTGACAGAGAAGCAAGAGCGGGCTATCAGTGTTTAAAAGTATTCGCGCAGGTAGGCTAGATGAGTATGGATTCTCGTAGAACTGGGAGAAAAAGCTAGAGCCGGTGTAATTAATCCTTAATTCTCCCGAATTCTGTATTAGACAGAAGTCATGTGTCGCTGATCCTCCGTTCATCCAGATCCTGTAAGAGGCACAAGAGAACTTCTGCTAGTTATTGTTCAGCTAGATCCTGCAACAGACATGGGTAAGTACTGCGAATCCCCCGTAGAACTGGATCATGTGAGAGTCAAAAAGAACATACGCGGGCTTTTCAATCATCCAGATCCTGCCAGACGTATGAGTAACTGCTGCCGATCCCTTGTTCATCTGGGTAATGCCAAACGCCCTACCAATTGCCCCTCATCCCCAATTCAATTGAATCCTGCACTGGAGGATCTTTTTCTTCATCGGGGTTATGCAAACGCCATGCCGGACGTCTCTCATTCTTCATTCAACTGAATCCTGTACTACAGGATCTGTTTGAATGAGTTGGACAGGAACTGGAGGTAGTGAAGGATCCGAATGGCGCTTTGTGCCGGCATTCACAGGCGTCAACTGCTCGTAACGTTCCATGAGTTTGCGGCCCTTCAAAGGAAATCGACACAGAGTTTGGGCTATAAAGAGCAGAGGTTGGTACCGGAGAAAGGAGAAAAAACCATCCTCAGCAACAATCAATCAACTCACTCTCATTCAACAACCAATCCAGCCTACTTCTTCCTTTAGCAACGAATTCAACACAGTTACTTCAACAATGCATTTCACTACCCCCACCCTCCTCAGCCTTGCCAGTCTTGGCCTGAACGCTGGCTCTGCCAACGCTGCTGCGCTCCCAGTCCAGGGCCTCGCCAGCCGTTCGGTCAACCAGGCGCGTCACACTTACTCTGTCGATGCCGACGAGGCTGCTGCTCTCGGCAAGCGCCACGTCTACGCCCTTGACGACGACGAGACCGCCACCCTTGGCAAGCGTCACACCTACTCTGTTGATGCCGACGAGGCCGCCGCCCTCGAGAGGCGCCACCGCTACGCCGTTGACGCCGACGAGGCCGCCACCCTGGGCAAGCGTCACGCTTACTCTGTCGATGCTGACGAGGCCGGCCTAGCTAAGCGTCACACTTACTCGGTTGATGCTGATGAGGCTGGTCTGGCCAAGCGCCACACTTACTCGGTTGATGCTGATGAGGCTGGTCTGGCCAAGCGCCACACCTACTCTGTCGATGCCGATGAGGCTGCCACTCTCGGCAAGCGCCACACCTACTCGGTT